>VRYO01001269.1:37578318-37648942 GCA_009812075.1 Sialia sialis | reverse complement strand
CTTCCGGTCTGGCCTTTCACCGGAAATTTTCCATAAATAAGCTGCACCTGAATATAAGCCGCACTACTGGGGTGGGATGGATTCTTCAATGAAAAAGGTGCAGCTTATATTCGTGAAATTACTGTACTCTGTGTTCTTTATAGAATTTTAACAATCTAGTTGAAATAATTAAATTTAGCTGCTTATATTTCATCATTCAATAATTTAGATTTTAGCTAGCAGCTTTCATCTGTTTGCCCTGAAATCATTCACACTAAACATTTGGCAAAGGATCTGCCAAAGCTATAGAATAGAATATACAAAGCAATTTTGGGAGCAGAAGATGAATGGAAGCTTTGTTTTCCTCCTCTTGCGAATACCTTCAGGATCCTCCAGTGTCCCCTACATCCTACCTGGACAGCAGAGGTCATGTTTGTGTGGTGCAAGTGGAGGGGGCAAACAAAATTGAAACTCTGCCACTATAGGTTTTCTTTTTAGTAGGGCCAGTATCTTAAATCTGCTTTGCAAGCACTGGTTTCACTAACTCTCTGGGAACTTGAAAATATTGTGAGGCCTCAATTACTTTAACAAATTTGGGCTAAATTTGGCCTACAGTGGCTGTGGGATGCTAGACCAATGAACAAGCAACTTCAGCAAAAAAAAGTTTTATTTCCCAGAGGACAGTAATGCTGAAAGACAGTAAACAACTTGTTCTTGCCCAAACTGGGTTCAAAGCAGTCGATGCTCTGAAAGGGATGACAGCAGATTTAACAGAAAAACATAACTTCTGTTGTTGACAAATCAAGCATTTGACACTTGTGGTCTAGAAATTCTGAGTTAATAAAACTGAAAAATGATGAGTTACACATGCTAGTAAAAATTCTGTAGCTGCAGATAGCTAGATGGAAGACTGAAACCATGCTGAGTCACAAGAGGCTATTTCAGAATGTGAGTTTGTAATGAAGTAGTAATTCAAAAAGATGAAAGGAGGTGTGTTCAAATGCCTTGTCAGAGTCAGTGCTGGTGTCAAGGACTGTAAGTGGACAGAGGACATCAGTACCCGAAAAGGTATGGGAAAAACCTAGCTACTCTATGTGGGGAACAAGCTTAAGCACCAGTGTTAGAGAAGTTTTTCAAAGCCCTTTTCTTCTTTGTTGATCTTGGGAACTAAGAATGTCTTAAGTGCGGAATAACAGACTTTCTTATGCCAGCTGAAACATAATGTGGCAAAAAGCGGGTGCTCAGCTTCTTATTTTCTGTGCTATGTTGCCATCAACTCACCTTTGCCCTCTTCTCCTACAAGCCATGCACCAGACTCCTGTGGTGCTTTCCAAGTCAAATGATCAAATCCTTACTTCTTTCCTTTGATTTGTTTCTGCCTTGCTGCTCTTATCAGCCACTGTCAAAAGGCAGTTAATTTAGTATTTTTACTGCTTTCTCTTAAAACAGCCCTAATATATCCCCTCAAAACTTACTATCAAATAATTTCACATGCAATCTGCTGCCTTTTTCCCCCCCACCACATTACCCACCCTCTTTTCTCTTGTCTTTATTTCAATTTTGAAAGGATTTTTGGACAGGATTTGGCTTTCTTACATTTAATAACTTCCCAGCACCTGGCATTAGGGAGCTCTTAGTTAGGATCTGTGGATGTAATTGTGATAGTCATAAGTAAATAGTCTGCAGTAGTTAAAGGGCTGAAGTAAAATCTCTGTCAGTTATAGAGATAAGAGCTCTGAATCACATACATGTGATTGCTCTGTAGGTACCTGAATGTACTGTGGTAAAGGTTTTGGGTTTCTTTTCCTTCTTCAAGCCTCATTTGTAGCTACATTCTCTCATGGGATACAAGCAAATTCTGTGGACTACATTGGGAATTATTCCTCTTCTGCAAGTGGAGAGCGGAGCCCATGACTGGACTGAAGCCAGCGTTCTTTAAAAGTTCACATGCCTTCTATTTGCTCTCTAGTTTGGACTCCTTCTGACCAAACAAAGGGAGGGGGAGAGCAATGAAAAATAGTAGCATCTGTGTCAGTAAAAAATTCTAAGGGTTAACATAACATGATGTAAACTGTTTCATCTGTTCTTCCTACTTGCCCATTTTAATCAGAAGTGAGTAAGTAGAGCTTATATGCACTGAACTTGAAGAATGCTAATGGGATGTCTGCATCAAGTTGTACCCAGAGTACTTATGCCAGAATAGGAGAGCCTTTAATTCTGTAATTCTCTGAGGCAAGGAAAGCTTTCTGAAGAGTTACTTTAAATTTAAACTCTCATTCTAATGTTAGGCAGCCTGTTGGATCTCCGAGTTAAAAATCGCTTCAGCTTTAGTTGCTGGAGCCAGATGTAACATTGACCTTAAATGGTAAAAGCTCCCAAGAGTGAAAGAGAGGCTGGCTCAAGGGGAAAGAGAAGAATAACTGAAGTTTTAGGTAAGTAATCTCTATAACCAGGAATAAGCTCTTTTTCAGCTGTGAAACAGAACGGAACCATTTTTCCTCCTTAAAGGTACAGTACCTTGTTCTTGTGATACCGAGGGGCTGCTCTTTACTTCTTCTCCTCCACCCTCTTCAAATTCTGTCTCATAGTCAGATTTTAGCTGCTTAAAAACTGGGTGTAGTCAATGTAGTCTTGTTCTGCTTACAAACTGTCTGGGACTATACAAGAATGAAAAAGCTGTGTTAGTTATACTGAGACTTGATTAAGGTGTATATAATAAAGGTATGTAGTCAGTAATTCAAGGCAACCTGATTCACAGATACTGTCATCTGTATTGTGCTAACCAAGAGGCAGTCTTAGGAGCAATCCATGTTACAGAGAAACAGATAAGTTACAGATCGCTCTTTTTCTTCTTTTGTTTTTTTTTATAATTGTATGACTTTGCTCATGCTTTTAACACTGCTGGAGTGGTTCATATTGGTGGATTACCTACTTGTCTGGAACTTATCTTTTTTTAAAAGGCATTTTCAGAGCCATTTCTTTATACAGTCTGTGTTTGAGTTTAGTCCTGTTAGATGTAAATTAATACCACGAAGTCGTGTTTAATTGGAATGTTGTACAGAGAAAAACAAATATCTTCAAGTGCTAAAACGTTGGGGTTTTTTTAATACAGAAAAATCTTATTATTTGCTTTTCCTGATATTTTGGTTTTCAGTTTTATCTGTGCTATTTGGTAGGTACCTTGCACTAAAGTGTATGTACTTTCCTTGACAAATTAAAACATATTTTTGTCTTACTAATGTGTATGTTAAGGTCTTCTTTTGCTCCAGACAGCAGAATGTAAGCAACATGAAAGAGTGAGGTCAGTGCAAGGAAGTGATAGCTGAAATTAAAGATTTAGGTTTCATTTACTAATTCACATTACGAACAACTTGTGTTAGTGAGTTGATTTTTCAAATCTGCCTGGCATGGCTTCACCTGGTGAAAAATTCTCTGCAAGTAGTAGTAAATTTCCATCTCTGCAGAGTCATTAGAGCATAGTTTTTTGTGTCTGCCATACAGAGATTGGATGAATCTAGACTTCTGAGTGTAGACAGTGTTCTTGTGAGTGCTGACAGTTACTGCATTTGTATTTCATATGGTAGGTGTTGTGTACACTTTAATGAAAGTCTTCTTCAGCTGCAAGAGACTGTGATAAATGAATCTTACTGTTAAAGCATTTCAGATCTTGTTGCAAAACTTGTAATAGTTTTCCTTTTATTTTTTCTCTGGACTATCATTATTGAACAGCTTAGTACATTTAAGTTAAACGTCTAGCTTACCTTCATGTTTTAAGTCAACAAAAATATCCCAAATCAACAATTATACCACACTTGGAGCCTAGTAATCCAATGATATAACTCACAGAAATCGAAGTTTATTAGAGCAGTGGAAATTAAGAATCAGTCCAGTGTATGAAATGCTGAATACTGAGGGTCCTCACTTATATAATGTTCTTATATTTCTGGCTTCCAAAGACCCTTATTCTGATTTGTTCGTCTTGTGTGATATTTTGCTTGTGATGTTTTATGCAGCCCTTCAACTTGTGCAAGAATGTAAAAGTTTAGATGGTATTCTAGAAAGTGTTTAAGTTTCCATAATTTATTTTTAACAATGTGTAAAGGTTAGGATAATGAATCTTTGTCTAACTCGTCCAAGTCTGAACCAAGTATGTATTTCTATACCATGATATAGCACTTCAACAGCTATTGTTCTTATTTCACACAATTCTTTTTTCATAGGGTTTTCATTGTATTTAACTCTTAGAAATCCATCCACTTCCCATTTTTCTGGACTAAGTTCTAAATTGTCTGTGGGCATGAAACCTGTACGCTTCCCTACGTCCTATCTTTTTGTGTGTCTGGGTCAGTTTTAATAACTATAGTTCTATTTATCTGGGACCAAAACATTGGAAATTAAGAATTATCTAGCAGCCAAATTCAGAACTCCAATGTTTAGCCCCAGCCTCTTCCATACTTCTTTCAATCAGTCTGCTTCCTGACAGCTTTTGAGGATAATTTGGTGTCAAATAACTTTTTAAAAAGTTGTTTGGGACAGAGTATGACAAGTGAGGTATAGATAGTTAGACCTGAGAGAGACAGATTTGAAAGCTTCTCCTTTCATGGGTTGTATATGCTCCTCACGTGGCGTTCTCCTTCCTCATCTATTTGCTGTTTTTAGAGAAGTGTGTAAGTCCAGGAAAAGGAAAGATAAAGTGGCTTGTGAGTGGAAGGGGAAAGAAAATCCTTGCTGTTTCAAGGTTTGTGGGCTATTTTAGGATCTGGGGGATTTGTGAGCAGAGATACATCTTTTTGCTGTCCTAACTTGCAGCCTTCCTGTAAACTAAGCAGAAGAATTTCCTTGTGATGTGCTCTCTGTCTGTGCTTCCTTTGAAAAGTGGGTCAAAGAGATGTTTTGGATCTCAGTATCACTGACAGAAAGGAAATCTGAGTGGGTGATGGATCTCTGTAAGCTTCTAAGTTAGTGACTCAAGACATGAATTACAACTTATGTACATGTGTAGAGCTGTTGTGGAGAGCTAAGACTATGACTGTTATGGTAGTGCTTTGAAATAATAACTCATTTTCCCTCCCTGGAAAGTATGTCCTAATGATTCTGAAAAGGAGAGAGAGATTTGTTATTTAGAGCAAGTGGAGCTGTAACCTCTGGTTTTGATGGAGAGCCTCAGCTCTAATAGCATCCCTGGATTTAATCCTCTAATCAAAGTAGGTGATGTAACGGGCCTTTTGCTTTATATTTCTGTTCCTTTAGGTTAATTTCAGTGTGTCTATCGTTAATGTTACAATCTCAGAAAACAACTCGAGAATTAAATTTTACTTAGGAATTGCCAAATTCATGAAATGTCTAAAAGATTGAAACAACAAAACCAACAACAAAGACCACACACTCGCCTCCATTTCAGAGCTGGAATCAAGAACGCCTTACCATGTGCTAGGACTTTCACCTATCCTAAAATGTGCAAACCACAAAATCTTTAGCTATGACAAGTAATCAGAGATCTGTAGTATGGTGGACATCTGTAGATATCTGTGGATTTGGGCAATTTAGGCCTGTAGAATATGATCTTTCCTTATGCTAACAGGGGTTGCTGGGGCAGGGGAGGATGAGAAGAGCAGGGAGGGAAGCATGTGGAACTGCCAGCTAATGTATGTCAGGCAAGTATGTAAACCTGAAAGTCTTTTCCTCAACTAAAGCATATTGTGTTGTGTTTGTGATGCACATGCATACTTTAGAGTCACTGCTGTCCCGTAATTTGTGTGTAAATACACCTGGTGATTGTCCAAAGAGAGCTGCAATCTCATGGCTATAAAATACAGCTCACTGGATTAGTTACTGGGATTTCTGCAACGAGCAAAGGGATTGAAAAGTTGATATAACTAACAGTGGTGGTGGGGAAAGCTTTATATGTAAGAGCTGCACACTGTTTTCTTACCCACTGTAGTATTTTGCATCCTGAAAACGAATGTGTGATAGAAATTCTGAGCTGCTGGTGCAAGTACAATAATTGCTTTGGGGTAGAGACTTGCCTTCTGAGTAAAATTATTGCTGTTTATATAATTCTGCAGAATGTTTTGTAAGGCTGAAGTTATACATGGGGAATTTGGCTCTGAGCCTTTGCTTTTGAAATCATCAGCAAACTTTCCATTGACTTCAGTGTTGCCAGAGGAGCCACTTAGAGAGCACCACAAAGGTAAAGCCTATCTCAGGGCAATTTGTATAGGAGAAGCAGGTCTATTTTCACCCATCTTATTTTGTACTAACAAATTACAGAATCTGTCAAATTATATCTTTTACTAAAATTTTGGACAAGAAAGGTCCTCTAATTTTTGAATGTTCATGCAGTTTCTCCAGTCTCTTTTAGAAGGTATTAGAATATAGTAAGATCTCACATGTCTATTAATGTTTCCAGTTAAAATTTCCAAACTTGTGCTTAGCTGTGCTGTAACTGCTGAACAGAAAAATTAAAAATAAAGCATCTAGCCATAAGTTGAAGGAGAACTTGTGGACAGGAAGGGAAATAACTTGACGATGTATGAAAATTGCTTCCCTATTTCAGCCACTGAATTTCTTGCATTTTTCTTTATAAATAGCGAATGAAAGGCGCTGACCTCTGGGTTTATGAAAATAGAATTACACAATTGGGGCCTAGCTGCAGGGGAGGGTGGAGTTTGTCCCAGGAGGAGGTGCTAAGTCAATGTAATGTTCTGCACATCACCTCAGACTGGAAAAGTTTTGGAAGCAAACCTACATATTGTGCCTTGTTCCCTTATGCCAGTATAGTAGTACCCATCCACACTTCCCTGAGGGCTGTTGCAGTCAAGAACTTATTCCTATTCTTTGTTAGATAAAATGATCAGCATTGCTCTAAAAACTGGTTTTAGAAAGTGCAATACTCAGTGGAGCAGATTTGTTGAAACTCAAGCAGATTTATCAGAATTCCCAAGTATCTTAGGAACCTGAAGCAAGATTAGGAAGGTGTGAAAGCTGCTCCATGCATTAAGTAAAAATATCTGTAAGGGATGGGGAGAAAGAATTTGTGGGATATATTCTGAAATCTCATCATGTAAAACTCAGTTTTTATTTTCATGGTGAGTTTTTGGGATGTCTTTGGAATTTCTTCTGCATGAAACACAGTATTAAAATGTCCATTCCAAAACTCATCTATTATGTGCTAATGGAATAGAGTCACTGGAGTATTAACAACCTCATACCCTTATAAGAAGCCCTATTTCCTGTTGGATTAATTTTGTGCAAGGCTTTGACATTTTCTGTTTAACAGGTTTTAAACATTTTTCTTAGTAAAATGGCAGACATCAACCATCTCACTCTCTACAAAACTGATGTGTAATTGTAATAGAATGGTGAATAATACCTGAAGATCCCCAAGGAAATCTGTCCTGTTCCCATTTGGTATTTCCCTGTCTAGTAATGTGTTCAGAAATTACATTAAATACCAAGTGGTGATTTTTATTGATCACTTTAGAAATGATGCTAAAATTAAGGACCCAGAGGAAAAATACTACACACAAGAAAAGTAGCATGGGCTACATGGAGAAGAGTGTGGCCAGCAGGCCAGGAGAGGTCATCCTGCCCCTCTACTCAGCCACATCTGGAGTGCTGTGTCCAGTTCTGGGCTCCTCAGGACAAGAGAGACAAGGAGCTACTGGAGAGGGTCCAGCAAAGGCCACAAAGAGAATGAAGAGACTGGAGCATCTCTCTGATGAGGAGAGGCTGCAGGAGCTGGGCCTGGTTAGTTGA
The DNA here is from genome assembly GCA_009812075.1 of Sialia sialis. Taxonomy (NCBI): domain Eukaryota; kingdom Metazoa; phylum Chordata; class Aves; order Passeriformes; family Turdidae; genus Sialia; species Sialia sialis. Next base: position 37,641,205 of record VRYO01001269.1, on the reverse strand, counting down.
GGGAGGGCTGAGAGGGGATCTCATTAATGCTTACAAATATCTCAAAGGTGGGCTAAGAGGGTGGTGCCAGACCCTTTCAGTGGTGCCCAGGGACAGGATGAGGAGCAATGGCCATAAACTGAAACACAGGAAGTTCCATCTCAACATGAGAAACAACTTCTTTACATTGAGGGTGTCAGAGCACTGGGACAGGCTGTCCAAGGAGATGGTGGTCTCTCTGGATACACCTGAATGCATTCCTGTGTCACTGCTCCAGGTGACTTTTTGTCAGGGAGGTTGGACTGGATGATCTCCAGAGGTCCCTCCCAGCCCTAATTATTCTGTGATTCTTACTATGAAAATGATGATTTGTATTTCCTTAAACCATCCAGCAAGTCAAACTCTCTTCTTGTAAATTGCTGTTGCATTTTGGATTGTGTGGAGTTTTGCCCATGTGCATGACCTGTGGGTCTGTCTCCGTGGACTTTGTTCATTCCTGAGAATCTGGCTCCACTTAACATAAAGATGATTTCCCTTTTTCAGTTGCTTAACAAGCAGAGATCAGAGTTGATGGACATTTTTCTCTACAGAGCAAGATTTGGCAAATTTCTTGTACAGTTTTTTACAAAATGGGCAGAGATCCACCAAGTTTTTCACCTAATTTTATTCTTAGGTAAGTAGTTGGTGAAATGTTTTCTCAGAACCAAGTCTCTTAAACTCGCAACAAAAACCTTGCAACTCACAACGTATCTTACACTCATCTGTCAGCTTATGCAATTCAGAAATTGTGAAGCTGGGAGGTTTTTTTCCTCCTTTTGAAGGTGGGTACTGTACAGTCATCCTGTGTACTTATCTTCTGAGCATCTACTTGGAAAATAAAACAACGTGCCATTTTGACATCCAAGAAAGTGCTATAAAAAGTCTGTTGCTATGTTTAAATGCCTACACTTGGTTGCTATAGCAATAAAAATATCAAAAATGATGTACGAATTGCCACAGTGCATTACCAGCCCTTTCCTGGACAGGGAGATTGTGGGACTGAGAATGTGGCAAGAGATGCTCAGTGTATTGGAGAGCAGAGTTGCCCCATAGTTCCAGGTGCCCTGTGGTGTCACCTGAGAGCAAAATGTGTCCCAGCTTTGTGAATCCCAGACTGGCTGGGTCAAACAGGACAGCAGGGTCCCTACTGAATTATGTTGCTTTTACATGACTTGTATGTTGAATATTTGGACCAAGTTCCCATTTCTCTGCAAGACAAGCTGCTGAAAATGTTGACCTTTCTCTAAATTCCTTCAGTCCCATGGTAGCAAGTGTGAAAATCGGCTTACAGACTGCATCAGCCCATGTAGATTTTTCTCCCTGTAACATCCCAGTGGTCAGTGTAAATTGTCCTTGTTCCTGTGGCGGTTATGGGAACCCTACTATCCAAAAGGAAAGCTATTAAATAGTAGCTAATGGAATCTCTGTGGGGCTCAAAGCCTTGAACATTCAGTTGCTTCTCAAACAGAGCAGGAAATTCAACTTCCTTCATAAAACACAGCAAGCAGAGGAAGGCATTTTATTTTGGCAGCGTAATTTGGTTATGGAATTGAATTGTTTCCTCAGACATTTCTATGCCTCATTCTCTTGACTCCTAAGGAATGTTAGAGGAAAAACTTGGAGAAATTGAAGCCTTGTTTGAAAGCACAGTAACTGGTTCTCTTTATTCCAATTAGCTTGTTGAATCCTCAAGGTTCAAATTGCAGAACAGTGTGCAGGTCAATTTGCATATGGTAATCCACAGCAGTCAAGTATTTTCTTTAACATACTCTTAGAAGTCCAGTTGAGATGTCTGATATCAAGAATGTATCAGTGGTAGAAATACATATTTTAAATTTTTGTTTCAGTTCTTGGTTATTGGTTAATGCTCTTTTTCAAGGGTGTGATGATCATGTAGATGAAGGGATTCTTAGAGGCAACTATGATACTCTGCAGTTTGAAGGCCCACTTATATTCTGCAGTACCTCTAAGTACGTTTGGGCTTTTTCTGTTTTTCTGAAAAGACTGGATAAACTACTGCCATGTACATGGATCACAGCTTTTCTCAAAATAAGGGTTGTAATACTGCGTACATAGTGAGCACCCCTCTCATTTCCACTAGCTTGTATTTGCAATCTCAGTAAAGTATTTTTCTATAGCGAATCTTGAGCATCTTTGGGATTTACTTGTAATGTTTCAATTTTGGTTCTAAGTGTTGAGAAATGTGACAATTTGTAGCTTTACAGCTGCACAAACTCCAGTGAGGGTGGAAGCATGTGTCTTTCTCAACCTCTGTGGGGATTCTTTGTTTACTTTCCTTCTCAGCTGTTCCATATGGAGTACTGGACAATTACCTGGGTTTATCCTTGAACAGGAATGTCAACAGCACTGATTGTGGGTTTGGTTTGTTGGTTGTTGCTTGGTTTGGGGTTTTTTTTACATATCTGATAGAGGAGTCCAAATGTTAGATCCATAAATATTTATTGATTCTTGTTTATTAAAGTCCTGTGTAATTAAAATTCCAAAGGTTATCCTTTTATGTCATGCTTGGGAGGTGCTTCTGTGACTGTTCATCATGTGCCTTTAAAACCGCTACATCTGTGCTACATTTACAAAATTGTGATTTTTACTGTTGAGAATGCGTGGTGACATGAATAACCTAATTGGGGAAGGGGAGAAGACAACAGAGGAGATGTGTGGAACTTAAAAACAGTAGCTTGTATTTTCCTTGATGCGGTCAAATACTTGAAACAAAGAAACCCTTAGATTTCCCTTAGAACTTTGTCTATAGCACCCTTACCACAGTTGTTACCACACCAGTTTATTCTGTATTTCTAAGCTATCCTATATAGTCTGTTTCAGATGCTGTGCATCTGAACTTGCATCTGCCATGGAAATACACACTTCCTGATATCTGCTAGGTCCTGCATCTGCTTAGCTTGAAACTCATCACCAGCTTATGGCAGTGCAGGAGGGAGATCTGAACACTATATTAGCTACAAAAGCTTCTTTCTAGAGAAAAAAATATTACATGACTATTGTTTAGAAAGACATTTCTCTTTATATCTTGTCCACTAACCTTCTTTAAGTGTTAGCAATGCATTTATTCTTTCCCAAATCTATTTTTGGTATATTGTTTTCCTTGGACTAAAAATTATGCTGTCATTCTGGTTGTCAGCCAACTCTCTTTCCCCCTCCTTCCCTGCCCTCCCTCCATTCCCTTCCAGCACCCTTTGAACTTGTCCATCTTGTTGAATTTGGCAGGAGAGGATTGCAAAAGTATTACACGCCTACAAGTGAAAATCAGTGGTTTGGTAAGAGAGGAGAGACCCAGCTTAGTGCTGCTAAGAGGAAAGGCTCCACTATGAGCTGAAATTATCACTGATTCTGTTCGATCTGCCAGTTGGCAACCTGGCAAGTGTGAAGCTTAAAACTAGGCACAGCAAATGCTGTCTCCTGGCTCTCCAAACTGGTAGGAGATGAGGAGACATGTAAGCTTGCTATGAGGGAGATAAGACACAAAATCATCAAAATAAAATACCCAAAGAACAGGTTTTGATAGCTCAGCTGCTTAGAAACAACTCGTTTTTAATGTAGGGAGACATAGGTTACTAAATGGTCTGTTGCTGCACTGTTATCTTTATTTTGGAAAAAATTCATAAACGTCTGTGTAACAGATCGTGAAAGCTGCAGGCTGATAACTCCTGTGATTTCACACCAAGTTCTAATAGCTGGTGGCAGTCCATATGCTTGTCTGCTTTCCAAAGTTCTGCAGAGAACTGTTAGTTTGTAACACACACCCTCATCTGTTCTGCAGATTTTTCCATCGAGGCCCACAGTGCCTTAAACGAAAAGATCTGAGGTTTCTGCAGTCTTTGGGAACAGGCTCTAGACTTTGCTCAGCCTCCTCTTTAGGCATGTCAGTCAGGTTCATGGGAATGTTGGTAGTGGACAGGTCCTTCCCATGGCAAGTAAATGTCAGCCATCCGGGTAGAGGCAGCCATCCTAATTAGACTTTCCTTATGCAACAGATGTTTTGAAGCTCAGCCAGGGAGAATAAAGTAATAACCAGAGACAGCAGCCCTTATCTGCTTTCTGGTCATTTAAAGAAGGCAGCTGGGGTTCAGGAATCTGTTCCCTGAAAATTTCCTTGCATCTGAAGTGGTTTCTCCACCAATTATGTCCTTCTGTGCATGTTCAAGGTCACTAGGCAAGCTCTAAGGCTGATGAAACTCCAGGAGTTCCACATCCTGAATGCTGCTCACTTGGGCTCACTACTTCAGGTGCCCTTTCAATCACCTGTCATATGTTTGGGGGTTTGTTTAGGGGTTTGTTTTTTTTTAGTATATAGCAAAATACTTTCTCTCTTTCTCTGAAGGTTATTCTGGATGAGGAATATTTTTGTTCTTCTCTTTTTTTTAAAATAACATTGGGAAAACCAGCAACACTAAACAGGTGCTCTCAAAATGAAATACACTGATACTGTCAAAGAACTCCCCTTCTGTCTTCCTTTGGCTCACTTTAGAAGTTTCTAGAGATCCTTTTTGTTGAAGAAAACTTCAGTTAAAAATGGCAGAATGAGATCTCATTTGCTCTTAAGCAGACTGCACACTTTGTTTCTGTTGCTCACTAGTTTTTTATTCTGTGATTGTTTGAAAGGAATTAACCTGTGGTAACATCCTGTTTTCTTTCTTTGCCTGATCATCTGTTTGGAAGGAGTTGTTCATTTTGCTCAAACAAAAAATCCCACCCTTTTCTGTCTAGTATTAAATTTGCTTCATGTTTAAAACAGGAAACTCCTGCCCACAGCATTCCAGCCATCAGCCTGCTGAATATTCTTTATCCTTTCACCTGCGCTGCAAAGCACTATGCAGACCATGAGAATTCCAAACCTTAAACTCCTCTGATAGGTAATAAGCTTTCTGTTTGCATTTTAAATTTTACTTCTGTTATTTGAAACAGTTGGGCTAATTTGTCATTTATGGGTCTCATCTAGTGCAGTGAGTAAGGATCCCTATACACAAGAGAATTGCCCAGGTCAGTTGTTATTCTGACAATTTTAAACACATTTCAGTCTCTTTCTTTTTTTTCTTGATTAACATATATGTTGCCCATTTGCTAATTCTTAAATTAAATGCTGCTTTATAAACAATTTTAATTAAACTGTTCAGTAAAGATTATGAATGGGGTCACAGATGAGAAGAGATGAAAACCTAAAAGAATGTTTCTAGAAGATAAAAATCACTGTTGGATTGCCTAATGAATATCCAAAAAGCTGTAGCTTTTTCCATAACTATCAAACATTATTCCACTGAACTGAATGCTCCACCTAAATGGATGTTCATAAAACACAGGATGTCACTGTGCATTCTTGGTGACTGGAAGTACAATGTGCTTTGAGTACGTGACAAAAGGGAAATTTAGCTCAGCAGTGCAAGAAATGAGACAGCTGCTTTTAAATAACACAAGGAGTTTTACTACAGTGAATTTAACAATTTGGACCTAGCCTGAAGCAGTATTTATTCCACAGTACCAAAATCTGATAAACATTTCAGGTGAAGAAGCCAGACCAGTAGCCAATTTCAAGTGCACTGGGGAGTGATCATTTCTTCTTCACAGTAGTAAATCTTTGCTCTATTGGCAAGTGTTTATTGAAGAGTGCTGAATAATTACATTCACGGTATTTTGAATATTCTGAGATTCTTGAAATGCAAAAGAAAAAAAAATCATCTTTCCCAAAATATTTGAAGGGTATAGTGAAAGATGTGTCATTATACAGTGAAGAACCAGATCCCTTGAAGAGGTCAGAACTGAACTGTTGAATCCCCCACTTTCTTAAGCACATGGTTCCATTATTTTCTGCTGCATTTGTGCTATGAAGTAATGATTTAAATGGGTGAAATTTAATGTTCTAGTCAGTTAATAAGATTAAATAATGTACCAGGGCAAAGTGTATTCAGCACATTTTCAATATTCAGACCTTCCTCAGGAATATTAATCCATCGCGGTAAGGGCTGCAGCTGGGCAGCTTTGTGTGAGTAAACTGAACAAGTAATTGCTGCCTGTCTGTGCAGAGTACTGACTAGAGAAGTTGTGTGACTTACTAATGCCTGACTTCTGGGCTGGTGTTAGTTGAAGCAATACAAATAGAGAAAGAGAACTAATGAGTGAACTAAATAAAATTCCATTGCTCTACCCTGCTACAAACAATGAAGAAAATTAAAGTTTTAATGCCAAAAGCGCTGATATGGTGTAATTGGTAACTCAGTAGTTGGATATTCATGAAGCTCTGCAATATGTTCACTTAAGGTACTAATTGTAATTCAAAGCAGTGTGATTGAAATTTGCTTTTTGTTTCACCTCAGCTCAAAAACATTGACGCCTGCGTAACACATATTTGGAATTGAAGTGGATTTTTTTCTGTGTATGGTAGAAAAGTGTGGTGCCATTCACACAGGCTGGCAAATAAATTGTTACAAAAAGTACTGTAGTTGTCTTGTTTATCTTCTAAATTCCGTGGTTTCTTCAGATAATCATTTCTGATTTAATTGGATAATGATAATTTTAGACAAAAAATCGTAGCTGGCTCTGACTTTAAATTTAAATATTTCCTTTAACAAAAAATTGTAAATGGCATGTTCAGTTAGTAACTTTATCCTCGTTGTACTGTAAAAATATACTTTTTTGTTTTCAGCAAGATTAAAAACATAACACTTGGAGGGAATACTTAGAAAATTAATTTGTAAGTTGTCTTTAAGTGCCATGGAAATTCAAATAAACATTGTTCTAACTAAGAAACATTAACAACAGCAAAAAAGTTTGGGTTGGAAAAAAATATTTACATGCCTTAGAAACATGTTCAACAGAATTATAATTTATTTATTTGCAGAGATCAAACACTATCATTGATATTAACGTATATTTAGATAGATTTAAATTTTTTTGCATAGGTATAGACATTAAATATTTTGTTTGTTAAGCTAGCTTGGGAATTGTTACTTGTTTGTAGTCAGTTGTTGAGTATAAAGAAGAAACAAAGGGAAGGTGTGAAAAAAGATGAGTGGAACACACATTAAATGTTTTTAGAAAACCAAGAAACTTTAGTTCTCTCTTATTTATTTTGATCTGTGAGGAATAATATTGGGAAGATTGTTTCTTAATGGCTGCAGCCTAGGATCTGGATAGAAGAAAACTCTAATAAAGAGACTTAAGATTTTAATTCTTGAGAATTGAATTCCTTAGCCAATACAATTAAGAATTAAGAGAAGGATAGAAGCTGTCTCCCTTTAGCTTGCTATTCCTTCCACTGCCCGAAGTAAATTTTTTGGGAGGTAATCTGAAATAATTCGCTTCAGGAAAGGCCGTTACATAAAAAAGGTTAATTTCAACCTAATAACATTTGTCTCCCTGGGCTTCCCTGCAGTCATCTGAGAAGTGGAAGGTTCCTGCAGAATGCAATTCAGAGAGCCTAAATTAAATTCCTGATTTTAGGACAGGAACTTAAGTTGATTCAAAAATGAACAAAAAACCCAAACCAACCAAACAAAATCTTCAGGAGACAAACAGCCTTAGACCAAAGTGAGTCCTCATGAAAGGCTCCCTTTATACATATTCTCATGCCTCTCAATCTGTGGAAGACAAGTGGTATTGTTAATAATATAGTTTTGAAGATGATGAACAGGATGAAATGGGTATAGGCTTTTCTTCTCTTGATCCTTCCCCACAGAGAACATCAATTTCCATGTTTCTGATTTTGGTAGGAACATTTGAAAGTGATCTTAATCAGCATGTAGCAACTGTACCCAGCCATATCCAAACAAATGAATATTTGAGTGGAAACAGCAATTTCAGCTGACAAGTAAAAGCAGGTGTGTGCATTGTCTGTAAGACAACAATTGCTTCCTCAGCTTATCAAGTTTTGATTTCTTTATATCAACTCTAATAACTATAATAGAACTAATGCAAAGAAGGTGTTCAGTTCAGTTTAACTGAATTGATAGAGAGACAAGTAAACTAGATAAAGTTTCATAATGTTATCAGATCAAAATGCCTAAGGCAAAACTGAACTTGAGAGCTTCAAGGGGAAGAGTGATGCTGAGGTGAAAATTTAGCTTTTGGAAGAGCTGTTTGTCATGTTCCTTTACTTACCTGTATTCCCAGGATTTGATATTAGGAAGCTTTCCTTGTTTAGTCCTGTCCTGCAAGCCAGACAAGATGTGACCTGCCTAGGTTAAAGGCATAATTGTGTTGCAGCAAAACAGCACAGGGAAAACTTGTAGATTTAGAGGCAAACAAAATGTACAGTTTGTCTGTAGAAAGTGGAAGTTTTGATTGGAAGTTTGTATCTTTCTGCAGTCAGGGGAAGCTTTGATTGTGCTTTGTGGAAAAGAAAGTAGGTTTCTTACAAAATTTGCTAGGCAAGTATTAAATGTAGTTTGTTTTGATCTTTTGCATCTATGATGGAGAATCTAGCCATGGTGAATGAAAACTCAGAATGATATCTATACTCTCTTTGTTGTTGAAGCAACCTTATTGTGGAATTTCTCTTATAGATTGAATTTACTAGGTACACAAGGGAAATAATACTTCCAGTGTGAAATAACTTTGAGCTGTGAAGTCATGTGGCCTTTTTCAAGTTTTTAATATCTCAAGGGGGAAGGCCATCCACTGTGTCTTAGATCAATCTTTTTTACATTTCTTTGCCTACTAAAATCTGTGGTAATACTGGCTGAACTAGTAAGAAATATTAGAGGAAGAGATATTTCAAGCCTCTATACCAAAACGTGGATTTATTCCTACTGCTGTATATTCTATAAGAGAAAACCAGTAGGAGTGCAAGAGCATCTTAAGACTTCTCCCCGATTTGTACCATTGATTTGAGCTGAGATTATTTTCATGGTTTTTGGAGGCTTTTGGACCAGGAGTGTAGGCAGCACTGTACAGCTGAATGCATGTGACAGGGAGAGGTGTCATCCCAAAATAAAAAAGACATTTTTGCAGTGAGAGCAATCATTCACCAGAACAACCTCCCCAGGGATGTGGTGGTGTCCCTATTGCTGGAGGTTTTCAATATACAGTTAGAGAGGAAGCTCAATCTCATCCAGGCTCCCTGTCCCACAAAGGGCTGGGCAGGTCAAGCCCTTCCAACCTGGGCTGTTCTGGGATTCAGTGAAAATAAGTAGGAAAAAGATGGAGAACAGCAATACTTTTATAATCAAGAGCTGTGTAAACCTTCATGCTAGTCTCAGCTTCTTGATTTTCTGGAAGTTTCTGTATTGATTTGCACCTTCTTCTATCAAAAGGCATTGAGGACAAATATGATTTTTTTCACAGAGACATCAAATTGGGAATGTGCTTTAGTGTGTGTGCAAGCAAATGTGCCTGTGTGTGTGTAAGACTGCGAAGTTTGGAAAGGGCTGGTTTACTGTAATTGCTCCTGTGAAATTCAATTCTTTCTCTATGATGCATCTTAAAGAACTGAAAACATTTTCCGTGACTTTCCACCCAAATAACCTCTTTAAAACATCTGAAGATTGCTCATCTGCAAGAATCTAAAACGTGACAAAGCAGGGAGATGCCAGACATTCTTCAGACTGAGATATGTTTACTTCTTCATGGAAGCTGCTTAGGAATCCAGCACAGTATCATCCTGGATCTTAGTCCTGGCTGTGGACTTACCATGTTTGTATTAACTAGAAAAATGTAAGAAAAAGTTCTTTTCTCCCATTGTTTTCTTCTGCTTGTTGTTCTGTCCATCCATTTCTTCAGCATTGCCAATTACTCATGATGGATAAAAAGGCACTTTTCCTTTGTTTACTTTCTCATAATCAGTTTCTCTCAGAAATTGAAGCTGCTTCCACCAGTGAACATAAGGGCTGCACATCCAGGTCTTGCAAATCATTCATCTAATCCCAGAAAAGGATCGTGTTCATGCTACTCCAAAAGTCAAACCCTTCTGTAACACTCACTGTTTTCAACCATCTGCAGCTCAGGCCTGTCCAGGGACTGTATAGAATTATTACTGTACCTGTCCTCTAAATGCATCTCATCTCTGGTTGAACTGATTTATGTGTTCCAATTATTTTTCAGCTTCCTGTGGTAACAAATTCAATTCTTTAATTGCATAATGTTGTGAAGGAGCTACTTTTCTACTCAAACAATTGTCTAGCAATTGCTTTTGGTATCCTTATCCGTTTGTACTGTGAGGAATTGAGAACAAATAGTTAACAGGCCACCCTCTTCAGTCCATTTAACACTTTCTAACCTGTTCCTGTCCAGAAGTCTTTTTTGCATGCAAACCATTTACAATTACTGACCAGTCTTTCTTCTGTGAACCATTTGTTTTTATGTTGTTGGGGCTTGTTTTTGTTCTTTTGGGGGGTTTATGTGCTTGTTTTGTTTGGGTTTTTTTTTTGGTTTTGTTTGGTTTTTTGGATGTGACTAGAACTATTTTAAAGATTTGGTCCCATATTCTATGCTGTTTCCAGCTTTTTCCTATTAATTCTCAACATTTTTGCCTTTTTGGCTGCTGCTGAATGCTTTTTTCAGTGAACTATTTAAAATTACTCTGATCTCTTCTCTGACTTGTAAAACATCATGATCAGCTCTTACTTAACTAAGTGTATTTTATATTTGTTTTTTTTCTCGTGTGCATCGATTTTTCTTTTTCACTTGACATTTTATTATTCAGGTGCTTAGTATCACATAAATTACCTTGGCTGTCTTTAGTCATCTGTACAGACCCACTTTTCCAGATTCTTCAGGATCATATTGAACACCTCAGTACCTGTGGAAGTGTAATGTCTGCAGCACACAGAACAGCTTCTGTCCTTTATTTTCTTCCTTCAATTACAGGAGTTATTTCTCTTTTGTCCTGTGGGAGCAGTTTCCTAAACGTGCTTGATAGAAAATTTTGTCAAAACCTCTCCTTGAAAAATACTTGTTGCCTGTATTAAGATACTTGTTGATGTCTGTAAAGAAATTTAATGAAATAGCAAAGTTCAGACTGCTGGACAGTCCTGTATTAATTTATCATTCTTGTATCTGGATCTATTTAGTAATAAAATATTACATTAACTTCTTATCTAGGACAGTTATTATCTAAAAGTTAGAAACTAGGATGAAAGCCTTAAGTGATAATAAAATTATAAAGCAATCAGTCCTCAAATCAGAAGTTTGTTTTGTTTGGGCAGAATAACAAAGCAGCTCAAGGTCAACATCAAAATATTGAAGGAGGTGTTTGGAAAGAATGAGCATCTTTCATTGTGTGCCTTTATCTCAGTCTCTCTAAGGCTTTTTATTTTCCTTCCATTACCTCAGGTAGATAATGCACAACTCTTTTTCCTGAGCATTTGCCAGAATGTTGTCCAGAGGCACTCTAAAACCCTAAATTTTTGATTAACAATAAGACTTTAGAGACATTGTTATTTCAGCATTTCTTCTATTAAACATTGGTCTCATCTATGTAGATTTATAGTATTGTTAAAATTACAATGAGTTCCTATATCTTCTTTTAAAAGATACTTTCTAAACACTTTACCTGGTTTTGTATTTTTTATTTCATAATGTATTAGAATCTGAATCTTTTTCACTCCATAATTCTCTACAAGTCTTTTAAACTTAAAATGATGGGTTTCATTACTTTAGTGCAACCTTGTTTATTTGACAAAGAAAGTTAAGGTAATAAATCTGAATGTGTGTGACTACATACTTATTGTAGGCAAATATAGAGTGCTATTTGGACTCATATATAAAGTTATAAAATCAGCATAACCAGATACCCATCACAATTTCCTAGTAGAGTGATGACAAGAGCAATACTGAGTTCTAGCATAGCTTATAAAGTGAAATGAAACAGGACTAAGAAACATGAATTCAGGTCAGTTTAACTCAGTATCAAGATATGATTGCTGCTCCTTTCCAACTTTGTCTCCTTGCTGCTCTCCCAGGGGATATCAAACAGCAGCTGCAATGGAACAGGAGGTGTTGTACAAACTCAGTCATTTGCACCAGAGCTGAACTGATGGACTGGAATGCAATTCCATGCCTTACTCACTGCTCTTACTGCAGACATGTGGTGCCCTGAAAAAAACAGACAGTTGCAGTAGGTCTGATATTTCTGTGGCAAATCTTTACCCATGGCATGTCCTGGAGTTTTCATAAAGCCTCCTGGAATAGGAATAACTCTGTTCCTTTTATGCCCTTCTCACATCCCCTATTTTCATTTTAGGTTTTGAGGTAAAAATGGCAAAACTAGAGTGTGAAATGTAGCCCCCAAAGTGTAGAATTCTCTTTCCCTGCAGAACTAGTCCTCTGGTTTAAGCTTATTTCTTTTCTAGGGCCTCCCTGTGCTCAACAGTGATAAAACTATAGCAAATGAGTGTGGGGTTTTTTAGATGTTGATGAGATGAGATCGTGCATAAAGCTGGTACATTGTTTTTCTGGATCGGCTCCTGGATATAATCAGGAATGGAATGGTGCTGGCTAAATAATTTTATCAGGGAAAGATTTTGACGAAGGACACGAGGAACATTTTGCTACATTTGGCTTGTGCTATGCCAGAAGAGCAGAGCTGTTGTTTTCCTCAAAACTTTTTTCTGAACTGTCTAATTACCCAGAAAAATGTGGGGTTTTGGTACAGTATGTGCCAGTCAATGCATAAAAATTCCTTTCTTGTTCTGATAACTTTGATTTTTATTATTAACTTTCCTAGTCCTAGGTTTTGAAAAACGTTAATTGAAAATAGCAGAAATAAGGTTAGCTATCAGTATGTTCTCAGACTGTTGTATCTGGTAGCCTTCTAAAAGAAAATCAGAAGTTATTTCCCTTACCATGCTTTCTAGAAGATGCAAGCCAGGAAGGATAATTTCCCAATTAGAGTGCAAATTGTAAAGATCCTGAACCTAGAATTTTAACAAGCAGCCAAAATAGGCCTCATTTTCTTCCTGCTGAGACAAGTTTAAAAGTAAGAGGAATTATGTACTTCATTCACTTAAGTCATCAAAGGTTAGCTTTGATGTTGCACGTTTGGAAATGCTGACTTCAGTCTGGTCCATATGCAGAATACATCAGTGTTTCCTTAAAGTAAGGAAACTACGAGTAGATGGTTAAATTCTCCTTCAGGTCCTCAGTGTTAATACCTGAAAGGCAAATGGAATGGTTGAGGTGCTTTTGAAGTGGATGTGTAAGAGAACATTTACTTATTTTCTTTTAAAGACACCTGAAAAATGAAAAGTTGAATTGTCCCTTTTTTCATTTTAGCATTACCATCTGCTCCCAGTCCTGAGATTCTGTGGATGGAGACTTTGGATGATGTAGTGGAAAGGCAGCTCTGCAGTTGTTTTGAGTTGGTTTATTTGGGGTTTTTTTGGTACTAGCAATAATCCCTTGTCCCTCATTTTGGATTCTGATAGTGTGCAGCGCTTCAAGAACACAGGAAATGGGCTTTTGCTTCTCTTTTCTCACAAACAACTGCTTGCTTTCATTTTCAGGCCATCCTTTCTGCAAGTTCAGCAAATCTGTTCTCTCTGAAGTGATGAAGAAGTATGCTTTCTCTTTTTTCCTCACTTTAAAATAAAGAGCTCAGGCTGAATTTTCCTGAAGCTACTGCATCTGTATTTCAAATAAGGACAAAAAAAGGGCAAATTATTTACCCTATAATTTTGGCCATTGGTTCTTGATTGCAGCCACTGGAAAGTCTCCTTCTGGCCACATCCAGTTCAGGCCAAGAAGCTGATTTGGGGATCCAAGAGCAGGAGAGAACCATGGCACTTCTCAAGTCAGAGATTCAGCCAGAGATGACCTGAGATTGAGTCTCCTACTTGGGATACTGGTATTTTCAAACTAAGGACAGTAGGCAGAGCTGTACTTTTCAGTAATCAGATAAAGCATCTGTGTAGTCATTCAGCTGTAATGGTATTATAATGCACTGCTCTACTAAAAGTTTCAGTCAGAACTCAGCTGTCCTCAGTCTTTTGATTTCAAGGCTTTGTGTGCATTGGGAGTTTGGAACATACACTGACTGAGATTGGAAACCTGAGCAAAGTATGAAAAACCACTGTGTGACCTGCTTGCAAAAGGGCTCGTCTCACAAAGTTCACCAAATGTTTTTTATGACTGAAGTTTAACTCAGTGCTGTGGCTGTGTTATAAAATAACCTTTTAAAGAATGAAAATCAATATTTTACTGTGTGAGATATAAGAACAGCCATGAGCATGCCTGATGAAACCGCCTCTGTGCTAACAGCTTGTTTCTGTATGAGGTATGCATTTTGGAGTATCTATTTCACCTCTGTCTTAATTACTACATCATCCTGTCTATGGCAACACTTTCACAGCCCCTCAAATTATTAAATCGAATATGCTTTGTTGGTTTCACCTTGAAATTCATAGCTGCCTCAATTAGCAAAAGAGGGACTCTGAGGAACTTATTGCTGATTCAGCATGTGCCTCATTGGAGAGTCATCCAGTCCAATTCATTGCTAACTTGGTCAGTAAAATGCGCATAGAATATCTTCGCTAAATGCATCAGTAACAAGGTGCTCTTTCTGTGTGTGTATATTGTGGGTCTTAGCTTTTAAATATCAGTTTAAAAAATATCGGGATCAGGCTTCATCCAAGCTGCTGAATGCCTTTACATAGTACATGAATTGGATTGTGCTGTAAATACACTGCCTCTTCCTATCACACCTTCTAAAAATTAAATTTAAATTTAAAAATTCATCAGTTTGAGAATACTTGCTGTAAGAACTTCATAGTGTGAAAATAACACCGTGTGACTACATCTGAAGGGTTATAGTCAGGGTATTTATAATGTCCCAGAAGCATACAGTCAGCAGCAAAGGATAAAACAGCACACAGAAATCTGTGGAAGATTCAGCAATACAGCAGAGACCTTCTACAAAGTGTGTTTGCAGAATCTTGCATTGCATTAGTAGATCTTTTGAGAAAGGAAGAGCTTTTGGCTCCAGCTTTGCATTGACATCACACCTGAATGAGACCCTGAGGACTTCTTCCCCCACCCCACCTCTTTTGAGAATACTAAAAAGTTTCAAGCATCCTTTGCATTCTTAATCTATTATTATTATTGTTGTTGTTGTTGTTTCTGTTGTTGCTGCTGCTGCTGTTGCTGTACCTGTTTTTAGAGCTAGATGTTGATAAGAGAAGTTAGTGTTGCTTCTGGCTTCAAAATTGTGTCTTTTTCTAGGAAAAAGAAGCTTAAAAGATGGCATTTCAAAATGTCACTGCTTTTTCATGCTTCTGTATCCTATACTGACAGGAAGGAAGAGGTGATATGATGAGCTTTGATTTTTCACAGACAGCTAGGCCTGCAGATTTGATGTGTTCTCTAGGAATTAAATTGGGCTAGGACAATAAAATTTTTTCTAGCAAAAGCAAAAATTCTTGTGACCTAATATACAGCATTCCTAGATCCAAGTTGGGACACTGCAACCTGAATAAGTAGAACAAAAGTAAGCATCAAAATCCACACAATGGCTATTTATTTGAATAAGTTGATAGAGAAGATATTCCTGCCCTGCTGTATAGCAGTATTTGAAAAAAACTTTCAGTGAACTAGGATCCATAATTCTTTTCTCATAAAAAAGAAGTGAAACATGTTCATGCTCTTTTGGTAGTATTCATTTTTGCAATGCGAAAATAGGTGTCCATGTATCATTAAAGTAATCAAATGTCAATCTGATTGTGTCCAGGAAGCATAAAATGAGAATAAAACACTTGTTTTGCTGCTTTGCCATTTATCTATGCAAGATGGAAAGCCAAGTACAATCTTCCTGCTTGAAAGCCCACAATTGAATTCTAGATCCCAAAGAAAGCTATTTATTGTTGGTTTATTCAACAAGCTGTGCCCTCTGGGATAACTCTTTGTGATTGGGAAAGAAATAATTTAATTTAATTTCTTCATTTGGAAAATTGTTTGCTTGACTAGCAATAAGACTCCTGGGTCACTAAACAATAGTGTTCTGCCCTAATTGCCTTCAACTTTTTCTAAGTCAGGCCTTCAAGAGTAGTTTTTTTTCCAAATTATGCAAAGTTGATATCCTGCTGCCCTGCAAAGCAGAATAATTTATAGAATGTTTCTATGTAGAAATTGCTTTCAAAAATTTTACTTCATGTAGAAACCTTAAGATTTTTCTTAAGAAGTATGAATTAGCACCAAGGAACACTGATTTTTTCCCCCTAATCTTATCTGTTTCCCCTCCACACAAACATATGTGTTCTCTTTTTACATTGACTAAGAGTATTGTCAAGTGGCAATTTGAGAAAATATCTCAAGCTCCCAACTCTGCCTGCACTATAAACAAAAATAAATGTGTAACTAGAATGTGATGTATAATATATGCAGTCCAGCAGAAACATATCTGGGTTTTTCCAAATCTGTGAGAAGGAGTAGAAGAAAGAAACCCAAGTGACTCTGTGTGACTGAGTACACGATGCTCATTTAGACAAAAGCATGTTGGGTGGTATTATCATCTCCTGGTATTCTGAATGATACGATTTCTGTTGGGAGATTTATCAGTGCACAGGTCCTGCATCAGAGGGGTCCTTCAGCGCCCCACAATGAGACTGGCACTGCCTACTAAACAAATTTTCTTTCAAATAGTAAATTGTCTAGGAGTAGGAAGAGAGCAACATTTTTTACTCACACATCATTTGAACTTTTTTTTTCATTTTATCCTCTTTTAAGGTCACTGCCTTTATGTTGTAACAGACTTTTTCTAGGTACTTCCTAGCTCTGGATTTGTTTTGAACTACCCTCCTGAATGACACTAAGAGTACTGTTCTCCCACTTTTATCTTCACAGTTTCTCATATGTTGTTCCTTATGCTTAGAACTCCTTATTTTCCATTCCAAATATCCTCCCACTCTATATTCACATTCTTCTTTTAAACTGAATTTCCTTCAAGTCTATACAAATTATCTACAAGTTAAGAAATACAGCAACTATGCCTTGAGATCTGACAGTCTTCTGATCATCAGATTTGCTACTGTTGGCTAAATTCTTTAACTTATGCATAATACTGAATAAATCAGGGATTCATTTTCCCTTAATATCACATGTACTGTTTTATATATTTAATTAATTAATTAAGTAATTGATTTTATTTTAAAGTACCCCAAAGTTCATTCCAGCTGGTTTCCTAGAGGCCACCTGGTTGAGATCTTCTCATCTTCTTGCTTTTCCAACTGAAAGCCCACTGATGGAAAAAATAAATTAAAAATTAGGTCAGTAAGACATCCTTGTCATAAGAGAGCTGACTCTAGTATCTTAGGTACAGACTTAACCAGATTAAATTGCCATTTTGGAGTCCTGTTTCATAAATATTTGTTCAAAGAAAAGCCCCAGAATAAATAAAAACTACAAGCAAACAGAACTTTCTGGTTTTTTTCTGAACTTATATGAAGTTCTTAAAACTATTTGTTTTCACAGGGAGGTTGTGCTACTTACAACTTCATTTCCTTACATTCCTTTTAGTGCTATATAAAAAAATCCTGAAAATAAAAAATTTGCATCCAAGCCAGAGTAATTTGTAAGAGTTTGATTAATATAACATTAACTCCTACTTGCCAAAAAAAAAAAAAAGTGGAATTGTGACATTTTCAGCCTGTCTAAAATAGGTTTACCTTAAAAGAAATATATTTTTTTAAAATCTGGGTCTACTAGTCTAAAAAGCTACTGAAAATGAAATACTGATCCTCAGTATCTCTAAAATATGTACATTCTTCATCTATTTGCTGATTGTCTGCAGCAGAAAATTGAGCCTAGAATTCTTGCAAGCCAAAAGAAGAAGTCATTGTAAGCCACTCCTCCAGATGCTTTGCTGTAAGAGAAGTAAATCTAAACTGACTGCTAACAAAACAGAAACTGTAAAAACATTGCTAAAACAAATGAAGCTGACATTTTACAGAAAGAAAAGTGCTATTTTCAAACACAGTTAGGATCTTTTAGTGAGTCTTGAGTTTCTATTTAGCTGTGTTGAAATGATTGCTTGTGAGTGGAATCAGGTCCAATTGCATTTTCTCCTAATGCATCAAGGAAAAGCTAAAGCTGGGACCAGAAATGACCCTCTAGGATTTAAATGTAGAACTCCCAGAATACATTTTCCACTAAACCCTTTTGGAGTTAATTTTCAGATTTCTTTAAACTCTGATGTAAATTTTTGATACATAACCAAACCAAATGCCTTGTTGTAGGAGTTGGTCTTGTTGATAATGGAACAGCACCACCTTTCACCCCCAAACCTTTTGGTTTTCAGTCTCAAAAGTGTCATAACCACCCATTACTGGAGATATTCTCCCAGGATGCATGTCAGGCTGGACATGCATCAAAACATTTTACTTTCTGCCTAACTTTTCCTTTCTCTCATTCAAGCAGATTATTGAAAATCATCCAGTTTTATGTGTTCCTGAACTATGAGGAAAACAGGAAGCAGAAAAGGAGAATCTTTCCTGTCATGCTGCTCTGTAAATCAAGTCTTACATGTGTAGCTTGTAGTTCCAAGGAAGTCTGTAACCACTGAGTTTGAGGGAAGATTTTTAAAAATTGTATTTTCCTTTAGCTTTTGCTAGTTTCTTCCTTTAAAGTCTTTTTCTGACAGAATTATTCACATTTATCTCTTGTCTCTGACATTGCAACCTGGAAGTGTTCTGATTGTCAAGAAGTATTATTTAAATCACTCAGGAATTAATCTAACAGTGAGAACAGAGGCTCTGAATTCACACAGTGGTTGCATATATATACTTTGCATGTCCCAGTGGAAGAACCACTTTGTCCTCCAGGTTTTCCTTGTGCAGTTGCATGGATGTTAGTGTGGATGGAACTCAGACCATTAAGGTTATCACAGAGATGCCTTATTTTAGTCCTAGGGCTGTGGTTTGGTGAATTGGCTGAAGCAGGATGTTAATATCTTGCAAACTTGAGTATTTAACATGAAAAAAACACTCATTTGTCATAAAAATGAGATGCAGTAGGAAACTACTAGTCAGTTTTTTTTCCTGTGTTGCAGACAATAAAAAAATGTCTTCCAGTTTCCACGTAGGACCTTTTGTCACAAAGGGCAAGAATGTACCTGAGTCAGCTTCAGTTGTGGGATTTTTTTTTCCTTTTCCCAGTTAATGTTCCTATTACACAAAGATCTTGGAGTCCTGATGCAAAATCTCAAAGTGTTTCTATTAAAATATTCTGGATCTGTTTTTAGGGGGTTTGTTTGTTTTGTTGTGTTGTGGTTTAGATTTTTAAAATTTTAGGGGCTGGTTAATGTATGCCAGCAAACTGTGTATCTGAAGCTATGTGTTTCATCTTTGGAAACCCTTTTGTGGTACAAACATAAGAAAAACACCCTGTTTTGCTCTGACTTTGTTTGAAGAAAGTTTACTGGGTCTTAAGTATTTCAAAGCTGCAAAGCCCAATTAAAAATGTTACATAAATTCCATATTATTTACAGCTATACAAAAAGGAGTGTAAAAAGGTACCCTTTTAATATGGTAATGCTTTACAACCACTTCAAGGGGCAACAAAGAAAAAAGTTACAAGAATTGTGCAGTTCAGCTGCATCCATGAGCAAGCAACTCCTGTTGCTGATAAACGAGACTTGACCACAGGCAGCATGAGGTCAAGAAATCTTAATAAAATGATTTCTTGACTTTGTTTATTTCTGCTCTTTTTTTGTGTCCCCTTGTTGAAGTGTGGCAGAGCATTTGGGGTCAGGTGCCCAGCTATCAGTGGAAATGGAGTAAAGCACCTTTCTCTGAGCCTTCACTAACCAGGACTCAGCCATGACTCAGCCTGGGGAAGTGAACTGATTATACTTAACTTTCTCTACTATGGTAAAATGAGTTGCAGAGAGAACACACTGAAAGCCAAGGGCCTCTGAATACTTTTCCCTTTTATGGAATAGAGCTCCCAGATCTCCATTTCCTGGAGATTGTACTCTAAGCCTACACAGTGGTAAAAGAAAGTTCTCTGCATTCACTGATCTGTATCTGACTACAAATTTGAGCTCAGGGGATCAGTTTTTTCCTAACTATTTTAAGCAGTAAGTTTATAATAACAGACCAAAATGTTAAAAAGCACTCCATCCTCTCTTTTATTTCTCTTTCTTACTTTTTTCTTTAGACTGTCTCCTCTTAGTGTGGGAATGAGCAGAATTTGGTGGGTTGGATAGGTAATTTTTTTGTGCTTTTTAAACTCATTTTGTAGGTGCACAAGGCTCATGCATGCTGGGATTGTAGATCTTCACCCACATCCACTCTGCCTGTGATATGTGAGTTAATCTCTACAAGTATTTAATTTTAAAAGATAATTTTGAAGATCTTATAATTTCTGAAAGAATGGTGTTTTGGGGGAGATCATTTACTTTGATAAAACACTACAGTAATGCAATCAGTAATGTAATGACATCCTTTGATAAGATAGAGGCAGGCCAAAGGATCTTGAAATCATCTCAATGCCTAGCATGCTAATATGTGCTCATGCACCTTGACTATTTTTAAAGTGCAGGTGTATTTTTAATCTCTCTTTTCTGTGTCTTCAGCCAGTAATGACAGGTGTTTGTGTTGGTACCTCCCTGTATTGAACATATTGTTAAAATATACAGTAATTTCACGATTATAAGCCGCACCATTTTCATTGAAGAATCCAGCCTATCCCAGTAGTGCGGCTAATCATCAGGTGCAGCTTATTTATGGACAAATCCCAGTGAAATGCCAACCCAGAAGTGAGAGCCGGCAGGGAGGGCACCTGGGGCTGCCTTTAAAGGCTTCGCTGGTCTATGAAAACTGTTTGCAACTTGAGCACCTGACACCAAACCCTGCGCTGGTGTGATTCTGTTACTAATTAGTTACTTTGTTACACATGGATTCTGGCTTAAAAAAAAAAAAAAAAAAGTGCTGCTTATATTCAGATGTGGCTTATAATTGTGAAATGACTGTAATTTCCTTCATTGACTGAAACATGTTTGTGCTTGTGGAAAGGAGACAGAGCTGGCAAAGCTAATGGTAGCATGATTCCCAAGGCTGTTCAGCTGGCAGGTGAGCCAGGCTTAGAACCAGGTTAGTCATGCTGTCCACACTCTAGCTGAGGGCTCAGTAATGCTGTCAGCTGTTTTTGTAAACACAGGTATGAATTTCTGTAAGCTCAAAGGCTGCACTCTGCCTTAATGCTCTGCTGACAAAGAAAAAAATGTACCTTCCAGTGATATAAATTTTCCAATTACATTTCTTTATTTTCTATCTACATTTTTAAGATGCAGATAAGCTTCTCTAATTCTTGTAGAGTGCTCTCACAAAGCCCCCTGTTTCTATGCATTTTGACTCCATGTGACTTTACTGGGCCTGTTTACTGCCCAACTAAAGAGGCATAAGGTCATTTCAGCAGTGATGGAAGAACATTCATTCACTAATACTTAGGTTTCCATCGCTTCTAAACCTTTGCCTTTCCTACCAGTATCAGAAGACAGTAATTGATCACAAAATGGCAGAACTTCTGGCAGAGCATAGTATTTCCATTTACATTTACAATATATGATGTTTGTGCTGGGTAAGCATCATAAAGTCTTTAAAAAGTCTAGGCTACTGTCTTTAAGAACACTGCACAAGTTAAAACTAAGCTTTTAGACTGAAAGTTAATATTTTTGGAGTTCTGAATCATAGAGTTCAGTAATTTAACTACCTCCTTTTACTGAAATACCAATATGCAGTACCCCTCACTTTGGCAATAGAGTGGACTGCAGCAATGCAGTCAAGGTGTGCAAAGATGGTATTTGAATTAAGAGGCTTAAGAATATTAATTATGTGCAAGCTTTCACTGCTCTAGTATAGTCCTCAGCACTGGTGTTTTCTGGAGTGGTATTAGGAAAAAACAGAAAGAAGAAATTTTCCTACTGATCAGCACAGAGATTCAAAGCTTATTCCTATTTGCAAGATAGCTCTGTAAGGAAATAAGAGTAGGGTTCTAATTGTCAGAGACAGCCTGAACTCAGTCCACTCCAAATCTGGGGGCTATTAAGGTGGCATAAATTCATCTTTCTACCCTCCATTTTCCCTTGGCTGTACTTTCTGTGCTGCATCTTTAGGACAACTCAGCTTGGGATTTGTCCCTTTCTATTCTTAGACAAGCCTGCTGATTTCTTTTTCTTTTAAAGTTTTTTTTTTTTTCTTTTTAAATCTGAAAAATGAACTGAAACTTGATGTGCTTAATAGCTCTTTCTTGTTTCAAGATAAGTTGCATTATTTTTAAGTTTAGTATGTATTAAGAACTCAGCTAAGACTGCAAACATGCTTTGGCCATGACTTGAAACATTCCTGATTTTTCAGGCCCAGCATTGGGTTAGATATATCAGAACCATAATAAATTCATAAGGCAAACACTAAGAGGGATTAGATAAACAGCCAGATTTATATTTTCTCTCTCTCTCTTTTTTTTTCTTTTTAATTTGAATTTGAGTCCTTGCAAACTCAGAAATTGTATAGGATGGCAGGATTTTGTTACAGAAATGAAATGCAAGTCTGTGTCACTTTTTTTAGTTACCTTGCTTCCATCTCAGCTTCATGTGTTGCTAATAGTTGGTGACTGGGTTTGATACAAAAAAACTTAATTGTTGAAACACACAGATGTGTGTTCAGTGCTACTGCTATCTGTCTAATCTGTGGATTATTAAAATTACATAATCATAAATATGTCTTTTCCATCCTATTAGGGACTTTAATTGTTTTGCCTTAATAACTATTTTAAAATATTCTATTCATAGAAAGTTTCCTCTAGTCGTATTTGAAGTCAGAGGTGGGTAAAATCATGATAAAAACATGAACTACCACTTATTTCTATAGAGTGGGAAAATCACCTCTAACAGTTACAACATATCTAGAAAAGCTTGAACCATGCTCTCCCTACAGCATACACCGCTCTGACAAATCTTTGTGCCTACTGTTCAAAGAGAGTCTGTGTCTTGGTCTTCATAATGATGTCACATCTGCTGCATTTTTACAGAGTTTTTGTTGAGGAACTACAGTGATTACTTTTTCCACAACACACCAATATGTGTGTAGGATCTCTTTTATAATCTATTTGTTCTGCATTAAAGTTCATGTGAGATAGCCTTCTATTCCTCTTCCAGTGAAAGAGAAAATTAAGTTTCCAACATAATGTAAAATAAACCTAGTAAAAGCATGGGTCTTCGCTGCTTCTGTAGTCCAAAGTTTTCACACATTCTGTAGGTTTTACAACACAGATTTTCTTCTGTGAGAGCTGAGGTGAGGCACCTGTCACTGCTGAGATTGCTTCAGTGTTTCTTGTGAATGGTTTTGCCTCTTTTTGCTTTTATTTCAAAGCAACAGATGTATTTCGACGAATGTAATTGGCAACCTCAATAATCCAACATATTCCTGAATACATTTCTTTGCCCACCCCTGAAATGGAGGGGAAAACTGTAGCAGATTCATTTACAATGCAGTAGTCAGCAGTTCCTAGTGGAGACACCAGTGTGTGCACCAGGTGGTCTGAGCTGTGTGTGTGACCTGCAGGCACCGCCGGGGAGTGCAGTGATGAATTGATGAGGACACTGATGTACTGATGAGCACACTGAAGTATTGATGAGGACAGCTCCCTGATTCCTGGGCAGGTGTCACAGTAAGTATTGCAACCCATCCACTGCCATTCTAAGGACTGATCTGTGCTTTGCACTGCTGATCCTCAGACTTTGGTACAGGCTTTTGTGCTGATTTTATTCCTGTGAATGCCTCCCCTTGATACTAATAATGAGAATTTTCTCAGCTAATAGGGAGTGATTTTTTTCCCCCTCTTTGGGCATTTCTGCTGTTTTGCTTTGGAAGTGTCTTGCACCTTGTTGTCTTGTGTAGAGGTACACCAAGTCTTTGCACAACTCACCTTGCTCACAGGAGAAGTGCCACCCTCTTGGGTTCCAGTTTTGATCCCCTGAGATCATTCTAAGGCTATTAGTTACTAAAGGGTACATTATGGAAGAGATGACTGAAGGGATCCTAGCAATGTCTGTCAGTATCTGATGGGAGGTGTCAGAGGATGGATACAGGCTCTGCTCTCTGGTGCTGAGCAATAGGACAAGAGGCAAGGGCAGAAACTCATGCATAGGAAATTCTAAGTAAACGTGAGGAAAAACTTTGCTACGCAGGTGATTGTGCGCTGGAACAGATTGTCCAGAGAGGCTCTGGAGTCTCCCTTACTGGAGATATTCAAGAACCTTCTGGATGCAATTCTGTTCTATGTGCTCTGGGGTGACCTGGCTTGAGCAGGGAGCAGATGACCCCCTGTGGTCCCTTCCAGCCTGAAGCATTCTGCTGTTCTGTGATATCCAGGATGCAGTTTGCTTCTTAAAGGATATTTAGAGAAGGTAGTTTGGTCACATCATAGTGACAAGATGAAAATTGTAAAATGGAGGAAAGAGATGAAAATAGTAACAAGAACAGAAAGATGTCTGTTTTGAATGCATTTGCTAAGTTATACTTGACCTTGAAAAAGCTCTAGTTAATAAAACACAAGATAGCATTTTTAATTTCAACTTTAATACTGTTTGTTATTGTAAAGTGATCTCAGTTTTCGAGCATAGAGTTTTAAATGGATTTGGTTTGTATTTTTGGCATCTAACCCAGCCTGCAGATCACGAGGCCTCCCAGCGCTTATGCCTTCAGGCTAACCTGAAACAGATACTGCCAGCAGTGCATGGTCCTCTTAGTCCACATTGCAGCTCCACGTGCTTCTCACTGCTCACCATGCCAACCTTACCTGAAGACAAGGGACAAGCCAAAGAGGCCCAGCACAACAGTTCTCCTCCAGCCAAAGTAAGCCCTCTTACTTACAAAGGTGTTCTCTGACACTTGCTGGAAACCTGAGACTGAAACCTGTTTGTGTATATTTAGGGATTTATAAAATCAAACCTGTTTGTTGCTCTGTATCAGGGTGTTTTGCTTAATTGATGAAGCTATGAATTGTCTTTCAATTGAAATCCTCAGAGTTCCTCAAATATTTTATAGCCTAAGGGATGAGAACTTAAATTGTTCAAGCAGTTGTTTATCATTTTCATCTGGAGGCTTATAAATGGTTCAGAACAGACAGACATATATCAAAGCTGTACAAAAATGTCCTTTCTGATGTTATTCAAGAAAACTTTAAACTTTGAGAACAGACTTAGGCTTGCACTTCAACAACCATTGTTGCTTTTACCTATATAGAGGATGTTATGCAACTCCTGCCTGTGTGAAAGATGGAAATGAGCATTTTGATTTGTAGTCTTAGTGCTTTTTTTGCCACAGCAGGAGCTGAACATACACTGGAGCTATACAGAGGGCAGGTGGGTGCTCCCCAGGCATATTCATCAGTTAAGTTCAAATTTGTGTGGCATGTACATGCTTTTACATGTTTTCTTTCCAGATAAATATAAAAATCAATAACAGATAGATCTTTCCCCTTTTCAGTAATCTACACCACAGATAAAAAGTAGATTTCTGTTTTAATAAACTGGGGTTGGGTGTTTTTTTCAGTTGTTAGCTTAGCTGAAGTAAAGAACCTTACTGTGATTAAGAAAACACTCATTTTGTGGTGTAAAGAAAGAGGATTTATAGTCTGGCACATCCTCAGTTAAAGATGTGACACTGTCATTAGGTTTGAGGACACTACATTCTAGACTTTAGGTGAAAACATCCGCTGCTTTAACATTGTTGGAAAATATTGTCAGCAGTGAGCTCTGCACTGGTTTGTCCTGCCTTCCATCTAAACTGCACATGGAGCTGAGTGTTAATTTCCTGCCTTTGGATAAACACCCCAGTTGGATATGCCATCTGATAACATATATTAGCTCAGGAAGACTTTACTGGGGTTTTTAGCTCACCTATGTGGAAAGTATTTTAGTACAAAACACTTGCTGTATAAAACATACCCAAAGATGAAAAATATGAAAATCTAGCAGACATCAGTGATTCTAATCCTGAATGTGCTTGTCAAATGGGAGAAATGAAAATCTCCAGCCTACTAAGATAAAAGCATTAAATTTTTAATTTTCCAGGCCTTTTAGACATAGGTCTTAAATGAGCTATGGTAATGTGATAGTTCATTAATCAGTTCACTGAGCAAAACGCTTCATTTTAGATAAATTATTATTTTTAGGCATAAAATCACAGTGGAGTGATTTTAACCAACATAAGCCTATTTAAGGTTTGCCACTAGCCAATGTTGTGAAGATTTGATCTTGTTCTTAGCTGTTGTAACTCTTGGCTCTTGCTGCAGGTCAAGTTCTGCAGCAAGACTGTAAGTCACTCTAAGTAAAACAGCTTATTATTGTGAGATAAGGACTTGCAAGCAAGGAGTGGGCATCAGAAGGAACTAAAAGCTGGTGAAGTCATTCTCTGACATTCAACAAAATTTTCCAAGTCTGGAATTTCATCTCATCTAAAGTGCTGTCTGGTGTCTAACAGCTTCCTTTTTCTGTTTCAGGACATTCTTCCCACCTTTTCCCTACATGCCCAAATGCACACAGATTGCAAAACAGTTCTGACAAAAAGAAAATGAGCTTTACATCACATGTAGCCTTCTGCATGCTTCAAGTATGCTTTTACATGATGGCAAGACCTGTGTTCTATGTCTCAAATTCATTTTGAGAAAACAAATGTGGATTTTCATTTCAGTATTTGTTACAGTAGTCTGTGTTTTTCTGAAGTTCTGTCCAGACTTTTAATTAATATCTAATAATAGGGCTAGGTGGCTATGGTTTCTTTTTCCTGTTTATTTTTATCCCCCAGTGCTTAAAAAAATTCAGGTGTTATACAGTAAAGATCTGTCATCTGACTGTTTGGCATGGTAGGTCTTTTAGCAGAGTATCTTTGTATTCCTTCTCCTCTCACCATCCCATTAATGTAAAAATCATCCCAATTTATCTGGATTATAAAAATTTCAAAAGCACATTCTCTGTACGCTTAGTGAGGGCCTGGTAGAACTTAATAGCCAGAATGCGTGGAGGTTCTACCTGCAAATCCCTGATCCTCTTGGATCTGTTATGGACCAAATTGCCTGTGCCACCCTCTCAGCCCTGCACATGCCTCCCTGCAAGTCTGTCTGAGCCACAGAGGTGGAGTCAGTTTTACCCCACATTTTTTGGTGGGGGGAAGGGCTTGGGAGAAAAAGGAGGCAAAGACTTGGGTAGCAGGGAACCATTGGAATTAGGAGATGAGGCAATTGTTGGGAATAGCCGAGGAGCAGACAGGTCTGGAAGCTACCAAGGGAGCAGAATTAAAGGCACTCAAACGGGAGAGTGATGGGAATCTTCTGTGTCATCTCTGTGCACTTGTACAACTGTGAGGCAGCTAAAGCTTCCTGTTCCAGCTTGTCTTCCAAGGCCTGTGTAGAGCAGCCTGAGCACTCCTCAGTCTGTAACAATTCCTTTTGATTGGAGCCAGCTGGCCCTGTGAAGAGCTTCCTGCTCTGGCTCTCCCTGCCCTTCTCCTGGACAATGTAGGTTTGGACAACAGGGGCCATGAGGTTTCACTTGTGTTGCTGCCGAGCTCCTATAGCTGCTGACCAGGATTAATGTTTTCTACCTGACCTGAACTAGCCTTGGCTGCAGCCTCTTTTATTTTTCTTCTTTTTTTTTTTTTTTTTAATGAGCTGTTTTTAGAGTCCTAAAATGGGCTTGAGTGACTTCAAGGCTGATGTTACATCATTCAAAACTTTTTGCTTTTTGGCAGTCAGGAGATTAGTACAAGCACTCTGCATGTGTGTTCAGCTGCTTTGCTCTACAAGCAGGAGAGTCACCTGAAGTTTTGTTATTGACAAAATATATTGTTACTGTTGAATATATTCAAAGATATTACTAAAAATTGCTTTCAAGCTATTGTCATAAAATGCCATTTGTGCATTTGAATCACATGTGCTTTGGAATTCTAACATTTTCAGAATTACAAGGATATTTTTCCCAAATTTAAATCTTCACAGTGTTTTCTTGGCATGTTCCCCATTCTGCTCTCCTGTGACTGACAAAATGAACGTGTCAAGGAAATTCGTATGAGAATTATGAGTATGGAAGTGTGGAGCTGCTTGAAAAAAATTAATTTAGTAAAAGAATTATACTATTTACAGTAGAATCAAGAATCCTAAATTACATGTCCAAATCAAGGCATATTTCATTGCCTGTGAGAGGTGGAAAGGTTACACTATGTATTTTAATATTATACTATTTTCCAAGTACTTCTAGATTCCTTTGACTTGATCAGAAAATACATTATTTCAACAAGAATAAAATGCAGCACTGGGAGAGATGTTTCAAGTTCTATGGTAAATGATAGACATTAGCAGTCAAGTAAGAGTCAGCTTCCTTATGGAATAGAATACAGTGGTTTAGGGTGGAAGGGATCTTAAAGGTCATCCAGTTCCAAATGCCCTGCTGTGGACAGAGACACCTTCCACTAGACTGGGTTGCTCAGATCTCCACCCAGCCTGGCCTTGAACAGTTCCAGAGTCTAAAACTGACTTGCTAAACTATGACTTATTACATGCTTCATTCTATTAATGCCTAAATTAGTGCTATTGCAACAGCTTTTCCTTACCTGCCTTACAAACTTCTTGTGAAGCTTCAGGATGTAGTTTGAAGAAAATTGTGGACTCCAAATAGCAAATTGAAACAAAGCACTTGTATATATATATCAGTGCCTAGTGAAAGCAATTAGGATTTGAGAATTTACAAATTACTCATTAAATTTTACAAGTCACTTGACAGCAGTCCTGTGCCACTGTTGGGAAGTTTTCCCTCCAGCTCTTTTTAGGTTTTAACCTGAACACAGTACTTGGGGTAGAGGTAATAATTTTCTTACTACATATGAGACATCCACAACACTTTATGCCAACTTGATGCATCTCCATTTGTGATATCTCATAGGAAACAGATTCCTTTTCTTCAGTTGAGAGGTATCATTATGCAGAAGGTGTGGGATTACGAGAGTGTTTATTCAAGCTTTCATTATAAATTACTTACATTTGGAGGTTTTGTATGCTTAATTTAGCCCTGTTATACAGAGCTGCTTCTCACTGTTGCATTCAGTTCATAAATTCACTGAGCTCTTGGTCATGTACTTCACTAGAGGAATGGTTTGCTGTGTGAAAAAACAGACTGCATTTTTAAAGCTTTCTCATGAGCTCCCTGCTTATTGAATTTAGCTTGCATGCATTAAAACTTTTTAATGAAAACAGATATTCCATGTCTCCATCATCTCTTTTGAGTAATTTAAGTATAGGCCTCTCATTCACATTTGTTTTGTCAAATTGCAGTTAATTATCTCTTATTTCAATTACTTTTCTTTTAGGTAAATTGAGAAATACACGTTTTCCACTCAGAGAGTCAATATTCAGTGGTTTAAATTTCTGTTTAACTACATTTTTATGTTTGTCACACACCATTCAGGACACAGCTGTTGAAGGGACAACATGCAGTACACCTTCTATTGTTCTGCCAGAGAATGCTGTTACACCAGATGTAGAAATTGATAAAAACCTGGTTAACAGGTACTGTATAATACATTTCCAATCCATCCATTAATTCCTGGGGCTGCGTTTCTAAAGCATTGCTCTGAAATGTATGTTGTAGGAAAATATTATTCCTGTATCTCTGTGATTTAGTCATATTGCCTTTGCAATTTGAAGGTGATGTTTGGCATGTGGAGTGGAGAAACAGGAATATAATTGAGAGTAAAAGAGCAGAGTTATACAGAATACTGAGTCTGACAATCCCACTCATTGAACTGGACAACAAATATCTAGTTTGAATACTGTAATACAAGGGGATCTGAAGCAGTTTTGGGCCTGTTCACATAGATGGGACAAGAATACCACCTTGAGGTTAAGCATATGTGAAAGTAATCCTGTTTGAAGTTGAAAACTACAATTCAGCTTCAAGTTGAATTAGGCTTATCGTATTTACACTGATAAAGCATACTTCCTGACATGTGCTTTTTGATTTTATTGAGCTGCCACTAAGCTTAAAATATGGGGGAAAAGCATTTTTAGAAAATATATTTCATAAATCTGTAATTTTTAAAAGTGTGGTTCTCCAAACTTCAGGATTAGTTTAGAGTCAGAATTTATATGCAGCCCTTCAAAAGCAGAATTATTTGCAGGATCAGGATTTACATTTCTGCAGTTGAGACTTTACCTGGTTTGCAGTTTAGAAAGATCCTATAGAAGTGTCAGAGTGGAAGCCTAAGGAATTATTTTACCCAAAAAATTTAATTTAAGAAGCAGTAACAATTCAGAAAGACTAGGTTGTTGTTTGTTTATTTGTTTGTTGTTTTTTTCCCTGTATACCATTCTTACATGATTTTTAAGTCGTGGTAATAGTCTAAAGAAATTTAGGGTTTTTTCTGAGAAATTAGGTTCACAGTGGATAAGATTAATAGCAAATTTTAGAACTCCATTGTCAGATCAATTTCTGAATATTTCCTTATTTCTCCTCCATTTTCCAGTTCTTTGGAGATGAGAGGAACTGCAATAAATGTTTTTTTCTTCATTTTTTAATCAAAGGGCTTTCTTTTTAATATTAATTTTTAATAGGAAATTAGGTCCTTTTCTTGGTGCCATACTCCATAATTTTTGTTCGTTCATTTTTTTCTCTAGGCCTCGGAGTCCTCATAGGAGACATTCCAACCGTGCCACCAGGAATTCAACAAGTTCACTGACTTCTGTTGGTAAGAAATGATTATTCATTTCAGCTAGGATGTATTCTCAGAAAACATGACATGCAATAAAAGCCTCTGTAGAGAGTCTGACTGTATTGACTGCAATTTGTCTTTGTGCACACTCTGTAATGCATGCACAGGGAATACTGCTGGGATGTTGAATTGTGATTATGAGTTTGTAAGTGGACTTCATGCAGATCAATTCAGGGAAATACACACATTGTTACTTTCAGAAAGTTGTTAATTGGTGCATTAGTTTAACATTTTCGGAAGGCTCAATATATAGATGCTTTATTTCTTGTAGAATACAAAATACTGGTTTTGCTACAATTTAGCTTCTCTTTTGCTGGCACAGGGAAAGTGTCGTGAGAGGTCTGTCTCTCAAACTTCCAACACACAAATCTGAGTTTAAAACAAAACAGGTATTTCACTGAAAATAGATTTCTTTAGAATATTCAATCTGTAAGTATGGATTTTGACATCCTTGAAATTGAACTAAATGTAAGGAAATAAAAGCCAAAGGACTTCTCTCTCCCCCCAAAAAAAACCAATCAAAAACCAGTGAAACAACTGCACTCCCACAGACCAAAAACCTTGAGTTTTTGCTGCTTGCTTACATCCTTAGCTTTTCTGAAAAAGGATGGTTCTGTAATGGCTCTTGTCAAATTTTAAAATATTTTTCTCATATTACCTGATGGCTTACCTCCCCCTCATCCAAGCTGTTCTTTTGATGCTCATAAAAGCCATTTATACTGAGTCACAGAGAAAGGGACCTTCTAACACCTGCCTACCTTCTTTGCTTCATCATAGACTAGAGAGTTGAAAAAATTGATGCTCAAAGCTCACTGTTTTCAACCTATGAAAATGCCAGAGATTATTGAAGTGTTAAATTATTGTTAAAACTATTGTGCATAAATCTTTGCTGGTGAGGTTCTTAGCCTTGAAAAACTGAACATGAAAATTCCATGAAAAAACACACTCTACGGCAGAAATGCCATTACTGTTAATTGAGAAGGGTCTAATGGCACTTTTATGTAGAAATGAGAAAAACTGCATTGAAGACATGCTGGAAAAGCCAGTTTCACATATTCAGAGAATTTTTGATCACAGTGAATTAATCGTAGTGGGTTACCTGTGATTTTGAGGACTTGCTCTGAACTTGAGACTGTAACAAATGAGTAGACATTAATTTCTTGTCACATGCAAGCTCAAAGCTAAATTTAGAGGTATAAATTTTCAGGTTTGTTTTGAACTTGTTACTCTCACATGCCGCAATATACCTGGAAATGGAAAGTCCAGCTCTAATTCAGACATTTTTTACACAGACAATAGTGGCCACGTGATTGATTTGGTGAATGATCCACTACCAGATGTCAAAATATCAGAGGAAGACAAAAAGAAGAACCTTGAATTGTTAGAAGAAGCAAAGAAAGTGAGTGAGAGGTTCTTAACACGCAGAGGCAGAAAGTCAAGAAGCAGCCTCTCAGAGTCACCCACAGGTAGGGGCAGAGGCTGAAAACCAGATTTTATATTCTCCTTCAAACATCTGTAAAGGCAAAAGGCAACATCTACTGTATTCTATACATTGCTGCTGTTTACATACACTTGTTTAATTTGAAGGGCAGAATTCCTCTTGTCCTCCACAAGGTTCCACATAAAACAGAAATAATCCATCCATGTACTCAGGTATGTGAGGGTTAGATGGTGTAAAATTACACTGCAGTGTAACAAGAAAGTATGAAGTATTTCTATTGAAAAGTGGAAAATGCTCACAAATTGTTGTTTAAAGGAAATTTTAGTGGCTAGATTAATCCTGCTAAAAACCATTACCTCCAGACACAATTACACTGCCTCTTATTCTGAACATAACCATAATCTAAGCTAAATGGACCAGATCCTCCTTTAAAACAGCAGAATAAAATGTTTTATTCTAGAATGTCAGTTTAAATGATTTTTCCTTTTATATGAAGTGTTTGAAAAGTGGAACAAAATGCCATTTTACCATGAAATAGGACTTTCATTTTGCTTTGAAATGCCACTTCAAAGTTCTGTCTTACAATTGGCCTGATACTCTTTGGAGAGAAAAAACCCCTGCAACTATACATCACCTCTTTTTTTCATAAAGTCCTCATGAATCTTCTCTTGTGCTGCATGTCCTTAGTGCTTACAGTATCAGAAAACTGAGGAGAACAAGGATTCCCTGTATCAATAGAAATTTATCAATTTTTGACCTATAAGACATGAAGCATACCATAAACTCCTAATTGTCAAGTACAGTCTGGCAATTGAAATTACTTGTCAGGTTCTGGGCAAACACATGACTGATGACTATGCTATAGATGTTTTAATTTCATCTGAATTCTAAAAACACAGAAGGTACAAGCCTAGAAAGTAAAATCACGTTTTGTTTTTGTCTTTGTTTTAATGAAGCAGTTTCCCCTACTCTTAGTCCTAAAGTTTCACCTGTAGCATCTCAGAGCAACTCTCTCACTCTTCCATCAGGTAAAATTATCATGAATCATTAAGGGAGGAAACGACCTCTAAGATCATCCAATCCAACCATTTTCAGGCTCAAACTTTAACTTATAAAAGCTCACCAAAAATGTATCTGTTTAGTATTTCTTGAGAAGGGTAGATTTAAGCATCTAGTCCTGAATATAATAAAGCTCCTTAATGCATACAAAATATATTTTTGTGTATAGATATTTTTTATTATATTTTTATTCCTGTGGTGTTGCAAGTTCACATGTTCTAGTTTTTAAATCGCGTCAGTAATGGAGTTTTTAGAACTTTTAATGATGTTTCACTTGCTATGTGTTTGGGTTTTTTTCCTTTTTAATAGTATTTTTGACATTTGAATTTTTGTCCTTCATGTATTATGGAAAACTCTGCACATACGTATTTGTTAATGCTATAGTAGTAAAAATTTTGAGCAAAATATCAGGATATGCTCTGATTATATGTGTATCTTTCAGGCTCTGATGCATGCACAACCACTAATACTGAGTCAGTATCTCCAGGGCAGGTAAGAGCTGAATAGTCTGTGCAATAGCCTGATTATTATAGTACTGTATTATAGTACTTTTAGTCCCTGATAAAAATTGTATGTTTGGAATACCATTATACATACCAAAATTGGATTGCTGGTATTTTCTCTGTGCAGCAAGGGACGAATAAATATTTACTCTGAAGACAGAAATCCATGAGATAGCAAGAACTGAAAGATCATAAAGATCTAAGTGTAAAAAATAGAAGAAGATCCAATATAACCCTAATCTATGAAAAAACTAATCCCCGAAGTTTTTTCATAAATAAATACAGGGAGAAATGTAACATTTAAGAGATTCAAAGTTCAACCATTAACATCTATATCTAACATTTGTAACATAGGTGTGAAAGATAACCTTGTAAGGCAGTTTTTCCATCCTTTTTTTTTTTGATAGAATAACAGAATTGTGAAAGAGGATGACAGGCAAACTGCAGAGGTAAGTATTTCACATTAAGAGCTGAACAAAGTCTACTGGTTTTTCTTAGCACACAGATGATTTACTGATGAGACTAAAAATGCTGAAAGATTGTTCACTGAGGGAAAAGAAAATTACACTGCTCTAAGAAATTATGAGGCACTTGCAAAAGAAGTAGAGGACAGTGGGCTTATCACTTTATCTTTCCATCCTATCATGCACCCTTCTCTAGCTCAATCAAAATCAACATACTAAATAGCTTCAAAGTAAAAATATCTACTATAGCCATTTTGGTGTATACCAGTGGTTTAGATTTTCCATGACATTTCAATGC
The DNA here is from genome assembly GCA_009812075.1 of Sialia sialis. NCBI lineage: Eukaryota > Metazoa > Chordata > Aves > Passeriformes > Turdidae > Sialia > Sialia sialis. The sequence continues at coordinate 37,606,706 of VRYO01001269.1, read as the reverse complement.
TGGGGAGCTTGGCTTCTGGAGGACTGCTGTAATGGACTCTGGAATGGGAGAGGTTAACTCAAAAGTTCAGAGAGGAGATTCCCAATTCAACGTTCTTTAAGTGCCTTTTAAAAATTATTTCTTTTGTCAAGAGCACATATTCAAAGCAAATGTCACTGAAAAGGAAATGGCTTTTTACAATGAAAGTTTGTCCTTGGGCAGGGGAAAAGAGGAATCTGGATTTGTTTCTCTGTTTCATGTGTGTCCCTGTACTTTCAGAATGCTGCAAAGGGATTAATTGATCGAAGGCAGAATGATCAAAGAAAGATTTCTCAGGGAAGGTTGGTTCCTCGTTCTGCTGGCTTTGAAAACTCCAAAGAGAAGCTCTCTGAACAAAAGGAAAACTTTGATCCACGTAAACATATGGATTCTTTACCTAAATTCTCCCCTTCAGCTGCTGATGGTGGCAGAATGTCTCTTAATACTTGCATGAATGTTTGTGAAAATGAACTTGGAAAATCATTCCTCAAGAAAGGGAAAGAAAATGATGTTCCTTTAAGAACCCATCTACCAGGACCAGGAATAGGAAATATGGACTCAAAGCTAAAAATTCCTGTTCCAGAAATGAGGGACCATAAAGTTCCATGTAAACCAGAATTTAAACTGTGTGGGCTGCGTCCTCCTCTATTACGGGCTGTGTCCTGGGATAGCTTGGAGCCTGGACAGAAAGAGAAAACCCCTTTAAAATTACCATGTGAGGAAGATAAGAGCTTTGTTGGTAATAAATCCAGCAATCAGTTAAAAGCATTCAAAGACCTTCAAATCCAAGTTCAGCCAGTTCGAATGCAGAAGCTGACAAAGCTCAGAGAGGTAAGTCCTGTCATCAGCTGTATCCTACTTTAAAAACTCATTCTTGTAGCTTCCAACATTTAGCATTATTTTTGTCACTGCAAGAAACGTAGTACATTGATAAAATGGGAAACAGTTTCAACATAATCAGTACAGAATTGTATCATGTTTTTCCTTTGCAACTTTATTAAATTTTAACCTGAAAATAAATATAATGGAATTACTCTTTCTTAGTTCTCTTCAAATGTGCATCGAGTGCACTGTGGTACTTCCATGTGTACATAGGCATGTGCATGTGCTCTTGCATGTTTATATTTGCAAGATCTCAGAGGACAGGAAATAGGTTTGTAGTGATTAGTTGACTATTGAACCTTCTCAGAAAAGGTCTCACAGTGTTCAGAGCTGTAAAACTGAGGATCTCTGATAGCAAGGGCAGGTACACCATGGCCAGACTTAGAGTTCCTAATTATAATGTGCTGCAAATCTGTCAGCTTCTAAATGAATAGACTTGGACTGCAATATCTATTAACTAATCTGTTGTTCTATAATGTTCTAAATTATTAATAGAAGTTAAGAATTAAACCCTAAGAAAAAAAGCAGAAATTTAATGAAATTATAAACCACTAAAAGAAAGAAATGAACATATCTCTATTACTAATAATGACTTTTGAAAGAAAAAAAGAAAAAAAAGAAGCAGCAGACACTTTCGTGAACAGCCTAATAAGGATATTTTCCTTGACCCCCAGTCAATATTTTAAGATGAATACAAGGCTGACAGGCGAGGACCTCAAATTCTGCACTTTGGTTAATTCATTCCCGTTGTATTGTTTGGGAATGGCAGCTTCATTATCCATCTTTTCCTGTTGATATAACACACATGTTCTTAGTGTGTATGTACTGGAAGTTTTGGGACCCTTGAGCCATATAATTACAGGACAAACTCTTCCCTGTGAGGATGCTGAGGCTTTGGCACAGATTGCCTAGAGAGGCTGTGGATGCCCCGTCCCTGGCTGTGTTCAAGGTTGGGTGTGCTTGGAGCAACCTGGGATAGTGAAATGTGTCTCTGCCCATGGCAGAGGGTTTGTAACCAGAGGATCTTTAAGGTCCCTTTCAACCCAAGCCATTCTAGAATTCTTTAATTCTAGCATTTTGAATGACGTAGAGGCTGTTAAGCACAAATAAGAGAATAAAAATACTATTGCAACATGATCTGTAATTACAATTAGGCAATATTTGAGCTCTGTCTCTAGTAGGAATTGTTTGCTCATAAACAAAAACAGGTGTTTGTGAATTTAAATATATGTGCAAATAGGAAAGAAAATGAGTAGATGATAAAAAGAGAAATAAGACAACAAGGTTTAATCCTTGAGAGTGTGTTTTTCCTACCTCTAAGGGATAGAGGTAGAACACAGTAACAAGGAAGCATCCCAAGCTCTGGTCTTAATAAAGTCAAAGTGGCAAAGTCTCATATATAGGATTTTCTAAATTTCTTATGTTATCTGGGATAGTTATTACTGTGGCTATATCCAAAATTGCTTTTTTCATTGTCAGTTTCTAAAGCTCTCTCTTACCAAAACTCTATATATTTATTTGAATAAGGGGCACATTTTGTCAATCTTTGTTTGCATGACCAGGAATTTTTCTAGATAATGCCTGAAATTTGAAATATGTAATATTCCAGGGTGTGTGGGAATCTATGAGTATCCATGTTATGTAGCATCTGACTGTAATGTAATGCAAATATCTGTATTATATTTATTAACTGAAGTAAATGCTATATTTAGTGCTCACGGGGCAGGGATATTTAAATTGAGATTTGTAGTTCAGTTACTTAGAAATATTATTTTTTTTTGTTCACAGGAGCATATTTTGATGAGAAATCAAAATTTAGTTGGACTTAAACTTCCTGAACTTAGTGAAGCAGCAGAACAGGAAAAAGGTGCAGTCTCATAAAAACTGGAAGCAATGTTTGTTATATACTCATTTTTATAACTGACTATTATGTGGGGAGAAAAAGTGAAAAAGTCTTTTACTTCAATTGCAATAATACTTGCAGCAGTCATGGAGAACAATAATAAATACTGAACCAGAAAGAACAATAATGGAAAGTACCTCAATTTCTTGATGATTTGAACCAAGAAGATGCTGTAGGTATTATTATAACCAAGGGAAAAGATGCACACATGGAATGGAGTCTGGCTTGTACCTAATAGCTGTAAGACTGAAGTTTCAGTAACTTTCTTTAAAAACATTTCAGCAGTGATGGATTAACTGGATGGAACTTCTACAAGATATTATGGTCATAATGGTGAATTTGATCCCTGGGAGTATATATAAGAGATGGGATGCTTTATTCCTGGTTTTTTATTTTAGTATATGTGTTTTTCACTTGGCATTTTCACTTCTGATGCACATTTCCGTGTCCATGTGAATGAGAAAAAGTAAGGCCAGAGAGGAGTCATAAGTGTGTTTGAAGGATTGGAAAAATATATCTCACAATAAGAGAGATTTTTTAACCTCAATTTATGTGATTTTTAAGGAAAAATAAAGGAAAAAATCTTCTTTAAGGAAAAGGCTTAAAACTCTACATAAATGAGGAAAAAGAAGTCTGGCACCAAATGTTTTCTCCAATCTAACACAAGCAAAAAAATATTTGATGCCTGTAGTTGCATCTAAAAGGATTCAGAACAAAGAGCAAAGGTATAAACCTGAGGGTAATTCAACATGGGGAAGTATTAAATAGCAGTAGTGCTTAGCTAAAATATTTAAACCAAATATACCAATCTAAAAATATTTTAAACCAAAACTCTTTTTTTTTTTGGAAATAGTTAATTCAAAACTTGTTTGGTGTGACATTAAGTGAAATGGAGAAGTGAAAGCAGCTGAAACTGATTGTCCAAGATTTAATCCAAAGACAATTTCAATTTTTTTTAATACAGTTCATTTTGCTAATTGATACATTTGCACTGGGACTAGCTCAACCAGCCTTAATGTTCCTATTACACTAGAGATGGTTGTCTGGAAATAGGCTCATCTTCAGTCTGAATGAATCAAGATTAAAAGAGACTTCTTGCCCTCTATATTCAGTGATTATATATTTGGATTCTTAGATATGATAATATTACTCCTGTCACTCTGCTAATGTATAATTTCCCAGAAATTATTGAGCAGGCTCTGTTTGAAAATATGAAATAGTTGCCGTTTTATCAGCCTGCTACATAATTTACCAGATTTAGAAGTCTTGAGGAAAACATTATGGAAAGATAAGCATTATTTTATTCAGCTTCCAAACGTGAATCTCATGAGTATCACAAGCTTTTTATATTCCAGTAAGTTATCTAAATGGTAGCCAGAACTTAAGGGTCAACTCTTTGTCCTCAGTAGGGAAAACAAGCAAAGGGTCAAATTCTTAGTTCATTTGTTAGGGAGACCTGCTTCCTTACATTGTCATAGAAACTACTTTTTCAACTAGAGTGGTAATTTTGCTTAAACAATAGGAAATAGCCAGATACTTCGTTATTTCTGTTATGAATCCAATGTACTGTCTCCATCATAGTTTTTATCAATAACAAGTTACTGTCACCTGAGTAAACACAACTCTGCATCTACACAAGTTTAGATAAGTGCAATGCATTAAATCTGCAGACACTGTGGTGTCAGGCTGGATTTTGTGGGGACACATGTGACTGTTCTTAAGTAAATACTGGAATTTTTAAATATAAAGCAAATGCACAGAACTAAAATGCAGTTGAAAAGGATCTCCCATTCTCTTCTGTCTTTCATGTTAATGCTCTCCAGATTTACACATTAATTACATGGCAAGTCTAAGAATTCTGGTAAACTTACGAACAGGAGAACTGTTCAAAGATTCCTTCCCAAGTCTGAAATTCAGACTGGAGAATCTGCCTTTCCTACAGGAGAGTCCTTCATAAATTTGGTAAAACAGAAGGAGAGAAGGGAACTAATATATGTGAAATAAAATAAAATGAAAATACAGAAGCTGAGTAACATGAATTTAAAAAAAAGTCTTAGCTATGTCTTGGTTCTTTTGAAAGTGGAAGAATCAGAGAGTGTAAGTATTACCTTTATATCCTGTTTCAATGAACATACAGTGCAAACAGGATGTAATTTATAACAATAAATGGTGTACAAAATCTGTAGTGTAGTACATTACACTACACTTTATCTTGGCAGGTGGCATTTAAAGCCTTAGAAAATTACAGCATTCTACTGCAAAAACTCAGCTAAAATATTCTAAAAAACAATGCATGACTTTTAAGTAACATGACTTTTTTTAATCTGAAAATGTCTTCAGGCCCTTCACCTCTCCCTTCCCCCACTGAAGAGGAAGAGACAAAGAACAGCTCTGATGTCATGCCCAGCATTCCTGATGTATTGCTGCGAAAACTGCGAGTGCACAAATCACTTCCAGGAAGGTAAAAGCTCATTAGAAGTGGAAAAACATCATCCAGGAGAAGGCAAACTTATGGTCTCCTGTCAACTTATGGAGCTCCATTCATAGGGAGATAAATTATTGCGCCTTAAAATGTGCCACACAGATTTTCTGAACAATTCTGGGGAATGCACCAGCTTCCAGTAACTGGCCAACTTTTAAAATTAGTTTGTGAGTTCTACATATAAATTCTAAAGCCTTAATTGCATGCTACAAGTAGTTTTTTCTGGTTTCCAGGATTGTTGCTGCAGATATGAACTCATATTGAAAATATTATTTCTCACCCCCATGAAAATAATCAGGCCAGATGATGCTTTCCAATGGTAGAATTTGGGCATGTAAGGGTTCTGCAATTTTTCTGCAGGGGACAATTTTTCAGGGAAATTGAGTTCATTTTGAAAATGTAGTTGAAGGAGTCACTTGTGAATTCATTGCTTTCCAAGACATTAAAACAATTCCAAGCTTAATTCAGCCAAAAATAATTCCTGCACTCACCCACATGGTTATGCACCAAAATCACCAGAGTCTTCAATTATCTGAACCGTCAATAAGGATTCTCTGTGCAGGTGAAATAAATATTTAACATTCATGGTGAAGGAATTGTTATATATATTCTTTTATATAAATAAATGCACAAAGTGAAGAACTATTGAGAGACCATTGCTTGATTGTAATCAAAACTGAAAAGTAGTGGAAAACTCTTGAAACTCCAACATATATTTTGTTGTTTTCAATTAAGTATTAGAGTTGCTTTGTTTTTAGAGCAAAAACTCTTTAAAATGTGAATTTTTATCTTTTATTTCTAGCTCCCCACCACTCACTGAAAAAGAAGTTGAGGTAAGCATGTTGTTATTTTAGACATATGTTCCAATTTTAAGTGGTTACTTCAAGTCTAAGGGTGGTTATTAGAGTGAGGTAATAAGGTGATTTTTTTCCCCCCCAAAATATATTTCTCATTAAAAAAAAACCCATATTGAACTATGAACTATATTGAACTATATAACAATTTTGTGAAGTATGGGCAATAGAAATTGTAAAATGACAGAGTAGGAAAAAGCAAAGCATTTATTTGTGTTTTTCATAATGAAGTACAAATTCCCTTTAGAAATAATTTTATTATTCTAAAGTAATAAAAAAACTTGAGATTTAATAAGATGAGAAACAAAGCAATTTAAATAGCATTTTTATTGGCCAATATGAGCTTTGGGGTATTTTTTAATAATATCCTGCTGTTGTTTTACACAATTTTTACTTTCTCCGTTCAAGCCAATGATTTTGTTTACTTTGTTGCTCTTTATCTTGTAGGCTTTGTTTCTTGTATTTTTTTAATCACATACCAGTCAAGAAAAAGATCTTTATTTACAATGCTGCAATCCGCTGGAACTGTTGGTGCCTCATGCTTTGCAAAGTATTAATCCTAAGAAATAATGAGTCTTGTAAAGAAATAAACAATCTTTAAAAGCAGGGTGCAAGAGAATAAAAATGTTAGCACTTAATCTTTTGCTGGATGCAGGGGTAGGTATTTAACCCTTAGGTAAAACAATGCTCATGGTGAGCTCATCTCTGGACTTCCTCTGCACAGACTATCTGTTTAAAAACCTTGGGGACCCTTGGAGGAAGTCCAGCTAGAAAACAGATCCATTTTCATTCTGGTGCTTCTGGTAGGCTGCTTCCTTCTTTATGCCTCTGCCCTACAGAGCTTCCAGAAAAACATCCAGGAAAAGAGGCAGCAACACATTTATTATTCCTATTTCAGTGGAAGTAAACAGAAGTGATTTTTCAAAGAAAACTAATTTTAAAATACTTTCATTTTTCTGTTTCAATACTTATTTAAGCAGCAAAGTTTGTTAAACGCATACCTTATCCATAAGTTGTTATTGGAAATTATATTACTGTGAGATTTACTGGAAAATGCCTTTTTAATCCAAACAGAATGTATTTGTACAGCTCTCCTTGGCCTTTAGAAATGATAGTTATACGTTGGAATCTAGAATTCAGCAGGCAGAGAGAGAGAGAAATCTTACAGAAGAGAATGCTGAGAAGGAACTGGAAAACTTTAAAGCAGCCATTACGGTAAGAAAACAGTGGGAATTATTTTCCTATAGTGTACATGAAAGTGCCCAAACATTGCAAATGCGTTTGACTGGTGAATTCAGCCCCAAAACTTCATTTTCTGCTGCTCAATCTCCTTGCCTTGAGCTGCCTACTACTCTGAGAGAGGCCATATTCTGTCAGTGGGCCAGCATTGCTAGAAATGCCTAGGGGATGCTTCCCTGGGTCTAGCAGATTTCAGGAATAAATTCTAGGAATTTGCTCTTCAGTTCTTGAAATAAGCCTGTGACAGAGCTAAGAGCATTCAGAACTGCAGTTTGAGCACTGATCCATGCTCTCCTGAGCAAGACCTTCTTTAGCAGCAAATGTGAGGTGTCCAGATACAAGAGATACCAAAATGGTTTCAAACCTGAATCCTGAGATCTGTAACTTGAAAGGCCTCTTAACTGCAGATATTACAAGGCATGATATACATGATATGGAAGGAATACTTCAGGAATACGTACAATCTCAGGATCGGGTTTTGGGCGCAAGCACACTTTCATTCCAGCTGTCCCTGGTGCTCCTTTATAGCAACAGTTTTGAGTCCTTCCTGCCAGCTTTCTCTGGGTTTTCTAAGTGGAAAGACGAGAAATTGCTAAAATGTGTCAACTTAAGTGCTGTGTCTCTCTATGCATAAAGGGAGGCATGGTTAGACCCCAGGCTGCTAAATGAAATAGCTTTACACCCAGCATTCATTATTGCAAGAAGGTGCTGCCATTCTTATGAGAATAGTGAGGAGAACATATGATTCTCCCATTTACTTTATCAAGAACATCATCAGGTAAGAAAATATAGAATTAAAGAAAGATTGTGATCTTTGCATCTTTTAATCTGGAATTCTGAATCTCCATTTTCAAATTAATTGTTTCTGTAAAACAAAACTGTTGAGAATATTTTGCTGCTTTTTCCTCTGTTTTCTGTGTAAAAAGCAAGCAGAAACAGCCTATTAAATCTCAGAGTCTCCAGCTTGAAATAAGTCTGTTAGATTTGCCATGTATTTCTGTCAAGAATCCCTAATTAGGCACCAAGGATCATGTTACCAGCATGGGAGAGATGTGATTAGGATTGTCTTTCTTTAAGCAGTTCACATGCTACAGTGGCTTTTACAAGCTTTTTAACATTATTTATAGCAAAGTGGAAACTGCCATCCCTATGAAAGCTTTTGTTCTGGACAATGGACTAAACTAACAAGCAATTAAAAGCAGTAATGGCTTCTGTAAAATCTCTATCATACTAGACCTAAACTTGTTCCAATCTCATGGAGAGGTTATCTTCATTCCTGTAGGGCACAGGCACATGTTTTATGGATCTGTGACAGCTTTACCAGTCTTTCTGACTTTTTTAATCAGTCTTGTGATAATTGATGTGTTATTCCAAAACCTAATTTCAAGAGAAAGCTGATCTACATGAATTTACGATGGTTTTTTTTTGAGCAAATAAGGAGGTTACATTATCAAGAAAACAGGAAAATCTGAAATTCTGTGCATGATTTTTCTTAAACATATTCCCTTATGCCTTTTTGGTTCTTGCAGTCAAATTTTGGTTGCAATTTATTATCAAAGTAGCATTGCAGTTCTTGAGACTATAGTAAGTGAAGTATCCAAAAAAGTGAAGTATCATGGAACCGAAAGAACACACGTGGCCTTTTTAATACATTGTGCCCAGAAAATTAAAATGTCCTTTGTCCCTCAGCAATCATTTTTAAGTGCTAGCTGAAATGAACTTAGCATTTGTGGAGTTCACAGGTAGTGGGGCACGTTTCACTATAGATTTCAGAAGGGAAAGTACTGCAAATGTGCTGAGCCCTCTGTAGCTCCACAAGCTGTGTTCCTGCAGTTTGCAGTGAGGCACTGTGCTCAGACAGGGCAGCAGCCCTGGCTGTGGTGGCAGTGCTGGCACCCTCTGGGGCTAATCTCTCCGTGTGGACATTTCTACCCCATTTTGGGGCTCTGGCCACTCCATTTGAACTAAAAACATGCTGCTAAAGCTGTTGTATTTTTCTTCAGTCTTCAGCTCACCTGTGGCACCACTATGAGCACAGGGAAGCCTACCAGAAGCTGCTGGAGGACATCGTGGTGCTGCGGCGTTTGGCCGCCAGGCTCTCAAGCCGTGCTGAGATGGTGGGAGCCGTTCGCCAGGTGAGGCCATCCTGGTGTTCATTGTATCCTGGATCCACAGGTTCACTCTTTTCCAGCCTGGGCCAGAGGTTATGTTCACCCTCTGAGTTTTATTTGCCATTTTGACAGATTGAAGACGTCTGTTGCAGTGTCAGGTAACACACCACTGCATCCTGGAAATGGAATTCCAATGGCAGAAGATTGCCCATTTTAAATTTGTTGTACATATTTAACATCTGTATAACAGGAGCTTATCTTTTATTCAGAGCTACAGCTGCATCACAAGAAACTAATTTCTAATCAGTGCAGCACAAAGAAGAAAACTTTTCTGGGTCAAAAAACTCATCTAATTCAGTCAGCTGCCTTTGGCAATAGCTCAGTCAATTACAAAGAGTATGAGAACAGAGTGAGTAAAAATAAGAACACATCAATATCCGTCCAGGATCAAGAATGTTCCCTCTGCCCTCTGAAGTAACCAGACTGATGCCAGTGACTATGACCTTTGAGGGTTTGAAGACAAATGTGGTATACCACATAAGTAATCAGATAGGCACACAGGCAGGGTGTATGAATATGTGACAAAATAAATTATTGTGTTCTGTGAAATGCATATGAATTGGAATTTTCTTCCAACTGTCTTAGGAATTTTCAGTCATGGAGGCACTAATATTTCCTTAAGGAAAACAACTCCAGATTTAGCCCTGACATGGAGCATACAGTAATTTCACTGATTAGCTGCACTTTTTTTAATTTTTTTTTTTTTTCCTGCACGGCAGGGTGGGGATGCTGCTGAGGGGCTGGGAAGCAGCAGTGCCAGGGGAGCGCAGGGGCCGGGCTGTGCCAGGGGAGCATGCGGGCTGGACCGTGCCAGGGCTTGGCAATTCCGGGTTGGCAATTATCCGGAATTTGTCCATAAATAAGCCGCACCTGGTGATTAGCCACACTTCCGGGATCGGCTCGATTCTTCAGTGAAATAGATGCGGCTTATCAGTGTGAAATTACTGTACATACGGAAGCAAATGATTTGTTGAAGACTTGTAGAGGTTAGCTGGGTATATCCTTCTTTTCTTTCTTAGGAGAAGCGTATGTCAAAGGCAACAGAAGTAATGATGCAGTACGTGGAAAATCTGAAAAGGACATATGAAAAGGATCATGCTGAGCTAATGGAGTTCAAGAAACTTGCCAATCAGAATTCTAGCAGGAGCTATGGTGCATCTGGTAAAGAAAAATAAAAATTTAAGGGTTTGTCTTGCCTCTAATTCAGAGAGATGTTGGTGCTATTAACTATTTAAAGTATTGTGAAACCTGTTTAGAAGTTCTGATCTACAGGAGTAGATTTTTTAAAGTTGCAGAAGTAAGTTCAAATGAGTTTCATATGAGCCGTACTTAATGCTATATTGTACAGTAATTTGAAATCACTAACACCAAATTCTGATGAGATCCAGTCATATCTTCTTGTGGCCTCTTACAAATCTGTGTACCCTGCACAATTTTAATGCAACTACCATTTAGGTCCAGATGATGGCAAAATTTCATTATTGAAACCACTTTTTTCTTTTTGCGACCTTTTCTTTCCCTTTGCTGGAAACTGAAATATAAGGACTTTCCTTTGCAAGAACTTGTATATGGAGGTCAACAGTGGGCTTTTTGCCTGATTCAGTGAAAAAATAATGATTTGATTATTTACAATTATTTCAAATTTCTTGTGCGGGTGTAATTGAGTAGACAGCTGTATGACAATACTGTGTGATAATAAATACGTAGTCTGTGTAAATATACTGTATCTCAGTTTGAAATATAAGCAAGGGCTCTATTAATATTATTTAGAGATACTCACATTGTCTAAGAGTGTTCTATATCTTTGTTTCTGTGCAGAAGATGGGGTTCCTCGTTCATCTAGATCCATGTCTCTCACTGTTGGAAAGGTATTTCTACAACATAAAGAAAACAAACATTTTATGTAGTGAAATTTCTTTGTATACTCTCAGTTCTTTAGGCTGTGCTCAAAACAGTGCTAGTAAATTCTCAATATCATCCATAAAATTTAGTGCATGTGCTTTGCAATTTTGGATACATGAATTAGTATGACTTTTTGCCTGTCATCCTGATGTGAAATTCCAGTGGTTTATTTCTGCAAAACTTCCAAGTGTTGGAGATCAAGGCTATCACAAAACTTGCTAAAACAACCAGTGATTTGAGAGGCATGAGTCTCAGTATGACCATTATGAAATTTGGTGATCAGATGCATATACTAGTCTACTGAGTTTTTTATATATTTATTTGATTGGGTTGTAGTTATTTAGGTTTAGTTTGTTCTTGCTGCCTCTGAGTGTGGGATATAAAGAATTAAAGCACAGAGCATGCTGAGGGCAAGATGGGGTTTCGGAATGAGAACCCCATAGGCTGAAGTAGAGGTCTGAAAAAAGACTAAATTTAACAAGGACAAGTCCAAATAATAAAGAGGAGGAGAAAAAGAACCCCAACACTAGAATGGACTCCCTGCCATGGCTGTAGACTTCCCAGTGTAGTTTTTCAGAAGCATATTAAATAAAGTTGTCGTTAATGAATAGATGTGGTTGGTTTTGTCTAGAACCAGAATCATGGTGTGACTCCTAAGTATTCACTAAACCTATGTTTAACTAATTTCCTGTGAAGTTGTCTAGAGTAGAATCTTAGAAATGTTTGGATATGCACTAAAACAAAAATGTTGGGTGCTATAAGTGTTTTGATGTTTTTACTCAGTTGGAAGCATACATTTTACATAGATTTTATAGGATGAATTTGTCTACTTATCAAATGACAGCAAAAATTTACATAATCTGTACTTGAGCTAGAATATATTGTTACAGTTAGCATGTGTTTGTCATAAGAAAGAATTTTTATGATCTTTGGGTAACAGAAGCAGTGTTGCATGATGCTATCCAATAATTCAGGGGTGGGGGAGAAGAGGCTACTCTTTTATGGAAAGAATGGACATTTTTGTTTCAGTAAATTATAATTATTAGGTTTACATGTAATTAATACATCATAGTGGGTACAGTGTAACATAGCAAGATAAGAGTTTCATGCGTGACTTCATTATTTCCAGTCATTGTGACACTGGCATTTTCCCCAGCATCATTATGCATCTGCTTTAATCAAAGATAAAGGCCTATGGTAAGAGCTGACAATATAAACTCAGAATATTTCTGCTGTATGATTTACAGTGCTGGGCTTTCAGTATGGAGGGGAAAGAGCAGCATTCCGGTGCCACACCTAATTTCACATTAAGCACTTGCCATACTCGGCAGTACAAGATTAATTTCTGGGGAGAACCATGACTTTTTATTTTACTTTTGTTCCCAACTCTTTTTTTCCCAAAGGGGACACTGACCTACATCTTTGCCACACAAATTAACCCACAGAATTGTTCTTCCTTCTGTCTGTTGCATGGTAGAAAAAAATAATTGTTGTTTCTCCCAGAATATGCCTCGGAGGAGAGTCAGTGTTGCAGTTGTTCCTAAATTTAACTCCTTGAACATTCCTGGTCAGTCACCAACAGCTTCACCTATACCTTCAATGCCATCCCTGGTAAGTAAAACCCACATTTAAAAGTTGCCAGTTTTTGTCTAAACTACTTTTGCATAAGGGCAAGCCATAGTTACTGTAAAATGGAGGTTTTTCATTGGTTTAACTTGTTTTGAATCCATCCTAGAGCAAGAGATGGACGGAGGTAGTTCCTGTTACGTAAGGGACATCACAATCTACTTCCATGAATGATCCCTTTGGGAACAGCTGAATAGGACAGGCAGCTGATTCACAGGCACTGGAGGTTAATGACACAATTTGCCTTTTAATCTGAAGCAACATACAGGAAAGACATAGTGAAAAGAGTTTTCCACTGTAGGAGAGACATTTCAACCAGAAACCACAGAACACAGCTGGACTGCTGTTCTTCACTGCCAAAAATCCACTGAACAGAAATAAATGTAATTAATGTACAGAAAGCATGTAAATATAATTCATGTACATGGTAGCAATTTAGAGGTTCTGTGATTATCTGGGATCAGTGGGGCCATCAGCCTCTGTGTTGAATTTTTGTTTGCAAAACTAATAAATTAAATGAAACTCTAATCTGAACGCAAAAAATCCATAGAAATGCTTTGAAGAAAAACTGCAAGACATACTCACTGTTCAGAGATGAGCTAAGATGGGACATAACTTTAAAGTTATGGAGTTTCCTGTTAAAAATATAGGCTTATTTAAATGAGGATTTTGCTGAGAAGCTAAATCTGGTTTTTATTTTATTTGTAAGAAAAGCACCTGTGCAATTTGTTATGTACTAGGAGTCAATTTCTGTTTCGGGAACCAGGTGTGTTGTTTGCCATGTTTTATTATGAATTATTTTTGTTTAAAATTTCCCATTGAAAACTCAGCTAATAAATTCATGTTCTTAGGATAATAGGAGAGGAGCAGTAGAAGAATTTTACCATTCAGGGATCAATATATGAAGGAAGACATTTTCTGGGGCAAAACAAACAGGGTAGAAGGAAATGTCAGAGAAAATTCTTAGTGTGCAAGTCCATTGTTTACTTTTGTTAATGGGAGCAACATGGAAGCACTACATTAAAGATACTTTGCTTATGAGTGTGGGGAGGAAACAGCACAGTACCTTTGTCATTTTATTGAACACTCATTTGAAATTAATGACTTGTAATTGGTATTTAATTATTTAGTCATGAATGTTAACTAATTAATGAATATGACATTTATTGCTCTGTTTTACTTACAGTCTGAATCACCCAGTAATGGAAGGAGCAGCCTAACATCTACTCCTGCTCTGCCAGCACTTCCAGAAAAGTGAGTTTTGTCTAGGTCATCTCTGTATGTATTACATGCTAATACTAAATGATAATTTAAAGAATCATATTTTGAAATACTGTGATATTACTACTACTTGTTAGAATGCTTAAAACATGCAAATTAAAAGCTTTCAATGTATACATCACTACAGAATATTGAATTTCATGTATTGTAGATTAGTGCTGAGGCAGGACAAAATTTATCTTATGTCTCTGTTTTACCTTTTGCTTTACTAAGAATGTAAGTATGCAATAACTGAGAAAACAAAAATTGGGGACTACAGTACTGGCTGCTACTATTCAAAAGAACTCTGCAAGATCATATTTTGAAACTGCAAAGAAATTCTATGAGAAAATACAACTACCAAAAAAACCTTAATATTTCACACCTGAGAAAACAAATCACATTACCAAGCAGCAGAGGCAGAACTTGAAATTCAGCTTTGAGCATAAGTGTGTGTGCATGGGCCAGCTGGTCTAGTAGTGTAGAATTACCCAGACCAGCACAGTTTTGTATGTTTAAGTACTTCAAGCTTATACACACTGTTTGTTTAAAGTCCAAGTGAAAATAAAATCCACTGTTAATATGACTTGAGAGGAAATCCATTCCCCACATATGGTGTCAATCAGGTTGAACTATTTTAGTGCCAGGAAAATAAAGCCTGCAATAAGGGTGAGATTCCAAGAGGCAAAATGGGAGGTTATTAAACCTTGACTTTGATAGATCTCTATGTCTCAATCACTTAAACTCTCTGTCCCAGGAGAGCACTGCAGGAAGACAGCGATACAACACAGCTTATCTTCAGGCTTTATAAAACAGCTTATCTTCAGGCTTGATGCTTCAAACTTTTACTTGAGAAAAGTTCTAGAGAGAAAAGTGAGGAACATGTATTTTTTTAACCTGTGCATCTATTCAGCATATAAAGTAAGCACAGGAGAATACTTAAAAGACAAATAAAAGCAGTGTTTTGTTGAATTAGTATTTGACATTACTTCTGTTGCATTCCTCTTATGTAGCAGGTTATAATTTCTAAGACGATTTTTAGAAAGTTGAGAAAAATGTTTTTATGAACAGCAAATAAATGCCATGGATGACCCAGGAAACAAAGGCTCTTTTCTTCTTTTTTAAAGAAGAATAAAAATTATAGTTTTCTTACCTTAGAAACATAATAATTACTGTTCTTAAATCACACCATCATGAAATGAGTATTTTTCTTGGCATTTAGTTTTTTCCTTTGAAAGACATTTCATTTCTCCAATGTACATTAGAAAAGACAAAGCATGACTCACAAAATTGCAGTATTCTCCAAATACAACATATTTCCGTGATGTTATTTTCTATTTGTCTGCTTCTTTTGTCTTGGTAGTGGGAAGTCAAATGGAGAGCCTGACTGTGAAACCTCAACTTCTGTGGTGACACAGAGTGGGTTGGAAGAGATCAGTCCTGAAACTAAAGCCAAGATAGAAGAGGAAGCCTATAACAAGGGGTGGGAATGTTTTTTGTGAACTAAATCTGTAAATATGTGCTACCAGATGAGGACATCTGTTTTTAAAATTTAGTTTTAAATACAGTAGTTATGTTGTTGGTGTCACAAAATGCTTTACACAGGATGTTTTGGGGCAATAAAAAACTTTGGGATCTGTTTCTGAATGTCAAGCAAATAATTTTGTACTATGTGAAGAGTGAAACAGATTTTGATTCTCTCCTGCAGAATCCAGCCTGCCATCTGACTTTAGTATTGAATTGCATTTATTCTCCAGGAAAAAAAGAATGTGTCTAGAGGATATTCCAAATGATGGACAGTTATAGAGAAATGTTTACTGATTCCTCTACAAGAGACAAAAAATTGTTCTCTGTGGAGAACAACCTCTTTTGTTTTGTTCAAAATGACAAATTTGGTATCAGCTCTAATATAATGCTGAGTGGGTGTCTGTGTGCTTTACTCATGGTCTTCAGCTAATTTTTATTCTTGTTCGAGTGCAGCAACACTGCTACTTGTGTTTTATTACATGTAAAAAACATAAAGCTAATTTTTCATTATACAACAACCTAGATTAAGAAATAAATGTTTTGTCTGATAAAGATATCAGGAAGCCTTGAAGAAAACCAAAGAACTTCAGGAACTGAAGGAAGAAGATGAAGAGACACCCAAAGAAAGTCATGATGAACATGAAGAAAGTGAAAATGAAGATGAGATAAAAAATCTGAAAAGCAGGTGAGGCAGTGATGTAATATGTCCATGCAAGAGGGACCACTTTTTTCTACTTGTGGTACCCAAGGAAGTGTTTTACACTATCACTTTGGCATGTTTTCCTTCTGGGGAAGCATATCGAAATAACAGTATTTTCAAAAAAGTAATACTCCAAGGCAATGTAGTTGCAAAATGCAAAACTTTTGATTTTGATGTTTTAGTTAAAAGCTATATGTTGACATCGAGGTGCTTCATCTTTATGGGATTTGGTTCTGATTTGAGGTAAAAGAATGCTCCACAAAAGTTCCTTAGATGCTAAAAGGTATTCCTCTGTGGATATGTACTGCCTCATAGAAGGCTGTAATTCAGGAACCTGAATTAGTGCTGTGGCCAAAGCAAGTAATATGTCCAATCCTGGGTTAAGGCAGGGATCCTTAACCCAGAAGAATTCATTTCCATTCCATAACCATTATAGCTATAAACATCTGTTGAGTTGAGATTTCAGCCACCTGCAGAGAGCAGCCATCACATTAGTCATGACACTCTTGGAAAGAAATGTTTGCCATGTATTCCAGTGTTTAATTTAGTTGATGAAGGTATGAACTGTGCAGAATTTTGCTTGATATTAAGCTCTGAGATTTGCCAGCTGACAAGTGGGAGAAATAGGAGTCAAGTCTCCAGCTATCTCACAAATATTACTCATATAGAATATTTGGAGTTGGAATATCTGAGTGTACAGCTCATCATAAAAGAACTTTACAGTTTGATTCTCCTTTGACAAAGTGTATTGGGAAAAATAGATGGTCCACCGCCTATGACCACCATTCAAATTGAAAAGCTTAAGATAATAAATTTGCATTTGATTAATATATAATAGTTTTCTTTTCATTTTACAGCAGACTTGAAGTCATCGTGAATTATTTATATATCCTGTACCCCAAACTGTGCAAACACTGGAATGTGGTGTGGCTTGTAGTGGCTGCAATAGTCATTTTTGCTGTGGTGTTGGGAATCTACCATTCCTACAACTCCTGTGATGAAAAGTCAGAAGCAGCTGAAGGGAAGGCCAGCTGTTCTGCAGCCCATCAGTATTCCTGGTGGAACTCAGGATTCCGACAGCAGCAGCGCACGGAATAACAGAGGAACAGCCATGTCCCTGTGGTCCCTGAGCAAGTTTGTGTAATAGAGCACCGTTGTTAAAGGTAGTGCTTAGTCATGCCTGTGGCTGTTCCACATGACCCCTTAAGCAATGAGTTACTCCACACCACCAGGTTTGGGATACATGGTGAGCATTCCTTGCCAAGATGCCAATCTCATAAATAATCCTGTCTGTCTTCTTATTGTAAAGGACTCGTGCAAATAAAGTAGTATTGAATCATGGTAAGGTTGTGGCACTAATCAGCAACTGCAAGACATTTAAAAGAATGATTTGCACAGGACATTGACATTTTGAAGACCATTAGAAAACCCACATTTGCAGTTAGTGCTTTACTTTGCATTTCCTGAATTTATTGTTGATTGTTGAAGTACTAATTGCATTTAAGTTCTTTGGGTTTTAAGAGGCTAATTAATTTCCTTATTCCTGATTATTGGGTAGAAATAGAAATACTTAACACTTCCATAGAAGAATATAATTATATTCTAAGACCAAATGCCTTGCTGCTAAAGTGATTTTATAAGAGGAATTATCTATATGATTATTTAAATTGAATGCTAAGTACATGCATAAATGTGTTTTATTATATACTTTAAGAATGGGACCACCACTTTTTAAAAAATGGGATACTCAGCAGAACCTAAAATGGGGTCTAGGTGGCACAGCTGATATCATCCAATAAGTCTGGGAACTTCTGATATATAAAAGTTTCCAAAAATTTCTGTATGCCACTCGGAGTCAGTACTGGTTACAGCCAAAAGTGGAAGCTGCCTGGAAGGGTCCATGTGCTACCCAAGCCCAAAACACAGCAGTTTTGGACACAGGAAGCAACCTTCTATTCTTTATTGAAAAAGAAAACAAAAGCTCTTCAAACCTCTGTATAGAGGTGACCACACCAAGTGGACTCTGCCCTCCTGCTCACCCTGGAAATAGGCATTCTTTGAGAGCTGCAGCAGGAACAGAGTTCTGAGAACAGCCAGAACCCAAGCAGTGCCTACAGGCTATGGTAGCAGTGAGGGTTAGGAGAGCTCACTGTGTGTTTTCAGTAGTTCATTTTCAGAAGCTGATGCCAAGACCAAAACTGATCTGATATACTCCCAAAGCTGAACACCACATCAGGATAGAATAATCTTTTGCTCAGATTTTCTGTCAGCTCTGCCTATTTGGGAGTTGTGAGTTCTTACACAAGAATGTGAAAGCTGAAATTTTTGGACAAGCAATTTGAAAATGGTGAAGCCATTACCTGTACAACACCCAGTGCCTAGGGCTGAGACCAAAATGTGTGTCACTGGAGGTGTGCCATTTGTACCTGCTGAGCATCACTTCTGAGTGAAGGTGAACCATGTTTGTCTTTCCATAGCTAGAGCCACAACAGCAGATCCAGTGTGACACTTGATTGCACTCCTGTCCTGCATTCTCCTGGCATTTTCTGATTAAGAAATGGGTCTGTTTTCCAACAGAAGGATAAAAGTATTATGAAGTACTGTAATTTCAGTTCTGATGTAGTTAATATTGTCCTGTCTTCTATTGGTGAAAACACTGAACCTTAAGCTAACTATCAAAGAAAACAGGTCTCTAAGTCAGAAATGTAGTTCACATACTAGTGACAAATATGCTGCTGGTGAATTTTTGTTGGCCATGTGCTTCTTAGGAGACATTTATATGGGGAAAGAAAAACATTTTTAAAAAATAATATAAAAGCACTACCACCCAGGTGGCCAGGGAAGGGAGTCTGTCAGCAATTAGGAGGGGTTCTATTATTTTTTAGGGGTTTTATTAGTATATATATTGAGGAATAGTGTGCTTAAGGAAGTTCAAAAAGGATAATGGGAAAGTGTGATTTGGTCTAAAATTGCAATTGGTAAAGAATAAGACAGAAGGGTTCTTGCAAATTACTTGGAATCTGGTTCAGTTGGAATTTCTGACTGTGGAGAACTACTGTGACCTTTTGTGTACTTTCAGTATTTGAAGAAACTTGTCAGTTGTTTCTTTAATACTTCTTTATTAAAATCAGCTCCTTTAACTTAATATCCTTTACAAATAACATTGGTAACTTCATAAGACAATAAAGATCGAAGGCAAATAGTCCTAAATATTCATATTTCTCTATGCCAAAAATTATGGCACATATTTATGTGATTGTGGAAATGTTGGGCTGCACTGAAGAAAAATAATTAACAGTGCTTGTAACTGAATTAACTTTTTTATTTACACCTGCACTGTTGTAAGTCCAACAACTTATTATAAGTACACATAGAAAGTTATTGATATCAACAGGATTCTCTAATTGCTTAGTGTTAAGCTTGTGAAGAGGTCTTTTTGGTCAGTGGGTGAATGAGATCTCCATCCTCCCTTTAAATTCAGCACACTGACTTTTCGTGGAATTAGTGCAAAGGGACAATTCCCATAAGAAGTTGTACTGATTTGAACTGAACTACTTGCATGTCTGAGGCAAGTATAATTTAGCCACAAATGAAATGAAAGAGACAAGAGATTTTAATGGGTGTGCAAAAATGGAAATAAAGTTTACTAAAAAGAAAAATTGTTCTTTTTCTAACTACTTTGAGCAAACTGTCCACTAAAAATAACAAACCACAATGACTAACAGCACACTAAATAGCTATGCTTATATTTTTTCAGTTATTTAATTGAAACACCTTTTGTTTAGTAGGAAACTAGATTAAGCTCAAAAACTATTCTAAATATAATTTTACCTGTTGGATATTAGTTTGCTTTATCTGGAAAGCAGAATGCCAAACAACCTCTTCTGTGTTCAAAGATCACATCAGATAACAAGAAACAGACATATTATTTATGCTATTAACACTGAAATAGTTTTCTCGAGGTGCAATATTTATTTTTCTGCTTTAACAAGACACATTTATGGTTTCTCCTGCACAGCACAAATGTTTCTAGCAAAAAGAATTTCAAAAGGGCACTATTATTGTGTATCATATTTAAATTTGTAATATTGTAAGATTTTGCACAAGTGTGCTGGTATTGTACTGTATAGTATCACATACTTGAGTTTTGAAATAAAATTTTGGTTTCAAAGTCCTCAGTGTTTTTACCTTCAAGATTTGGGATGCTCTGTCTGCATATTGATGGTCGTGTCCTCATGAAATAAGTCCTGCCTTGTCTACACTGTTACACATTCCAAGGATCTTGCTCTTAGTCTTCCAGTTCTTCAGGAAAATGGTACAGAAGAGGAGAGCAAACTCCTGTGTCAATGGAGAAAGTGTTTAGAAGTAGGATCATCCTTGCGATGCCCTAGAAACCAACTGAGAGAGGAAGCTGAAATATCCTGGAAAGAGTCTAACTCCTGCTTCAGATGGGGGCCACGTGTCACGGAGGAGGCTGAACATGAGAAGCCACAAAGGAAATTTGTAACCCGAGGATTCTGGGCAAAAGGTCAGGAATCTTTATTTGCTTCGTGTCCTTGTGGACTTGGGAGATCTGGGAAGCCTGGGTCTTGTGGGCAGCAGACTTGCCTGACCAGCAGGGAGGAGTCACTCTTCAAGTTCTGAATCTCTGATCATCTCTGCCAGGGGACAAATTCTGGGACATCAACAACCTGGAAAGGAATTACTATTCCATGGAAAGACCCTGATATTTGTATTTTCTACATGAACTTTTTTGTTTTGTTTTTTTTCTCCACTATTGTTTAGGTTTCAAGGTTTCTTTTGAAGTTAATGTAGAGAACAGTTACGTGTGTTCTGCCTTTTCAAAAGTTTTCTATTTAGCAACCCTCATCACTATTTTAAAACAGGCTGACATAAAAGGCTGGAAATTTTTCATATAGGTTACAATAAGTATTTAGGTCAAAGACTAATTAATCATTCAGTATAGGTCTGCTTTTTTTTTACCACTCTGATTATGAAGAAGACACACCAAAAGGTTAAAGACCTTTTGTACTGTTACAGTCCAGATAAGTGATCTTCCATGCAATTTTGGAACAGCTGAGCTACAAAAAGGAAGAAACAGAAAGAAAACAAAGTTATTTCAGTCTTGCTTCATCATTCTAAAATTCTTTTCTCCCTCTCCTAATCCGTAGGACCTTGTGAAGGAGCTCATATTTTTGTTTGGTGTTTCAAAGGTGTTTTTCTCTTTTTTACAATTAAAAGTCCTACTAAACATCAAGAGTTTGACTAAAGGAACTTTTCCATGGTGAGAATAGTAGGCACAAAATGTTGAGACCTGGCAGGATAATTAGCATGCAATTTTGAAATGTCAGAAACCCAGCTATTTCATTAGTTTTCATGGCAGGAAATACTTAGCAGTCCAAGGTAAGAATTTTCAATGGTAAGATTTTGTTTCATGTTCTCAGTATTTCACAGTCATAGTCCATGAGAGCTACAGAATAACTAATAATTTGTTTCTGCTTCTAGCTTTTAAATGTGAGCAAATCCTCTTAGAACCTTCTTCAAGTGAGAGTTAAGGCTGATTACAGTATCTGACATTGCCATGGCTTTGTAGAGATGGTAAGTACAGCACCATAAGGCATGGAAAAGAAATTGGAGCTAGAAATTTGTCTAAAGATCTCATTGAGTTTTACCAAATTCAGTTCCAAACCATAGGCCAAGCACAACCCAGTTCTCATTTCATAATTGCTAATGAATGAGTGAATTCACTGACCCTCAGCATTCTCCTCAGGCCCTGCAAGTGAAGTGAACAGAGCATCATCTAATAGCCCTGTTACATGCTGCTGCAGGAGATGTGCCCCATTAAAAGTTAATGCCATCTCATATATTAACTGGGGACTTTCTAAATGCAAACCACAGTTTAAACAGGTAGCTTTACACTATTACACTTGTGTTTACAGGACTATGAAAACACCCTGGAACACTGCACATCTAAAAGTTGTTGAATCACAAATTGAACATGATGTAAAAAAAATCATACTGTTGCAAAAATAAGGACTGACGCCATTCTAAACTGAAAAGCAAGTAAAGCAATTTGTTAATTAGTCTTGGTATTGGCAAGGCATCACATGGAGCCAGAGAGTGAGGCAGAAGGGGTTTCTTATCTGAAAGAAAACTGGGAGCAGAGGCATAACTCTTTCAAAATGTAAAATAGTTGCAAAACCATAAGGGTATAAACTATCTTGCATGTCCATTGCCAGTAGGAAAAGAAGTGATGAGTTTATAGCAGGGAATGGCTAAATCAAGTTAGAGTAGGGAATACCTTTGAACTGTAAAGGGCAGTAAGGCACTAAAAAGAACATTAGAGGAAATGTTAGGAATCTGTCACTGGAAATCTTTGAGAACAGGTTAGGCAAACACCTGTCAGGAATAATGTAGGTATAGCAGGCATGACTGACACTGAAGGAATTAGCCCATCCCTCAAACTCTATTCCTGCTCTGTGTTTATTGGAACATCTGGAAAAAAAATCTTTGCTAAAACTTCCTGAAGGTTTTCTAAGTTATAGCTGTGGGAATCATCTGTGTATTGAATCAATCCATGGGAATCACTGTTGGAATGTCACAGAAGGCAGCAGTGATGGCACTGGCTGCTACCTCTGTATCTGTGGTCTCACAAGGTATCCCATTTACAGCAGTGAATCTCCAAATTTCTTCAGGATTATGTTTTATATTACCCCCGTGTTATGGGAACTACTTTTGCACTGGAACTCTAAAGAAAAAAAAGTAAAACTACTCCATCAAGACAAATAAGACAATGGGGAATGGATGCCGTTCCAGTTCCAATAAAAAAGAAAAATTTTGTGTGGCATACTGTGATACAATAGAAGATGTGTTTTATTTACCAGATGAATAGACAACATGAATAATTATCTGTTCATCTGTAAAACAGGAAAAAATAGCAAAAGAAAAACTTCTTTCCAAGTGTTTACTGACTTAGCAGTCTAACAGCCTTATCTCCCTTCCTCAGCCGTGCTTTGTGAATCAGCACTAGTGAAATGTTCCAGGAACCCCTAGATGGAAGCGGTGGAAAGGGTGATTAGGGATTTCCGGTGGCTCCTGACCTTGCCCTGGAGTGGGACAATCAACGCAATGGCTCTGACACTCTTTCTATGAAGCAGTGCAGTGACAGCTGAAGTTGCTTTCCACAAGCCATCTCATCATCTGACAGCATCCAATACCTTAACTTTCCTTAGCGCAGGAGACAAACTACCTTGAATTTCCTACTCTGCTGAGTTTTCCAAGCTGAGTTCTCCATGGCAAATTATCTTGGAGTTACCTCAGCAGTGTCTTTCATCTGGGTTATGACATTCCTGGCTCAAAATTACTTTGTAACAGGTATGTAAATTTCCACTTTTTAAAGTCTTGAAAAAAGTAGCTGCATTTACAAACAAAAGTGTTTGTAAGGAGCGTGTGTAAATGTGTTTCTGGCAGGAGGAACCACAGGGCTTTGAGAATACAGTGCAACAAAAACTGGCATATAGGGAAATTTTAATTGTTGGTCTAATTCAGTTGCTGAAAATGCTGAAGACTTTTTATCCAAATGTCACAGAACTCTTCATGATAAAGATCTGGTATCACATTTAGGATTAAGCTCAGATGTATTGAAATGTAATTTTATTTTGATTTATTTTAAATACCAGAGCAAGCAGTTTTGTACAATCCTCAGACAGCAAAGCATGAGACCAGTTCTCTTTCAAATTCTTTTATCAACCTGACAGAATCCATCCTATCTGCAGTAGATGCTGGGATATCTGCAGATGCTCAATGCACACCAGAAGCTTCCAGATGCTTCACTGGTTTTCAATAAGTTAATGCTTGTTCTATTTATGTTAAAGAACATATACAGTTATTGCAGACAATTGATTTTCTCACCTACTGAAAGACCTCTAAACTGAGTGAATTAGATACTCAAGTCTTGTTGAAATTCCACAGGATTGGACTACCTAAAACCAGTAGTGTCCTCCAGCAAAACCAACACTGTAGAATTTCCACTGGGGAGAAGGAGAGCTTGAGGAAGAGCCCTTCCTTGGGACACCTTCTCATGCACCCTCCTGGCTCCAAGAACTCCAGTTAAGCTCAGGGCTGATCTCCACCTGTGTCTTGGAGCTGTTTTGTGGCATGTCCTGTCCCCTCCTGTAGTGGTTTGCTGATTCGGTTTCATATGTGAACTCTGGATTTGGGCTGTAGGTAGCCTTGTCTCCAGGACCAACTTAAGGCATGTGTAGAACCATGTCCTGCTGTTCCTAAATGGACTTTCTGGATGTCTGACTCATTGTCTTGCTCTCCAGGGCTGGCAGTGAAACCTGTCCCCACTGTGGTGCTGTTCAGGTGCCCTGCTTGCTGAGGGCACAGCCGTGCTTGTCACCCTCTGCTCCTGGCCCCTTTCCCTGTGGAACAGCCTCATGCGTGCTGCACCCTGACACCAGCACCCAAAGGGAACTCTAATAAATCATAGTTAGACACAAGGCAAAGGGAAAAATACCAGCTTCCCCCACAAAAAAAAAGCAAAAAAGGGAATTAATACACAACAAGGCCAACATCCACAGATGACAAAAATTGAACAATTTTCTTCTGTTCTCTGGCAACTTTGTTTTGCTGTGAGATTATTCTGTCTAGGTCTTCCCACTCATTTCAGTAAACCAAATTTTTAACCCAAGACCAAAATACTGAGCAGAATGTGCCAGTACTAGGTTACCTAGAGCAGAGCTTCAAGTTTAGCTATGTGCAGCTTTGGGACCAAAAAGGATAATGTACTTCTAAAGCATTAGTCTTCCTCCTGTACAAACTCAGTCATCTTTAGAACATAGTTCAGAGGTGATTTAAGAAGTGATGAAGAGACTTGAAGAGGCTGCTGTTCTCTTTTTAGATTCCTTCCTCACAGCATGAAATTCGTGACTTTCACAAAATGTATCATCTATGTCACTGTTTCATTTTAAAAGGCCTAGCAAATTTTAAGACACAACTTTGGTGCATATCCTAGAGTAAGTTTTCTTATAATTTGCAGCTTAAGTTTCTGGCACTGAATTTCTATATTATGCTGTCTATTATGTATCTATCATGCAAAACACATGTGAAAATATGTCCTGTAATTGAATGACTAATGAGTGTAGCAGTTCCCAAGTACCTAGGTAATATTCTAAGATTTCATTAAAGTCTTTTAAACTGCTTTATTTGAAATTTTTCAAGTTGGTCATTGAGAAGCTTCCTTTCTTAACAGTACCTTTTTTAGAAATTGTGTTGGCTCAAATCTGAAGATAGGGGAATAATAGACTAAATAAGGTAGAATTTAAGTCCTTGATAACAGCACACATAATTTCTTTGAGCAAAAGGGCTTTTCTGCATTCCCTGCAATGTGTTTGGGCTTGACTTGTGTTCAGGTCAGGGCTGGAGGCAGCCACAGTTTGTCTGTGGGGACTGCTCAAGGCTTCAGTGGCTTTCCCTCTCTGCTGAGATAAAGCCACTGATTCGAAGTTCTCTCTTCCAAATACTTAAACTAAATGTAAGGAGAACTGAGAAGCATCATTTTCCAAAAGCCATTTCCAGCCCCACCACATCCAGAGGGAACAGGAGCTAAAAGCCTGTCTGGTTTCTTAGCACTCCACACAAATTTAGTCACCTTTTATGCCCTTCTCATCACAAGAGTAGCTTGGCTGCCAGTTCTATATTTTCATTCATAAAGTTCAGTTTAAATTTGTCTTGTTAGGCAGTCATGGGGTGAATTTGGAGGCATCACTTCATCCTGCCTTGAGAGTTTGTAGACTGCCTGTATTCTGAAACACAGATTTTATGAAATATTCATGAGTGTACACACCTAGTAAATACAGTCTCAGAAACAAATTGAGCAAGGAAGTAACACCTGTGGCTGGTGGTTATCTGACATGCCTGCAATGAAATGCTGAAATGTTTCATTTGACAGAGCAACTCCAAAATAATTTTTTTTTTCCAGTAAATGCTCTCAGTAAAATATGGAGGCAAAATATAATATCCTTTCTCCTTATTTGTGCCAAATCCTGAATTTTGTCCTATGCCCTTAACACAAATGAGAAAGAAGAGCAGGTGTACCCTGAACTATGCACTTGCTGGTGCAGGTGTCACAAAGAGGTGCCAGCTGTGGCTATTTAAAAAGCTGGATGAACTGCCTGGAAAAGTGTTAAATTCACCTGGCCTATCTCCTCTTTTCCTGCTCCCTGCCAAACACAGTAAATGGAACACTTGACACTGGCTGGGAGATGGAAGCATCGTGCCAAACTAGGAAAAGAAAGAAAAAAGAGTTTAGGGGGAATAAGAAACATCAGAAATAATAAAAACTTTTAATTTTCTTATTGGAATATTAATTCAATGAAAAAATATGTGTAATACCTTTGCTCTTATATACCTTACCATCTTGATAAGAAGGGTGTAATAATAGAATCAGTGCCTTGGTGCAACAGTTAGATTTAATTCATTTAAAAAAGAAAAGACAGAAAAAAGGCTGTATATGCATTTAGTCTAATTACAGTCAAACCTCTTGAAATCCTAGACTGTTGTGTTAAAAAAATACATTCCGTTTTTAAAATATGTATTTTATGCTAGAAGTTACTTTTCTGCTATCCTCAAGCTAGAAACTTTAAAAAATGTTCAATTAGGTTGATCTTAAATTCTTAATGAAGAATAAATGTTGATATTCAAATACTAACCTTGACTATTTTATGGCTTAATTACAGGTTCCATTAATTCACCTTGCAGGATCAAGGGTATAGGAATTCATCTTGATCAGAAAGTTAATTTCTCAGAAGCAAGTAATGTATGTAATCAATTAAATCTACAGCTGGCAAGTGAAAAACAAGTTGAAGAGGCTCTGAAACATGGCTTTGAAACATGCAGGTATGTGCCATCAGTTAGTGGCCCACTTCCTTTGGTGAACACCTTCACACACAGCTGAGGTCAGTGATAAATCTCATACTAAAAGCACCTATGCTTTTTGTTGTAGCTTTGGATGGGTGAAAGAGGAATTTGCTGTTATTCCTCGCATAACATCCAACTCGAGATGTGGAAAGGGAAAAACTGGAATAGTAAAATGGAAAGCTGGCAAGGAAACAAAATTTCATCTCTACTGCTTCAATTCCTCAGGTATGTAAGCAGGACAACTCCATTTTCTGTGTTTTGGCTTTATTAGTTTTTTATTTAAATCTGCATCAAAAAATCACACAAGTGAGTAATTTCATATAATTTGATGACCCTTACCCCCAGTCTTAAACACTGTCAAGCTGTTCTTAGCTCAGAAGCTTCCAAGAAATGCAAAAGGTGAATTCAGTTAATCCAAATTAACAATCTAGTGCTGTTGTGAAAGCTCTGAGGAAGAGTTGCTTTTACCATTCCTTAATGTTGACACAATGCTTTTAATATGTTTTGATTATTTGGCCATGATAATTTAAAAGAGAGTGATTGAATCTTTAACCAGGGTGACTGTGATGTGCCTGTTCTTGCAAAAAGGCCAAGAGTGGGGTACTTCAGGAAAACTGGATTTTTTTTATAAAGGGAAGTGTATCCATTAAGCCAAATTAAATTATAAGCTAGAACTTCTAAGAGACCATAAAATGAATTAGATTCCAATCTATAATCAGTAAAATGCAACAGCTCTTTTTAGTTTGCATCATCCTAGTTGTGAAAAGACCTGCCCTTCCCCTCACTGACTATTTACAGATTGGAGATCCAACAGAAGAATTTGGGCCTTGATATAAGTTAGATCTCAACACAATAGATCAAAATTGTTTCTTAATGGCTTCTGTGGTGTTAAGTAAAAATA
>VRYO01001269.1:37542908-37577318 GCA_009812075.1 Sialia sialis | reverse complement strand
CTTATATTCAGGTGCGGTTTATAATCGTGAAACTACTGTAACTGGAGATGTTGTGTTTCTAGCTGTATCCCATATCTATGGTTATTACATAAGAAATATCCCAATAATTAGACCAAATAAAGGATCATTTCATTATTTATAATCAGTTCCTAGACTTTGACAATGAGTTTTAGCTAACAAGGACAAGAGAATACATCAAAAATCCTGAAAGTTTTCAAGAACACTGTGTGAACAAGGGTTGGAAAGCAGGAGAAAGATGGAGATGCAGGATACAAAGATGTCAAGACCTGAGACCCTGCCTAGTGACTGTGAACATTGGAGGTTCCAAAGAGACTGAGGATAAAGCTGTGGAGAGAAGGCCTATTCAACATGATGTTCCACTGCATGAATTGTGTGTTATTCTGCATCAAAATGTTGGGTAAACTGGGTAATACTAAAGAGGCAGCAAGTAATTCCAAATCATCTGCTTTGGTTTTGCTTTAATTAAAAGAAAATAAATACATATATACTGTTAGAGTATTGCTCAGTGGTTTGAAAACCATTCAATGTATATTTCACACTGGATGATTCTGCAGTCCTTTATCTAATTTCCAAACGGTTGCCTGTTCTAGGTATTTCTTTCTATTTAATTCAAAAATATTTGCCAGAAGCTCAATGTGTCAATTTTCTTGTGCCAAAAAACTTGCCCAAACTCCTAAAAAATAGTTTTATTTCTCATAGTGGAAAAAGTGTCAAGTCCCTGGCCTTTGGCATTATATTCTGTAAAGGTGACTGCAGACATCAGACTTCCCGAGGGAATTCACTTGAAAAACAGTACATACATCGTTTCCGCGGTATTTACGTTGTAACCTGGTTGTTACTTTAGTGAAATTTTTATAGCTTTATAGAATAAAGAATTTCACTAGCAAAGTAGAATGTTCACATTTTCACAGGATCCTGATTCAGTACTCAGTTTTTCCAGTTCCATATAAAAGTTCACTTGCACCTGCATTTTTATACAGACAACATCCACTTCTATTAAATGACTTAATTTCTAAAAATTACTTATTTTTCTTCAAACCTAAAGTTTTTTACTTCCTATCCTCTCCTCCCCACTTAGAATCAAACCTCTTTATTATCTCACACTGATGCCTAATTTATTTGAAACTTTTATGGGCAACATTTTTTTACAGGAAATCAAATTAATTTTCCAAGTATCAACAGTACATGCATCTATTTTGAACATATATATAATTGAAATTCAAAGTTTTTGAATATTTAATCTGTGGTTAAGCTTTCTGCTCTGTGGGAGCTTATCCTATTGGGTTTTATGTGCAGTATTACTCTAAGGAGTTTTCATGAGGAATATAGTCATTGGTGTGGAATCATAAAATGATTCGAAGGAGTGTGCAACTATGTGAGTAATGATAAAAGTTGTAAAATCTAGGTTTTAACCACATAGTTGAAATAGGAATGCCTGGTTTGGGTAAAGCTTTTGTGAATAAAAATTAAAAAAAAGAATTTCCAGAAGGGAAAGACTGAGGAACAATTTCAATAAATGTGTGTGCAGTAGGTACAAAACTGACATCCAACACAACTTGTATGTATTTCTTTTCTCTGCTGCAGATGTCCAGATTAATTCATGTCACCCAGATCCAACTACCACATTTCCTTTATCAACTGCATCCAGGAACTTCACTGCATATTCAGCCTCTGATTCAACTGAGAACATCACAGTAGTGCCCACTGTGGCTGTGACTGAGTCAGAGCAAATCCTGAAAAAGAGATTTCGTGTCATATGTGTGACTGAAACGCTCTTACCAACAGAGGGGCCCACCACACCAGTGCCAGAGGAGCACCTGCTCACTGACTCTCCCAAGCACACTCCCCACCTGGCCTTCAAGAATGATGCTGTTGTTTTTGGAGGTAAAGGCCTTTATGCTGTAGTTATTTGAGGAAAAGAGCTAATAATGTAGAAGTCAGCAGTCAAACTGTTCACTGATATTTTTGTGTGCTGCTCCAAGGTCCCTTTTGATGTAGCTGAACCTGGAAGCAGAATAGAAGTATTGTGGTTTTGCAGAACAAAGCTTATAGGGCAGAGGATGTTAAAATAGTTTTTAAGAACTAAGATCTGATTTTATACTTTATGATAAATTTTAATATGAAATGGTGTAAATTCATCCTGATTACTGTGATTTCTGAAAACATCTTAGCAAACACTCTCAGTGTAATGGAAAACTCACCACCAGGCTCTTAAAACCAACAGAATTCAAGAAAGTTTTAAGGAAAATTGTTCTTGAGATATGAGGTATGACTAAGCAATCCTAATACATATCAATGGAGAAATAGAAAGTAACTATGAGGAAAAGCATGCTAACTGTAAGGAGAGTTTATCACAATGATATGTTATCTAAGCAAGTTATAAAAACCTTCCAATGAGCAGATTAGACAAATATCTGTCAGGGATGGCCTAAATTCCAGTTTTAGTCTATCCTGGGAGAAATGAGTAGGAGTAACTCATGTTTTGATCTTCCTACTATTCTATTCCTCAGTTCACATGTATGTACTCTTGTATTAGGCAAAGACATTTTTGCTCCTAAGCCTTCAGAACACCACCTTTAAGTGCACAAATAAAAAATCTCAGCTTATATCACTTTTATCTCCAGGTATCCCCACTGCACTTCTTGTACTGGCAATCATCTTCTTCATTATTTCAGTTGTTCTAGCAGTCTGTTATATCAAAAGGTAAGTTGCCTTTTTTTTTTTCTCTCTCTCTCTCTTGGACTGAATTGACTCCTAGACTGCAATCACTGAATATTTAAAATATATAATAAAGGGTAGAGAAGTAATGATGATGACATAATAGTGTTGCAAAATATTAAAAATCTTAAACACTGTTTTTATGCAGGTAAGTTTCCTGCTGCTGTTGCCACTCCCTGCTTTAGGAAATGAACACAAAAAAATATTGCCTATTGTTAATTAGTCAACCAATCTTAGTGTGAAACATTCCCAAGTGTGTCAAAATAGCAACACTGAAATGTATATCTGTTCATACATAAACCTGTTTGTGCAGTTTTATCCTTCTTCTTTTCTCTGTCACCCTCAAAGTGAAAGTTTTTATTATTGCACTTTTGCTCAGAAAAAAAATTGTTGAACTCAAATGTCAAACTTAAAGACCTTCATTAGAGTGCATGATGAAATGCTACTAAAAAGTGTGCAGTTCTCACACCCTAGCCCAGACAGCTTTATCATTGTGTACCACAAATCCTGAATATACATTGTCTGTTTTTAAAAAAAATACCAAAATATTTCTTTAGAAAGCACACTGCTGGAAAAAGCACAATGATTGAGCATCCTTTGAGAGACTTCTGCTGAGTATGGCAGAGTAATTTAATTCTAGCTGTTTGAGTGATACTAACAAACTATGTCAGTATTTCTGCCTTACTATATTTTTTCTTTTTAAAGGTACAAGAAAACCTTCCCATTTTTAAACAAGAATCAGCAAAAAGAAACAGTTGAAACTACTGTTCTCAAAGAGACAAAATCAAATGATCAAACACCTGAGAAGGAAACACAGAACAATGGAAATAAGGTAGAAGAGTGTAAAACTAAGCCTGAGGCCACAGTAAAATGTCTAGAAGCAGAAGTTTAAAGGAAAGAATGTACAGTTCTTGACGGAAGTATAAAATGAAGCACACAGAACTTAGCAGTGCTTTTAAACAGAAGTGATTGTAAATGCTTATATTTTCTCTATATTTAACATATGAAACTTTGCTTTTTAATAATTACATCTTTGGCAACAAATATTCTTGCAGAAGAACATGGTATCTTATTTACTTGAAAAAAATCTACAAATCCATATTACAGCTCATTTTTCATCTTTAATAAAGAAGCAGTTAGATATGAATGACATGCACTAGGTTAACTATTTGCATGGAATTCAGATCAATATATAATGAAAATGGTTTTATATCTGGCTGGAGGATGTCTGCTAACCTAATGCCTAAAATAAAATGTTGGCACTGTAGTTCTTCCTCATGTGGATTAGCTTATTTCTATTCAGTAGCTGCATGATGTTTTTAAAAATATCTGTTTACAAATGGAAGAAACAGTTCTGTTTACAAGGGAGTAAAATCTCAAAGGACTATCCCACTGTCATTGAAATACCCAAGGAAGGGTACAAAGATGCTGTTGTTTATATATATGTATATATATATTTACAGCAATGAATAACTTTCTTAGGTACCTTCATTGCATCATAATTTACTGTTTTATTTATTGAAACCGTTATCATTCTTCCACATCAGATATTTGACAAAGGGGGACAAAAAAACTCTTGAACAAGACATACGGGAGATCATTTATCTGTACTCAAGTGTGGCTTTCTTAATAAAGGTCTCAGGTGGTATGGGATGTCTACAGTACTCCCTAAAAAATAAACTGTGGTGGATAAGTTGACAATTTAGTCTCATGAAAACTGTCTCACAGAAAAAGAATTCATATAATCTAAATGTTACAGAAGAAATTAGTTGTTATAAAATAACAACATAAGCAGGTTATCAAATATTTACCCAAATAAAGAATTTTGATATCTTTATGTGTGAAGGTCGTCGTTATGCCAAATGAAGTGGTCTTTCTTCATCAGGCAACTCGAAAAATAGTCTTAGGCAATAATCATAATTTTAAAAATAGCAATAGAATTGCTTAACTATATTGTGTTTTCAACAGTGTAAGATACTGGGTTATCAACTTTAATATTTCTCATTCACATAAATTTTTAAATGCCCAGTATTTTTACATTTCACTAGTAGTTATTTATAGTGTATTTCTAACATCATACTTAAGAGATTCCCTGGGTTGTTTTTAGTTTTCTCTTTTTGATTTTTTTTTTTTTTTGATAGTTTGGAATGTTTTATGGCTCCAAGTGAGTCAGTATAGCTCTAAACACTGCTCATTTCAGATGTCCATCAGCAGAATTTTAGCAGAAAAACATGCAACAAGAGGACAGCACTAGACACAGCTTTCCCAGCCAGTTAAGTAACTCCTTTCCTTGCAAAATATCACAGTAACACCTTGGATCCTGAATGGAAGTGCTCTATGAGGAGTAGATGGCAGAAGTAAGGCCATCAGGAAAAACCACAGCCACCAGTCATGAAGGTGCCAGAGTAGCAAATGGGCCCAAGGACACAGGCAAACATAGTGGATTCCAGGTAGTCTGGGAAATTTTTAGAATCTCCCTTCTGCTTATTTTTTCCATGTTTTAGAGATCAGAAATTACCTGTTTCTCTATTCTTTTCCCTACAGCCAAGAGATAATTGTTATATTGCTTCTGTTTTAGAGCTTAATAAGAACACTTTTTTTCCCCCGAAGTGTCTACTTGCTAAAAAAAAAATGATCCTGTTTTAATAAGATATTGCCTTAACCTCTAAGTGTCTTATTTTATCATGTACCTTAAAAACTCAACTTTCATCCCAACCTTCCCACTGCTGACCAATGCCCATGGCTGGATCTGCCCCCTCCATTTCACTACACAATTTATGCCAACACAAGGGCTAAGGGGGCAGTTACACTGCTCTGTATGGAATAAAGGCAGCCCTAAGTACTAATCAACAAGTACTGTATTTGATATTGTGTCTATGTAGTTAGCACAACTCAGTCACATTGGAATTGGAAAGTACAAAACATTCCTGCTCATTGTTAAATGGAATTGCAATGGATGCACTACTACAGCGCAAACAGGAAACGTTTATTTAAGTATCTAGACCAAGAGAGTCAAACACCAAACCCTTAACTATAGGTAGCAGAAACTTTAGAGAAATTCTTCATTATGTTTCTGATTTTTCTCAAGTACTGTGCATTTTTTTTTAACGAGACCTTCTCAACAGTTCTGAAGCTCCTTGATGTGCCAGAGCTGCTCAAGCACTTTGAACAAATAATTCATCCCAATAAGCAGGAGAGCACAATCTGTACTTGTCACTCGATGATAACACCACTCAGATTCCCACACTGAGGCTACAGATGTTTGCTGACCTTAGGCAAAAGGGGTGCTTGGCCTGCAGGAAATACAACAAGTTTTCCAGTCCAGCCCAATCCCTGCCTGGATTATAGGGATGCCTTTGTCGTGGGAAGTACGTGTGTCCATGTGTGAACAGAAGCAAGCAGGAAGGGGAAGTACTACTCCTCCTCTCCTCTTTAAATTAAGAAAAAAAAAAAAAAGTAGAATTAAAGATTGCAGCATCAGGATATGGATGACCCAGAGGATGTTCTAGGATGTCTGTTTCTCAATGGCTTGTTGTCCTTTATTGGTGTTGGGGTTTGTTTGTGAAAAGGTCGGTGAGCATTGACCTTTGGCACTCACATCCACTACCCACATCCTCCCTGCCGACCGGGATTTGCAGCAGCAGCTGTGGCCTGGGATGATCCCACTGAGTCAGGCACTCGGACTCCATTAAGCGTCATTTAAATCACTAGTTAACAGAGATCATAGTTCAGAGTGAGGGCGTTTGGAACCCTGGGCAGTGCAGCACTCAGGGTGCAGCAAAGTGAAAAGTGATCCCGTTTCTGTCAATGCAGCTGTTGCTGAGTGTTTCTTAAATAAGCCAACCCCACACAGCGCTTCTGCTGTGTGTCAGAATGGGTAACAGGAGTGTCAGCGTGGCCAGCAGGAGCAGGGCAGGGATTGTCCCCTGTGCTGGGCACTGGTGAGGCCACACCTCAAGTGCTGTGTCCAGTTCTGGGCCCCTTAGGAAGGACATTGAGGGGCTGGAGCAAGTCCAGAGAACGGCAATGCAAATGGGGAAGGGTTGGGAGCATAGCTACGGTGAGGAAGACTGGGGAAAAGGAGGCTCAGGGATGACCTGATGACACTCTGCAGCTGCATGAAAGGAGGCTGTAACCAGGATGGGCTCGGTCCGGTCCCTTCTTCCAGGAAAGCAGCGACAGGATGAGAGGACATAGGTGTGCCAGAGGCGGTTCAGGTTGGACAACAGCAGGAATTGTTCACAGAAAGGCTGATCAGACATCGAAATGGGCTGCCCAGGGAGGTGGTGGAGTCACCGTCCCTGGAGGTGTTCAAGGAATGACTGGACGCGGCACTTGGTGGTCGGTCATGGGTTGGACTCGATGATCTCAGAGGCCTTTTCCAACCTGATCCTGTGATTCTGTTCATGTTCTGGCGGGGCCCGCTCCACCGCCGGCTGCCCTGGGTGTAGTGGCCTTACAGCCGGGACCAGGACGGAGGAAAGGGCGGCGAGGGCTGTGAGCGGCACGGCAGAGCCGCCCAGGGCTCCGCTCCCGGCCCCGCGTCCGCCGTGTCCCGGCAACGGCGCGAGCCGTGGGCTTGCGTCACGCCCGCGCGCCGCCGCCGCCGCCGAGCGCGCGCCTGCGCGGCGCCGGGGAGCGGCCGCGGCGCTGCGGTGCCCGCGGGGCGGCGGCAGCTCCTCCGCGGGACGTGCCGGGGATGCGGTGAGCGGGGCGGGTGGGACCCGCCCCCCGCCCCCCGCCGCCCCTCGGCGCCGAGCGCAAGGCCCGGCCCGGGGGAAGCCGGCGGGTGCGGGAAGGGAAGGGCAGGGCCGGGGGGGGAGCAGGCGGGGCGGCCGTGACGCAGCCGGGCTGAGCGCGGCCCGTCCCGCGCCCGGCGCTGAGGCCCCGCACCGAGGAAGGGCGGGCGGGGCGCGCCGGGGCCGTGAGGGGCTGTGCCCGGGCCCGTCCGCGCCGCTCGGGGCGCCTCGTGGGTCTGCGGGCGACGCGCGGTGTGTTGGGTCTTGGAGGGTGAACGGGGAACATTTCCTAGAGGGACTCAATAGGGATGAAAGTCCAACTCCTGGCCCTGCACAGGACACCCCAGGAGTCACCCCGTGTGCCTGAGAGCATTGTCCAAACGCTTCTCGAACTCTCTCAGGCTTGGTGCTGTGACCACTGCCCTGGGGACACTGTTCCAGTGCTCGACCACCCACGGGGTGAAACTTTTCCCGATTCCCAGTTCTGCGGACACCCTCGCAGATGTTTTTCCCCAGTTTTCTGTGCTGGGGTTTAGGTGCTGGGCTGGGCAGGCCCGCAGGAGGCACAGTGCTCCCTCAGAGGCTCGGACGAGCGCAAGGCTGGGACGTCCGGGAGGAGATGGCCTGGAAAGTGACAGGTTGTGCTGTTGACGTGCATGGCCTGGGCGTGTGCTCACCAAAGTGTGCCCCGAGAGCGGGGCAGGAGGGGCTGGAGGGGAAGCATATCTGTGAGAAAATAAATTGGTCATTTGGGTGGGTTTAAGTCTGAGTGCTGCTACAGCTACTGTCACATTGCTCCGTGTTTGAGTTTAGGTGCACGTTCTACAGTTCGCTTGCCCCCGCACATCTCTGTAGAAGTCTTTAAAGGGCCTGACACGACTGGTTTGCTTGACAAACAATGAACTCTGCAAAGAGGCATTTAGGGGGGAGTTAAATGCACAGGGATCAAGGGGAGTACGCAGATAAATACTCAGAGGGCATGGCATTAATACTTGAGCAGACTTTTGGGGAAAAAGTTTTGGGTGTGAAGGAAAGATGAAGTTGGAGACATTTGAGCAAGTGATTTTTGTGATACATCCTAAAGCTGAGTGTTTTGTGCAGATAGGGAGGTCTCTAAATTGGTTTATACTGACATGGATTCCTTGGCTTACCAGTTTCAGAATGCTGTGGGAGTTCTTTTGATCTGCCAATGTAAGTCTGATGTAAGAAAGCTGATTCCTAATGTGAAGTCTGTGTATAAACAGACATTGATGTTCTTATTTGCAGACATTCTGACATTCCCACGCACAAATATTTGGAATAAACAAAGATTGTCATAAATTACCATTGTCATCTTAAGATTTTTTTTCCATTCCATTGGATGTATTTTTATATGTGTGTGTTGGCTGAATCGGTGTGGAAAGTTATCTCTATTTAATATAAGTATTGCTATTTGCAAAATAGTACATTTTTAGTAACATTATAATGCTACATTCCAGACTCTGCTAAGTGTTCTGCATTGTTTCTAATCTGGCTGTTCAGCTTGTGTTACTTGTGGAATAGTTACTGTAGGCTAAAAGAAAGTGAGGGAGTAGCCACTCACAAATGTAACTCTCTCAAATATTTTTAGCAGAGACTCTGCAAGTGAATGAGAACTTCTCCCTACAGAACTGAGGTGAAGAACTTCACCATGGGTCAACAGATTTCAAACCACACACAAACTGTAATTAACAAGTTGCCAGAAAAAGTAGCAAAGCATGCCTCTTTGGTTCAAGAAAGTGGTTTCCTAACCTATGAAGAGTTTCTGGGAAGAGTAGCTGAACTTAATGATATGTAAGCCTTACTTTCCTTCTTTCTTTTCTTTTTTTTTCTTTTTGTTGTGTTTTACAGAGACCTTGTATTTAATATATTATTGTGTACTGTCTAAGCCAGAACTGGCCCAATGGTTTTGAAATGTTTCCTTCATTTCTTTGTTTTTATAATGGTTGTAAGTACCCTTCAAAATCAGAGCCTTTTCTCCTCCTTAAATTTACTTTTCTGCAGTAGTCTTCTTCCAGCAAGTGCTGCTCTCTCTTTAAAGTTCACAAGAGGTGATTTAGCATCATCTTTTTATTAGTATCACCTGTGTCCTGTATTGTTCTCCCTTCCACCTGAAGATGCAATGCTGCTTCCTCTCTGCTTGTCAGTAGGAAGGAGTAAAAGGAGCCTGTTATGGACAGCAGGTCTATTTGGGTGGCACCAGAGGCAGAACTGTTTGTGACCATCCCTGCCACCTCTGCAGGCATGCAAGGCTGCTCCTCATTAAGGATGAGATGTATCTTACTGTCCCAAACCAGTGACCTAGATAATCCCAAACAAAAGGCTGCTTTTTTGTCAGATTTTTCATAGCCTGCCTTTTGTTTGAACAGTACAATGACAGTAAAACAAAATGAGCAAAAAAGCAGTGTTGTCATTTTTAGCCTGTATTTGTGGTATAAAATGAGAGTGATAATGTGAAAATGAACACGTACACACTGAATAAAGGTTTTGCAATGTTTGCTGTTTAACTAAAATGTGAATTTGTATTCAGTTTAGAAATTATCTTGGAGAGGGTCATACTTCTGTGAATGACCTTGAAGAACACATAGCTGTCTTCTGGGTAGGCACATAAATAGGTTTTGGAGAATATAATCTGATGTTTTGCCTGAGACTCCAGGCATATATCATTATAATTCACTCCAAAATACTGTTATTCAAGTTTTTTCTTTCTTTCCAGTGTGCCTGAATGCATTCTGATTCTTATGGAACAGACCGTTGTGCCTGTGTTCCATTAAAGAAACAAATCTTAGGTCACTTGACACATTCACCTGACTGCTTTATTATTAATATATACTAACAAAAATACACCTCATCAGCATATGCTGGGGTTTTTTACATACCTGTTGAGGAAATAACCTTTTCAGATTGGAGACAATTAGTGAGATTAGTGTAAAAAGCAGTGAGAGTATATATGAATTTAAATGTCTATAAACTGCAGGTGCTTGGTGATGCTGGATCAAAAGACTTGCACAACATTTTCTGAAATTTGCTGTGCAATTTAAAAAGTTAACTGGGTTGTGTATTCAGTGACATGCTAAGAAGGTCATTACTCTACCTTGATGCCCCTGGGCAGTGTTGCTAAAATCTCTTTGAAGGACAGAGAGCAAACAGGTGAACATAAATAATCCCACTTGGCTGAGGCTGCTGATCTTTGCAGGTCCAGCACATGGCGTTAAACTGATGTTGCTTTGTTTCAGTACTGCAAAACTGGCTTCTGGACAAGACAAACATCTGTTATTTGAAGTGCAGCCTGGGTCTGATTCTTCTGCTTTCTGGAAGGTGATCGTTAGGATAATATGTACCAAAGTAAGTGTGAACATTTGAACTTGATGGGCAGTTTGTATGCAAAGATTTGAGGGCTGTCAGTTTTTTACTTGTAAAATCCAACACCTGCTACATGTGTTTTGATACAGATGATGTATTCAAAGATGCTGTTGGAGATAAATTAAGTCTAAATTCTAAGTTTCTGCATAAAGCATGGCAACAGAAACATTTCTATAGCTAAGTTTAAGAAATGATGCCTTCCAGTGGAGCAGTTACAGCCCTTTAGTTACAAATGCAGGTAATCTGTGAGGCCAAGTAGTCCAATGGTACAACAAACTGCAAACTGTAGATTTTGAAATTAGTAGGAGAAATAAATCAGTTCTTCCAGGCATTATTAGTTGAGCTAGTGTGCCTATACATAGTCTGATCC
Organism: Sialia sialis; assembly: GCA_009812075.1. Taxonomy (NCBI): domain Eukaryota; kingdom Metazoa; phylum Chordata; class Aves; order Passeriformes; family Turdidae; genus Sialia; species Sialia sialis. The sequence goes on along the minus strand of VRYO01001269.1, from coordinate 37,566,089 downwards.
CTTAGAAAACCAATCTAAAGATTAAATGTTTGATTTTATGACATAAACTTAGAAAATTTGCTCTAATGAGGAGTTTTCCCCTCTCTATCCTATCAGGTGAAGTCCTTTAATTATCCTGAATCCCCTTAGCAATTTAACATGTTGTTAAGCAAGCCAACCTTCAAACTCTGTTTGAAACCAACAGTTAGCAGTTTTCTGTTTACTCCTAGTTTTCATTGCCCATTGCAGCCATCATTGTAGGCAATTTTAAGTTCAGATATCAAATGACTGATTATCCTGTGCTTGCAACTAAGTTCAGTTTTTTGGGTGTCCCTGCTCACACCTGAATCCATTTTTGAGTAATGATGGCAATTGTCTTGCCCTAAAATTGTGGTGTGCTGACTGTGGTGTTCCTCAGGCTGCAGCAGCTGCGGGCAGTCCTGGCTCTTGCTGAGGCAGACTGCAGCTTGTTAATGTGGTGAAGGACACTCAGGAAGGGGACCCTGCCTCGCATGAGGACTGCAGTGCTTTCTACAAACATTCTGAGCAATGCCAAGTTAAAATCTGATAAGTAATTGTAAACAATTCTTATATCTTAAGATAAATAAAACAAGTGGCATCGTGGAAGCTTCCAGAATCTTGAACTTATATCAGTTCACTCAACTTTATAAAGACATCACCAGTCAAGCAGCAGGAGTTCTTGCACAGACTGATACTTCTGAAGAAGCTGCTGAGAGTTGGATGTCTCTGAGTTCCTGTCAGGCCAGCTTGTGGATGGGAAGGTATTTTGCTACACTTTAGCTTCTGACCCAATTACAGCCCAAGCATTTTGGGAGTTGTGCTTCAAACCTGAACTACAAATATCTGCTGATGAGAACTGCTCGCTCTCAGCAGCTGCAACTTTGTACCATCACAAACACGAACAGACCCCTTCCCTTGCTCCAAGGGAGCTGCAGTGCGCTCAGGTGAAATCCTGAAATATGATGTTACCATACCTTAGCTTCAGAACAACCCTTTTAAAGATCACTTCTAATATAAACATGCATATGTTGGATCTCCTGAATAAGGGAACAGGAGGAAACGGAATCAGCTGCAGCTACAAATCGAGGGGGTTTGACATTGTTTGTTTAAATGGATTTTGTTATTGTTCCACTTAAACTTTCTCTTCCTCTTACATTTTGGCATGTGAAAGTTCCCATCTGCTGCCACTAGAAACCCATAAATTATGGTAATAATTTAAGTTGTAAGAGTGGAAGAATGTGAACTGTCTCACTCATGTTGACCTTCTGCTTTGTTAACCAGAGGAAAAACAAAAGGCTGAGGTCAACACCTGCAATAACTTCAGTTCAAACTGAATGTAACAGCAAGAAGCCTGTCACCCTTTCCCTGTGTTCAAGTGTTGCTACTACCAGTAATTACTTACTTTTCCTGAATATGTTCAGGGTTCTAACTCAGTTTAAAGTGAGGTAGAGCTAGGCTTTGCAAGAAAAGGTAGTAAATAGTAGAGTTCTCTATGTTCAGCAGTGAAGAGGTGGCAGCCAGGTATTTTAATGAAACAGCCTGAGTATCACACTAGAGCTGTTGGAGTGAAAAAGGGGTCACCTGTGTTGTCACTCCACAGAGCCCACTGGTTTTACTAAGTCAGTGGATTGCGAAGGTATTATTTTCATGTAATTTAATTTCCTGTAAATTGTGAGCATGTGTGAGAAAGAACAGGAAAATTGCTTTCTCAAGGTTATACCAGAACACATGTTTTTCTGGAAATGGTCTTTTTCTTCAAACAGACAAACCAAACAACACAGACCCCAGATACTTAAGCAAAACAACTTTATATAAAATATGAGGAAGATAAAAGGTTTACTAAGTTGGTTTCTTTTTCAGTTTTTCAGACTTGGAGACGGGAGGTGATCCTTCTTACTTGTAAACTTTGTAACTGGAGGCAGTATCAGTTACAAATGAAAACAGAGTATACTTTGCTGGTATAATGCAGTTTGGTGAGCTTGTGTTTTAGCCAAGTTTTTCAAGTTACTAAGGAAAATAGAGGCTGATGCATCTTCAAGTAATCTATGCCAATTAAATCTGCTCTTTATTTTTCTGTGGTAACCACCCATTTATCTCAATTCTTCTCACCTTTAGACATTTTTCAGCTCTGCAAAGTTGGCCTTCAGTATCTAAAAATAGCAGTTGTTATCTGTTTCATTCTTCTTAACTTTTTCCACTAGAACGATACCCCATGTCTCTACAATCTACTTCCTTCAGAGCATTCAAAATATATCTAAATGATTTATGCTTTCTGATAATGAAGAGATAAGCATTTCCTTAGTCTGTCACTCCTTTATTTTACTATTTCTTCAGGAACTTAGCCCTGTGACTAAAGCTGACTTTGCAGAAACTTTATAAATAGGCCTTGTATAATTGATTGTGTAGACACCAGCAGATCTTAGAAATTCAAGCGCTATTAAAGGTTAGTACATAGAATTGCGTGGGGAGGAAAATGAGAGGGAACAGGTCTAAAGAACACAGCAGGATTCTTGGAAACTGTTGTCCTCATTGTATGTAAATTGCCATCTGTATAAAAAAAAAAAATCTGTAATTTTAAAGTAATTTCTCCAAAAGCAAATTGAAAAAGACCTACTGAAAGATAAAACAAAGGCATGTTGACTGCTGTTCAGCAGCTATTCTGTACAGTTCAAAAAAGAATCTGTATTTGACAAGCTCCCTTAGATGCTTAAGCAAAAATGGTCAGGTCAATGTCATTAGGGTGGACCGACTCCTGAGATGCCATTTTTGTCTAGAACACTGTCTCTGTCCCTCAGGTCAGAACAGGGCTTCCCAAATCAGGGGTTTTGGAAAACCCAAGCATTGTAGAACACTTCCTTGGTTGTTTTGGAAGTGAGCTGTGACTATAAAATTGTGAACTTTACATGTCTGGATAGGCCAGTGAAGCTGAGGATTCTCTGCACCTTTTTGCACTTGAGAAGTCTCGATGGTGCAAGTATTTGAGATACTCCTGTTAAGAGCTTTAGATACAGATATCTATTACTTGGGAAAAAGATAACATGTCAACATCTGTCTTGGGTAGTGAGATAATTTTTAAACTTCCTCACCAACAGGAACACCTGTGAGTTTAACTGGAAAAGCTATGGTAACAGTCATCCTGAGAGCCCTAATCTGAGGAGCAATCAAACAGAGCATATTGCAAGCTAAAATCAGCCTTTTCAATCTAATGAGCAGTCAGCTCTGGCATTTTGGTGCTGTGTGAAATGAATGTACGTGCATTCTGGTAGTTATCCTCTTGACATCCATGTTTTTGTCTAGGATATAAACCAGCACACAGAAATTTGGCAGGTTCATAATGAACTAGCTCAGCCTTAGGTGCAGTGACAGGAAGGCAGTTTCTTCTCCTGCCTTTAATGTAAACAGTGTTTCTGTTCTTCTGCCCAGTCATGTGATACAAAGCACTTACAACTCCTCACACTTCCTTGTTGATGTGAAAAGGGATTTACAGAACCCTTGGCAACACCAAAAGCATCTGACAAATACTAACAAAAAATAAATGCACATTCTGGCTTAGTTTAGTTCACTGCTGACATAGGCTGGGATGACATAAGTAGTCCATTCACAAATAAAAAGCACAGGTGTTTCTTTCTGACTGTCATTAATTATTATGGAAGATGTAGTAACTGGTGTAGTTATTGGGGCATAAATGTTAAATATCTGGAAGAAAACAGCGTCTTCTCTTCTGCAGGGTTAAACAGCTGACAGATGAAGAGGAATGTTGCATCTGCATGGATGGGCGTGCTGATTTAATCCTGCCATGTGCTCACAGCTTCTGCCAGAAATGCATTGATAAATGGTAATATAGATGAAAGGATAATTATAATTATTTTATAGTATGCATGTTTCAATTTGGTTTGACAGGTTCTATGGTTGCCATATAATTTAATGTCTGAAGGTATTTATTTCCAAGCTAATGTACATATGATACATATTAAGTTTAAGTAAAATCAGACTGAAGCAGAAGGAAAGCAGGAAATTTTCTAAAAAGATGTGCCAGTACTGTTCACAATTTGTTTTGTAATTTCTTACATCTTTTTATTCTAAAATTGAATTGTTATAGTCTTGCTCAGAAACTTGAGAAGATGGTATATGCAGATGCTGGCATGTTATGCTTCACAAAATCTCATTTAAGTCTTGTGAAGGCTGTGCAAATATGAAGGCAAGTTGGACTGTCTGTCACTTACTTGGGAAATCACTATCAGAGGGATTTTTTTCCCATATGTTATGCTTTCATTTCAAGTAAATAACATACAATTTACTGATTTAAATATATCAAACTCTTCCAGAAAGATTTTTCTTCTCAATGACAGCACCTTCAAATTTACATATATAGCATGCAGCTTACAATGTTCAGCTTCACACTAAATTTGAACACCTTTGCAGCTTCTGCATCTCTGATACACTAGTTCTTGGAAAAGTGGGAAAAAAAATTCCTTTCTGGAGGAACACAGCTCTTGTCTGACCATGCAGGCCTACAAGGATTAGGAAAGTGTCCTGGCATTAGGGGACACAGACCTGCTCTGTTAATGCAAATAGGTTTACAAATAATTTGTGCATAAGAATTTGTTTTGTGGCCTTTTGAAAGACTTATCAAGGAAGTTACTTTTGTAACAAACACCAGGCTTCCACTAGGAAAAAACATAGTAAAAAATCACTGGATCTGAGAATGCAGCAAGTCATTTCTCTCCTAGGAAAATATCCTAGCACCTATCAGGGCTTAGTATAGTGACTGTGCTGAAGAGTGGATTACTTGCTGCTTTGGCTGATGAATCAGCTGAACTCCTCACTAAGTTCCAGTTACATCATGCTTTTCTTGGTCTGTAATTTTTAAGGTTGATCTCTTAATTTAGTCATAACAGAGGCTCACAGCTCAAACAAAAGTGTTTGGGACCCCTGAGATGGGGGAGGGGGGTTGGGATTCTGAGGGAGCAGTTCTAAACTTCTGTGGGCTGCATGACCCAGGAAGAGGCTCCTTCTCTTTATCTAGGAAGCCTGTGGAGATTGGCTTCTAAGGACCTCATCTGAATTCCTGAAGATAGGAAGAATTAATTTAGAGAGTGAATGTCCATTTAAACTTTCTGGCCGGGTAGCCAGATGCATCCTGCAAACAATAAGGAGGAACATGATTCCAAATTTTCACTTGAAGAGATGGAGTTCCCTTCAGAAGTCTTCCTCACAAAGAAAGAAGTTTTTAAACAAACAAAATAGATGGGTGGTCTAATGCAGTTAATATGATCATTCTTGTAGTTCTCACTGGGTTGGGCTATGTTTGTCTGTTTGGGGGCTCTTTAGGCTTTTTCTGGCCAGCAAGACACTGTCAGTGAAAACCACTCCTTTCTGTGCCTTCCTAACAGGAGTGACCGCCACAGGAACTGTCCCGTGTGCCGCCGGCAGGTGACCGGGGCAGGAGATTCCTGGGTGGTGTCAGAGGCCCCTACAGAAGATGACATTGCCACTTACATCCTTAACATGGTGGATGAGGCAGGGCAGCCCCACAGGCCCTGACCCTGCCCACAAGGCTGATCATGGCACAACCACTGGAAGCTTTTGTTTTACCTCTCCTCGCCGTTCTTCCACAGTCTGTCCTTTCTCTCTCGGCTGCTGTGAGTCTGTGCTGCTCTCCTGAGGCACAGGGTATCTGAGCAAGTCTCTGTGTGTGCAGTTCTTCATTATTAAACTGTTCTTTCAGCAAAATCTTTGATCATTAACACGGTTTACTTTAACAACAGCATTTGATGTTAGTTAACAGTTCAACTACTCGAAGAAGCAACTTGTAACAGCACAACTACAACTGCAAACTGCTGTTTGAGCATCACAGCGTACTGCTATGGAGATGAACCATGGCACATGGCTTGACCTCACAGTTCCTACCCTTAAAAGCAGTCCCTTATTCACAACTAATGTGGATAAAGATGATGAGTTAGCACTAGTTATTAATTTGAAATTTTATTCTTGAAACTTGAAGTCCCACTGCCTGTTCTTCAGTAGGAAGTTATTGCTGCTCTTAGTGTTTACAGATGCTTAATCTGATTTGTTATGACTTTTACTATTAATTATTTAAAATCTGTTTTAGAGAGTGTAGGCAGGTCTGTAAATGTACTTGAGCACTTCCCTTATTCTTCTAAAAGACTTATCTCTTAGAATATTTTTAAAAATATGATATTTAGCACAGTCTTATTAGCTTGGAAACATGGAACGGTTTTGTATACAATCCTAAAAGCAGTAAATCAACTTCTCAGTAGTTTTTGATAAAGAACAGCTAAAATTATTTCTAAACATTGGGCATGTATGAAAAGAATGCCTTTATTTGAATTAGCACTTAAATATATCGTTTAGTCTGATGCTGTGGTTTTATTTGCTCCTCTTGAGTTTTTGAAGTGATGAGATCAGAGTTAAAAGGTATATGAAGAGTTACAAGTGATAATCTAAGTAAGGGTGCTTTACTTTCTATCTACAAGTGCAATACGCTTTTATGTAGCAGAGGGAAACTCCTTTAACAGTAATGTGGCTTGGAGTGAGATGTGCATGTGACAACTTGGAAATGGAATATCACAACTGGAGTGCAGCAGTATTTTATGTCTAGCAGAATAAAGTCTTTAAAGAGCTGAGTTTCGACAGTCTAAAACTGTTAGTATTCAGGAAACCCATCTTAAACCTCTTGTGCATAGTGTTATGGAAATTAATGGCTACTGTAGAGAATTAATTTATAAATATATATATATATATATCTTAACAAATACTACTTTTTCTCACTCAGTAACCTCAAGTTAAAATATTCAAGTGTAGCATTTGAGAGAGAATCAGCATCAATTTTGCTTACTGTGAGACTGCATTTTTCCTTACCATACCTGTTAAAATTCCATGATGCCATAAGGCTTAAGTCCTTTTGTCTCAGATGGGTTCTGAACTAAAAGGCATATACACATGCAGATATGCACATTTAGATTATTTTTCTTAACTGGCCACAAAATAACTTAATTACATCAATTTGTTGAAGAATGTGCACAGCATATGGCACCCATTTGAGCTTGGCTTGTGACACCATTGTCAAATTTATCACAGGTTTTAAGACAGAGAAGCAACATACCCTTCATGTGTCTGTCATCTGAGAGCCAGTGTGGCTTAGTGTGTAAATCTGTATTTAGCTGTGGAAAAATCCTTTTAGGAGTGTATATAGTTATATAGTTGAGAACTCTTTTTTTTTTCCCTCCTTTCTTAAGCCTTGATAGCAATGAGATGTTCTTCAGTAAATGTATGGAATGTTTGCTGGCATTAAGGTGGTTATTGTTTGGGCTGGAAATTGTTACTGGCCCAGGATTTCCCACTAAAACATGTGCAAATATTCCTAATTATGCACCAGTTTGGTTTCTTTTTTCTTTTTGAGCTTGCATTAGTCCATGTTCAGAACTTTCAAATAACCTTTGAATTTTTTAAACTTTTTATATCACTGAAACAGAAAGAACATCTAAATGAAAGCTTCAAGCTAACTTTATTTTTCAAGTACTTCAAGAACTATACTTCTGAACTGAGATTTTATAAGTTGACTTTCTGCTGAGAACTTACATGAACTTCTTAAAATGTAATTTTATAATGATGCAAACAGGTTGTTAATTGAAGCATAATGACAATTGCAATATAAACTAATGCAAAAATTATTTAAATAGTGAAAACGTAAACTTTGTATTCTGTACAGCTTTTTTAAATTAAGTTGCTGTAATTCACACTGCTGTGATGTAGATACTGTAATGTGTGCCTTGTAAAATATATGTACTGTATGTTATATGGAGAAATAGATACTTTAACACTGAAAAACTAGTAGTTTGGTACTGGTTGGTACTTAGTCTGAAGTGCAACATTTAGCAAACAATTTTGGAAAAGGAATCCATTGGCATGGACATGGCAATGAGTTCCAGAAGCTAGACCTTGAAAATGTGAATTACTGCAAATAGTTGTTGGTGGGGGGCATTAGAACAAATTAACTTTCTTGTGTTAAGTGAACATTTCTTACAGGTTTAATGTGAAATTGTAACTTAGAGATGGTTTTAATAGCTAAGAACATTCCACATATTAAACTTTGTGTATGAATTGTGCAATAAAGTTACTTTGGAAGAAATGTCAGAGATCTTTTAAGCTTAAGGAATCTCTTGGCTTTAGTACAACAGAAGTCTGAAAAGTGAGTTTTGATCCAAATACAACTGCATTGTACAGGTGGTGTGGTTAAAAGTGTGGCACTGAGTCAGAGCTCTCTTAAACATTGAAGGGTGGTATCAACAAGGTACCTCAATGCAACTCTGCAAAAAAAAAAAAACTGGCTCTGATTTGACCTCTTCTAGGTACACAAATAAATTAAAACATTTTGCAGTGATAGGAAAAATTAAACAACTCTAATTCTTAGAGGACAATATTGAGGAGCAGGTTTGTTTGGGGAAAGGATTTCTATTTTCAGAGAAGTGTGATACACTTTTCCCCCAAGTTATTTCATTATGTTTCTGATGGCATTTTAAAGTTTAAGAATGCTAAGGTTTGGAATTTTTTTTCTTAATTTTTCCTCGTTTTAAGAATGGAAATATGTAATTAATGTAACTCTTTCCTCTGTCTAGTTACTTGGCTTATCTGTCTGGATCTTTCGAAGCCAAGGCAGAAATGTGAGAGAAATTCATTAACAGATCAGGAAATTAGAATGGATAAAATGACCAGCTGACAGGGACAGCAAGGAGGTAGGTGTACCAGAGAAATTAGCCAACTTTTATATTTACTAGATTTCAAGTCTAGGCACCATATCAATGTGATAGGTATGTTTGGGTTTTTTTCATGGGAAATTATATATTTACCTTCCTTATCTTTTCTTTAAAGAAAGCTGTTCTAATCCATACTCTTTCCAGGGCAACCACTGAAATCTCTGTAACATGTAGGTTAGAACCGAGCTGTTCAATCCCACCCCTGTAGAACTGTATGTGCCAAGTGCTTTATTTTTGGAAGGAACATATTGGCTATGGTTCTTTGTGCTTTGCATCCAGCTAGATCCTGAAAGAACTACCCTCTCAGGAAGGCCTAAGGATGTTTGATATAAGATCTTTATGTTAACCTGGTTGGCCTTAGAATGCATGTACATAATGCTTTAATTTTGTATTCACACACACTCTGTAATGGAAGCAATATGACAGTAATTAAGTATTTTCTCTGGGCTTCTGTTGTTAAATCATCCTTTAATATAATTTGCCAGAGGTTTTATCCTTACCTGTTTTAAGTGGGTGAACAGAATTCTGCTTTGTGAGTCTTAAACATCAGTCATTTTGAAACCGAATTTTTGTTAACTGTCATTTCTTCAGATGCTTGATTCCGAGGCCTAAAAAAATCATAGAGCAGTATTTTTTAAGAACTGACAACTTTTCTGCTGGGCTGTGTCACTGGAATTAGCCTGGATGGGGCTATGTGCTTTTCCAGTGACCACCACTGTGTGATCACCAGGTAACGTTTCACTCTGAGCCAGCCAATTTTACATTTCTGAGGGATGGGACAGCACATTCTGCTTTTGTGCCTGAGCTGCCAAGATGATCATTAGCATTCACTAACCCATCAAAATTCAAATAGTAAACACTGGGCATGGAGTTTGGAGGACTAATATTAAAAGGAATTATCAGTTTTGTGAACTGGATAGAACTTTGATGGTATGTGTGTCTGCTGGAATGAAGAATACAATCCAATAGGTGATTAAATGAGCACTCGTCTTTGGTTCAAAGTGCTGATTAAAAATGCTAGGTGCTTTCACAAAGTAAGCCTAAAGTATTTGGAAACCTGCACCTCTGAAATTTTTAAGTGTAAGCAGGTATGAGTTTGATACAATAATCTGTGCTTCCATGCTGATGTGGTTTGACCCATTTTAACAGATCTTCTAAAACTACTTCTTATGTGCGACAGTCCCTGTCAGTCATGGTGAATGATTAATGAACTCGTGGTATTGGTGTCTCACTACTATACAGGCTGTCTCAGTATTATACAGACTGTGCTGTTTAACAGTTGTCTTGAGTGCTTTGAGAGGCCTGAGGGAGAAATGCACATTTCTCAGTTACAGATGAACCTGTGCTTCACCACTGCTGCTCGTGTACAGAAATAAAGCTTGTGTACTGAAAGAGATGATGTTTTAATCTTCATCTAAAAATCTTTCCCTTTCTTACTGAAGTGTTCTGTGTTACGCTTTTCCTCAGAAGTCATGGTGGCTGTAGCAGGCTATCTGTGTTGATACTGTTTATTTAAATCTGTCACTTGTTGGCTTCTTAGTTGGGTTTTGCCTGCTAAATCTGTTGTGCATGCTCATGAAATCACAGTACACCTAGAACTGCTCTGCCCTGTGGATCAGGGCTGCTTTCCTGCTCCCAGGTTGGGTTACTCTCACTCAGCTCAATATCCACATGAGGCTCCAGGGTCAGCAGGAGCTGCTACATACCCTGCTCTGATACCCAGCCTTGATGAGCAGGGAAGCACGGTGGGGCACCAAGAGACGGTGGGAACAGTAATGCAATTTCATTTTCAGAACTTTACACCAGGTCTGAATAGTTGGTTTGCATTCACACTAAATTGTTTTAAGCCAGATAAGCCTTTAACCCCTTCTCCTAAATATAGTGCTCACTGTCTTCTCTATCTCCACTGGGGTTTTTTCTGTTTTCATGGTTTATTTAGGTTAACAGCACATGGTTTTAGTTCTCCTTAAATGTGGAGACTGGGAGGAGCTACAACTATTTTGAGAGATATACACATAACCATATTCTTTTACAATTCATTCATTAGTGTAATGTTTAATGCTTCCACAAGAGGCAAAAGACAAACATCATGTAACCCAGGCACAGAAAGAGAAAGCAGTTTTTACAGACACCTTTTCAGACTTAGATTTTAACTAGGCAAAGAGAACAGAAATGTTTAGCCACACATAAAGAACAATGATATGAGACTATAAAGTGACTCTGGGCTGTGGAAAAATAAGTATTCTCCAGCAGCAGAGCAAATGCCTTCGGTTTGCTAAAGTAACAGAACAGAAAATAATTGCTCAGGTAGATAGGTTGTAAACATCAAATAACCATAATTAACCATTTCAAGTTGAAAGTATAAAATGCTTTTGAACCAACAGATTTAAGGAATAACATTTGAGCCTCTCTCCTAATGAAGAGAAACTAGGATGTTCTTCTATCCTGCAGCAGTGCTTACCCAGCTGCCACTTGCAGTGATGTTCTTCCAGCCCCTGAGTCAAACCAGCTGTGTCCTAACCAGGTCTGACCTCAGCACAGCTGGAGGGATCAGCCACTGCCCTGTCCTGATGTCTGTGGGTACAGCAGTGGCTTGTGATGGATGCATCTTCCCATTCCAGCCATGGCCTGAGCCTACAAGGTTACTCTGAACAGCCTCACATTAGCACACAAGTGCAACTTTAAAAAAAAGAACACAAGGCAAAGCTTAAGAACTGAACTGGGGAATCAGTAGCATTTGCCCAATTAAAGGATGACCAGGAGCAATGCAGGGGAAGCTTGAAAGGATGGCTGTTAATATTTCCCCAAATATAATACTATAAGCCCCATTTCCCCTTAAAAGCAGCACACAAGAAAGCACAGAAAGCAGAACTTGTGGTCATGACCACTTATGTGTTACTCTGGTTATTGTCAGAATCCCAGTTACTGTCCATTCACTGAATATGCAAATCAAGTGGGGTTTTTTTGTTCTTCAGTAACAGCTACAGACCTATTAGAACCTGAGGTAAGGAAAGCAGAAAAGGTATTAAATACATACACAAAATTGGTGTAATTTTAAGGAAACTAAAAAAGACATGTAAGTGACAACAAAAGCAGCACAAACAACAATCTTCAGGTTAAACAACCCAAGTAAAGCAATGTTTATCAGATGGAAATACTTAAAATTGAAATTCTTCATACCAAGCATGTTGCTTATTTAGCCTGGATGCAGATGTTTTTCCCAAATAATGTTATGTTGGTAACAGTTTATTAGGAAGTTATAAAAACAAGATAAAAACAATATATTTGCATTTGATACAGCTGAACAGCTTAAACCACTTTCCCAGACTTCATCCTAAACAAATGACACCAATCCTGAGACTGCATTCTGTGAGCTGCTAAAGTTCTTAACAGTGAGGCCAACAGGGGCTGCTGACCTTGGGACAATTTCACTCTTGTGCAGTGAGCAGCACAATGTGATTTCACATGATTTTTAGGTGTACAGGGAATACAAAATCTGGCACATTGCAGGCATTAGGCTGGGGCACTGAAGAGCTGAAGTCAAATTCACCACCTGTTGGCAGCCCTGGTTTTGAATGAAAAACCTCTGCTATCACTGCAGCTTCCCTCTGCATGACACTTTGACACTGACTAATTGTGATGGTGAGTGGATGGCCAGAACTCTCCTTTCTTGTTCCTTGAACTCCCCCAGAGGAGCCTTAATTCCAGGCTGCTTCCTGACATCTTTAGGTTTCTCTCTCTCTCAGGGTTCTTGCAAGGCGGTGAAGCTATAGGAGGTGATAAGGAATTCCTCCTTCCCCTACTTTAGTGCCATTTTCCTTGCAATCTCCATTCAGGACAGCAAATCATTAAATGTGTCCTTGTAGGTATCTCTTAGAACTTCCATAGCCTGAGGAGAGAGCCTTCAATGCCTCTATACATTTATGCCATCAATGGGTCCTTTGGTACTGGTAGTGTCACCACTGCCACTTTTGGCTGTATTTCAGCTCTAGAAAGGAAGGCTGTAGGTGCCCAAGCCTAGGAAATACAAGTTTCTCAAGACATCTAGCTGAGCACAACATGCAGGGTTCAAGGTCAGGTGAACCTTGATGGGCCAGTATCAGTTACTGGCTTTTTATGCATTAATGCTGAATACCTGTTTGAAGAAGCCCAGTGTCCCAGGATATCAGGGGTCTAACCCTGGGCTCAGATCCTGCCTCAGGGACTGCAGGCCTTTGAACTGAGTTGCTCTGCTGGATTCACAAGCATCCATACCCTCTGCTGCCCTGGCCTCGAGTCTTTCTTGGTGTGAAATTGTGTGCAGCTTCTACAATACATAGGTGCCATCATGTTATTACCTTTAATCCTTTCTGAATGAGTAGTACTCTCTCATAAAAATGGTGAAACAGAAAGAAGATTGAAAGTGATAAATACTCCAGTAGCTGTATTTTACTAACCACTTCCTCATAAATAAATAGTTTAACATAACATGATTTGGAATGACAGATTTCAAGTGGGCTGGCTTCTGTATAAATAGCTTGACTTCCCATTCAGCTGTAGTCGACTAAAATACAGACTAAAACAAACGTGTAAAAATATGTCAGAAGTAGGACCAGAACCAGGTCTGGCATTTCTACCACTGATTCATAAGAACACTTCCCTTAAGTAAAAAATTTCTCTCTATATGCAACCAGAATTATCTGCATAAATTTTGAAGTAATTTGAATGGGCATATCCACATGTTCCCATTACAAAGCGATAAAAAAAGTATTCTCAACCTTGAAGGCAGAATTTTCATGATATAATTAGATTCTTTACAATGTATAATAGTGATTTTGACACCATGTTTTCGACTTGCTAGATTAAAAAGCATTCATCTGCTGTTCTTCACTGACATCCTACATAACAACAGGAATTAGTCATTCGAACAAGATTACCCAATGTTATTTTTTTCTTGTTTTCCAATATAACTGCTGAAACATTGAATTAAAAACTATCTCAGAATGAAAGGGTAGCCTCAAAATTCTGCACCCCAGAGAAACTGCTAATGAATAAAGGGTTAAACTTTAAAAGTGTTAAAAGCCATGACTGGTACTGAGACTTGCAGGACCAACCCAGGTGGGTGTGTGCTGTCAGCATCTGCAGGATCCTCAGGTGCACAGCACAGCTGCACTACAGATACTCTCTCTGGTTTCCCAGGCTACACTACAGGGCATGGTTAAGACAAGATGAAACAAATAGTACACGATTCTGAATTTGCATTTAATATTTACAGCAATCTTAAAAAGCCTAATGTTCATGGAAACCGAAATCTTTGCAATGAGAATAATGCATAACAGGTGACAGCAAACGCTTCCACAGATACTCCCTCTGTCTCTGTACTGTTCAGTTTTGTCTCTGTAGCATCAAAGACATGATTTGAGGTTAATTAGCATCTTATCCTGCTGAAGAGGAACTTCTTCTGGTTTCTCAGAGTTTGTAACTACTTGGACAGAGTAGAAATATCTTCTGTTCTCATGGCATCAGCCAAGAAGCTGAGTTCATTGCACAGAGTCTCGTACCTGAAGGCCATCCGGATCTGGGCAACATTTGTCTTTCGAATGTCATTTCCCTCAGGCCCTTCCTTGCAATAATTCACCCCTAAGAATTTCTGCTTTTCCTGTGAATGGGATTAAAAGTCAAAAGGAAGAAGTCAGTTTGACTTATTGCAGAAAAGTGTTAGTTGAATGAGTCCAGTACAAGTGAAAAGAGCAGTTTCAACCAGTTGGACGTTGAACTCTTCCTCAGAGTCTTAACCAGTTTAGGAGATTTTAAGGCCAAAGTTTATTCACATAATCACTCAAAAGTGCACTCAGTCTGGCTTGCTAAAACCCTCTGTATTAGTGTTCAGCCTTCACTGCCACATCTTGCACGTGAGAGGGCAAAGAGAGGCTTAGGTCTCTTTTGTTGGTTAAATGTTGCACAAGAGGAAAATGAGTAGCTGTCACCAGGGAATATTGGAAGAAACAACAGAATACAATCATGAAGCCCCTTCAAATACCAGTACCAGAGAAATGTTCAAAAGTGACATAGAAGAGAGAATGCTCTAAATTAAGTCCCAGAGAAAGCCTTGGTTGTACAGAATTTTAAAGCCAAAAGAGAAATTAATCTAATCTGACTGCCTATCTAAACCAGAGTATTTTCTGTAGTACTCCCTTTTAAGCAAAAACATGTCTTGCTTACGACAGGCAGTTTGTTTTTCCTTAATGCTAAGACATAATGTAGAAAATTACTGGCAGAAGGATATCACCCAAATAATTAAAAGTTTGTAACTGGAAGGAGAGCTGAATATAAACAGGCATCTGGTCTCTCTCCATATTTTGAGAATTCCAAAACAAAGCTAATGGGGAAAAGTAATGTTAATACTTTACTTGTAATGTAAGACTGCATAGCAGATAGTTTGTGACTATTTCTGGAATGTGCACAAATACATCACTAAGCAGCTGCTATTCAGTGTTCAGACTTGACTTCTGGGTTCCTACTTGCCTTAATATTCACAGCAGAGGTTTTCCAGTCACACTTACCTTGTCTGACAATCCACTCTGTAGAACGCTGTTTCTTGCTATTTCACATAAGTCACATGTACTCAGTTTCCACACCTGAGCTGCAATAGCATATTCTTCCATGAGAGCTTCCTGCAGCACCAAAGTACATTTAATATTAAATTATATGCAAATAAGATATAAATGGGGATACGTACTCATTACTAATTAAGGATTTTATACATGCTCTTTAGACAGCTGTGAAAAATTAGAAGTTTGAAACTTTAAAATCACAACTACTATGAAAATAATTGTTCATTTCAAATTTCCCAAGGACTACTGGTTAATTATTAATAGGCACTGGGTATCCGGCTTAGCCTAAGAAACTGCAGCCTGCAGTCCAGATCCTTGGAGGCATTTCTTAGGCAATTCCAAAGGAGCCCCCAGGGTTCACAAACACCCTGGAGCACCCAGTTGCAAAGCCTGAGTGATTTTGCACATGGACAGGTAGCAGGGCAATTTCTGGCTCAATTCCTCCCACACCAGGTAGGCAGGTGTGGCCCCAAGGGCTGTCCCAGCCCAGGACCTTGCATACTCCATGTGACTGCATCCATGCCTCAGCCAGCAGCAGCTCCAGGTCCTGGGCCAGCAGCCAGCCTGGGCCAAGGCTAGCAGGGCTTGGCTTGCCATTGGACACAGAGCTGAGCCATGGACAGGCCCCTCTGGGCACAGCATGGCTCAAATTGGTGCCAACCACAAACAAGGGCATCACAGCCAGTGACCAGGCATTCCTGCCAGGCCACCCAAGGGCAGGAATCTGTTTCAGCTCACTGAGCAAGCAGCTCATATGTCATCTTGAGATTCCACATCATGTTTTTGTAATGTACTTCCCCAGACTTATTAGAGTAAGGAAACTGGACTTTCCTGGCACTCTAGAGGATTGTTTATGAAGGCTCAAACCTCCCTTCAGCCTCATCCTTCATTTTATACTTCAACAGCCAACACTGGAGAGGCAAGAGTACAAAAGAAACATAATTAGGAAATCAGACATTTCCTTCTGAAGCCTAACAGTGAGTAGTAGACAGAAAATGAGGAGGGAGAATGAATGAAGTGATTGAAAGACAAGACACTATGTCCTAAGCAATGAAATAAAACAGCTTTCAGGTCATTCTGGACCCATGTGGTGCTGTTGCCAAATTCAAAGCTGGTGCTTTTTGCAATTCCTACCTTTGTGTAATGAAACTGCATGGGATCATCTGTAGAGAGGGAGACGTGCAGTCCCTTATGGAGAAATTCCCGTAGCGGATTTTTTGAGTACTCCAGGAATAGGCTGTTGTTACTAAGTGGGGACATAGCAATGGGGATTTGTGCAAGATAATACAGATACTGCAGGACAGGACTCTGAAAAACAAAGCACAGTCAGCATTTAATGGTACTATGGGATAATGAAAAATTGAAGGATTTCCCTTGAGTAAAATGGAAACAGAACTACAGGGGAAGACTAAGATAAAAAAATGAACCATGACTTCTCCAGGAAACATTTAAAACTCTGAATTTTAAATCTTACTGATCTTTATAAAAGTAATTTATGTTCTTAAATATAGGTGTCATTTTTTAAAAAAATACGGTGTCTAATTTTACTGTAGATTAGTAAGTATCAGCTGCACACCTTCCCCAAAATTCAAAGTCACAGAAAAGAGATGGGCAAGAACTGTTAAGAAAGTTTTTATTTGCAAAGCTGCAGTCTAATAGATAAATTTAAGGAGCAAAAGAAGTTTTAATTAACGATAAGTCATGTTGCTGTTGTACATAATACAAACAATCTGTGATCACATCATCTTTATTACTGTTTTGCCTTAGCCAACCTATGAACCTAACAAGTGCCTTTATTACTGTTGCTGTTATTAGTACCTGCTATGCCATCTTATCACACCAGCTCACGCAGGAGGGAGGGAAGAGGAGAATGCTTTGGTCAATCACTGCTTTAGTGCTACTCTGTCTGGGTCTAATTTTGTGAATTACTATTTGTGAGCATAGTGGCAGACATGGTTTTTGGTACAATTTTTTTCTTTCTTCTTGGTTATGTTGAAAAATAAAGAGAATTTTCCAGCATTAACCAGAAAAAACTCACTTATAAGGAAACTCCTGAAAAATTACAGTAAACTCAGTACAAGTCTGCCACCCACTGACCAATTATTTTAGTTACGAAACAGTGCCCTGAGGATGGGTTGAGTGATGGTTTTCATTAACTAATGTGCCAGGGTTTATAACATTTGTTCTATCATCAAACATTTGTTCTGTCTAAAATATTGTTGTGTCAAACAGCTGTGTTGAATTTCTTGATCAAAATAATCAAATCCTTTAAGAACTTCTGAATGAACCCTGAAGTCCAGAAATGCCAATCAGAGAAAGTTACTTTTGTCCCTATAGAGAAAAAATGAGAGCTTCCTCAAGTTCTTCTGGGGCTAAACAAGGGAGCAACAGCAAGCCTAAAGTTTTAAGCTTTGTTAATGTAATTTTAACTCTGCTTGGAGTAACTAAAAATGGGTGCTGCCAAGTCTTTGACATATCTGAACAGTTGATCTTCCTTCCCTGTGAAGACAAAGCTGTCTTTTTGTAGCTTAAGAATCGGAAGTTCAGTTGAGCTTATTTATTTCATGGAATCATAAACCAGTTTGGTTTGTAAAGGACTTTAGAGATGATCTGGTTCCAACCCCTAGGAATGGACAGGAACACCTCCCACTAGACCAGGTAGCTCAAAGCCCCATCCAACCTGGCCCTGAGCACTTCAAGGGATGGGGCATCCACAACTTCTCTGGGTGACCCATGCCAGGGCCTCACCATCCTCACAGTTAAAAACTTCTTCCCAATATCTAATTTAAACCTACCCTCTTTCAACAAAAGTCCCTCTCCAGGTCTCTTGTCATCCCCATTTAGTCTTGCTAAGTGAATGAATGGGGCAGCCCAAATTAATTTTAAATAAGAAATGTCAATTTGGTGCCTTCTGTTTGAACCTGTGATGCATGTCTGAGCAGACAGTGATTAGTTTAGGAGCAACCAAGCAATACCTTCTTCAGAAGCAATCCATGAGAGATGTTGTCTGCTGTCAGAAAGGCAGAAACAAGGTGTGTGATAGACCCAGCTTCTCCACAGTGAGGTCGAAACAGGAAAGTGCACATGCCTCTTTCCCTGAAGAGATTAAAAGAAGTTCCACTTAAAAGAAAGCACCATTCTTTATCTATTTGGTATATAACTGCTAGTAATATGTGAAATTAAAAAGAAGAGAATTAAGTTACACATTCTCATACAGTTTGCATACCCATTACCTGTGCTCACAAGGACCCAAGCCCCTTCCACCACCAGACATATTTCTTTCCTTCCCCAGTTACATCTCTTTTAGCTGTTGTCTACCCCTACTGAGTGAACAGCTACTGAATGGATTTCAGTGGAGTGAACTGACAGATGGAAAATTCAGTAAACCCATGCAGCCTGTGGCTGCAAGATTCCTGGATCAAAATGAGAGAAGAAGGGGAAGCACTTTGCCAAGAGTTAGCTAACAGTACCTAGTGTGATCAGAGCCTGCCAGCTCACCAGGTTAAGTGTAGCATAAAACCACACCCTCAGAAGCAGAGATGATCTAGGAATGTTACTTATTACACCAGACTTCTACTGTAATTTCTAGAATTATGTTATTATCTACAATTAAAAGTGATGTTGGGTTCGAGGTTATAATGGACCCTGTTATTCAGTGCAGACAAATGTCCCACAAGTATCTGGAGATATTTAAGACACAATTTCAACAAGGAGTGCTAGAATATAAGGCAGTTCTAGGGTGGAAGTTAGTATAATTTCTCCTGATGTGAGGATGTCATCCATCCTCGCTAATATTACCAAAAATATAAAGCAGTCTTGTCAGGGCTGTGTTGACTCAAGCACTCAGTTAACA
Organism: Sialia sialis; assembly: GCA_009812075.1. Lineage (NCBI taxonomy): Eukaryota > Metazoa > Chordata > Aves > Passeriformes > Turdidae > Sialia > Sialia sialis. The sequence continues at coordinate 37,546,866 of VRYO01001269.1, read as the reverse complement.
AGGTGAGCAGTTAGTGACTCATTGGTGAATTCTCTCAGTGTTTCAGCCGTAAAGAATATTTAATTATTATCTGGGGGCATTATAATACAGTAGTCAAAATGATCCTGAGATAAAAAAGAAATGCATTAGTTCTGGCAGAATCTGTCTTTGGAACAGAAAAGCCGCATAGACTACAAAGAATGTAAAGGAAGTCAGGAGAAAGGGATGACTTAGCTATCTGCTGTAATGTGTCCTTCCCATTACAGAATTAAAACTAACTACGCCTGATTGTTGCACATACAAGGTAATTTAAGGTGGGTGTTTGCATTATGAGTTTTGATCAAATAGGATGATAAAGAAATACTTGAAGTAGCAGTGGGAGAGAAGAAATAACATTTTGAATGCTAACTTGGATAAAACTGGATAATGACAAATCTGTGCACCTTCTATAAGAAAATCCCAAAACATTTTCTAAATAACTAAAATAACCTAAATAACTAAATGAAATAAACCAAATCCTTTCAGGGTAAGTGATGACACCATCATATTAGTGGATAACCTCACTGTGCCTTGGTTGGAGTCAGTTGTGCAGGTCACTCAGTGAGTCAGCTGCAAATTTAGCAACATAACCTCACATTGAATTTCAGGCTTTCCTGAGCCTTGTTCCAAAATCTGCTCTGACAGTCTGATGCCACATAACTCCCTGCATTACTTGCCCAGGCGTTGGTCTCAGAAGTAGAAAAACTGAGTGAGTCAAGAAGCCTGCTAAAGGAAGTTAGCTAGATGTACAGTTTGTAATTGTGTCCTACTTGGTCTGTCTCTGAATGCAGCAGCCCTTAAGCCAGTGTGTGTGTGTGTCACATCATTACAGTAATTTCAAGCCTATAAGGAGCACCGGAGTAAAAGGCGCACTTCCGGGTTGTTGGCAACTTTCCATATTTGTCCATTTATACAAGGCACACTGGCCTATAAGGCGCACTTTTTTTTTTTTTTTTACAAGCGAGGATCTGCATGCAACAAAGTAACTAAGTAGTAATGGAATCAGGCTGGGCTCCCCTCAGCTCAGGGCTGGGCAGGCTCGCACTTCCGGGTTGGCAAATTTCCGAACTTTGTCCATATATAAGGCGCACTGGCCTATAAGGTGCACTTCCAGATTTTGATCAACATTTCAGTCAAAAGAGTGTGCCTTATATGCATGAAATTACTGTACTTTTGTGTCTCTTGAATTACCAGGAGATAGCAGGCACATTGTATTTGGGAACCTGCTGCAAAGTCAAGCAAAGGTCAATAAGTGGGTTTTGGGGGCTTCCTTCTTTTGTTCCATTTGATATGTGCAGCTTTTTGGAGTCAAAAACCCACAAAATACACAGAAATATCAAACCAAGATATTAATCTGATGCCTCTACAGTTTCTGAATTTTTTGTTTGAATTAATTCCATCATTAGTATTTTCAAAATATCTCAATTACTCAACTTTCTAAATAATTCAAAATAACCATTGCTTCAGTTCATCTGCAATCTAGACAGTCTGAGAGCAAAATACTGATTTTCTGGGAAATTTTAAGACAGAAAAGTGCCTACTTACCTCCTAAGGTTGTTTAGCAACATGATGTTGACATACATATAATACAAATAATAGCTATATGGGGGATTCTTCTCACTGGTCCAGAGGTCAGGGTTAAGGCTCTTGTCAGAGAACATATGGCCACTGTGTTTGGATTCATCATCAACACTGTCAAAGCCAGTAACCTGGTGGGAGAAGAAATTCACAGAAATAAGGGGTTTCAAGAAACAAACTTCAGCACCACTTTCTCTTGCTTCAGGACTGGTTTGAACAAGCATCCAGTCTCTCCTCCTTCATTTCCATCCCTATCCTAGCAGTCCTGATTGCTCTGCATCCTACCATACCATGCACATAACAGGAATAACATGTTTTGTCAAAGTTTTACACTTTTTTTTTTTGTTCTGAGACAAACAGGAAGCCCAGGTGTGCAAAAGCCTTCAGGCTCCTGTGGGCGTTTACAGAGCTGCAAGACTCCATAAGGTCCGGAATAGAATCCTTTGAACTCACCTGCTGTCTTTGATAAGCAGCTGACAGCAAGAGGCTCCCAGCAAACCTCAGAGCTGTGATTTGAGGCATACTCAGAAACATCTGTGTTAACCTTGTGCCAGCAGCTACATCCTCACTTCTCTCCTGAGTTCCATCACCATCTACATAATGATTCCTTTCAGCTGCCTCCTCCTTGGAGGCCAGTTCAGAAGCAGCTGAAAGGACCCATCCTGGATGATGATGCACAAGTGCACGCAAACATTTTTGGTCATTAATGAAAGGACAAACAAATACCTGCTGTTTTTGAGGAAATAAACAGGTTGTGTGGGAATAGGACCTCACGCAGACTTGTACTAAATTATGTGTCAGGGCTTTCAAACAATAATAATACAAGCAGGAGAAGGAAGCTTTTTCAGTGTCTGGGAACAGCTGTGGATCAAAAAAAAAAAAACAAAAAAAAGCAACAGAGGATCCATTTCATGTGAGAAAGAAAATCCAAACATACTTACATATTTCAGGAATAGGTGCAATTCTTTGTGGTCTTTGGGATTGATTGTTGCTTCAAACAAAGGTACAAAGATGTTCTCCAACATCTTCCCAAAACTAGGCAGAATATTTTTAGACCTAAATATGTCACTGAAGGGGAAAAACAGATGCATTCTTTAATAAGGTTGTATTGTCCTTCACTTTCATATTTTCTGGTTTTTGTGTACATTCTAGAGCTTCAGTTCCACCAAGATTCAAAGGTTATGTCAGGGCAGATTGTCTCTGTGCTCTGTTTCCTGCACTGCCTGGCACTCTGCTTCATGCTGGCTCTGCTGAAGCTCTCAAGTGCTCCAAAACCACAGAGAGCATGCAGGGGTAGTGCTGCCTCAGAGCAGTGACCCTGTCCCTTACAGACATCCACATACCAACAGGGGAGATAGCGAGCTACCTCTCGTGACAGATTCGGTTTCCTGAAATTGTAACTACTCCAAAGGACAGTAGAATGCTGTGCTTTAGTAAGCTCTCCAGAAAAAAAGGGATAGTACTCCCATGTGCCACTAAGTGCATGACTTATTCCAAGTGCTGACTGGGCTATGCATATAAGAAATTGCTATGTAAGGAATTAAAGGAGAGAAACTTTCTCCCCAGTGAAAAGCACAAGCTGGGGGATATGTGTGACTGTGACAGCTCCTTCTCTACTCATACTCCAACTATGACAGTTATCAGAGGAGACTGTATTACGACACACAGTATTGGAAAAAAAGAAATAAAGTCCCCATTGGATGTTTAAAAATTAAGAAGAACAGACAAGGATTTAAGTTTGGAAATCATCAGTCTAGGTTGTTTTCAAGTTCACTGTCATTTAGTCACTAATTTTGATGATAACAGTTTGACAGAGCATTTTCTATTCCTTCACGGAATTCAAGAGTTGATTTATTCTCATTACTAAATTGCATTTTAACTTGCCTTTGAATGCAGCTTGATTTCACCCAGTTGTAATTTTTGGTTTCAGTATCTTCACATTTACAAATAATTCACAGTAGTTTTGAATTGCTTAATAAAGAATAGATTCATTCCCCATCTCCTGTCTTCCACCCCCAGACTGTCAGGAAAACTGCACCAATGGTCAAAAATAAATCTCCCCAGCTATTGCTTATAAGTAGAACTACAGGATAGCTAATAAGCCATCTAAATATTATCAAAAATTAAATAGTTGGTATGATTTCAACTATTAAGATTACCAAGAGCTCCTGATTACTTACTAGATCCTGGGAACCTGAATTATCCAGCGCATATTAGGGGAATAAACTTTATGCTTAATGAACCATTTTGCCAAGTTCAGCCATTCATCTGGAGACCGTCCATAAATGGATAAGCGGGGTTCTGTGTACTGGTACTTACTTTCTTCTAGTTCACGGGCTACTTCCTAGTAAGCAATAAATAC
>VRYO01001269.1:37513380-37537283 GCA_009812075.1 Sialia sialis | reverse complement strand
CTGGGGTAGGCTGGATTCTTCAATGAAAAAGGTGCGGCTTATATTCGTGAAATTACTGTACATTATATACATATATATATATACACACAAACACACTTTTTTTTAACCTCCTTCTCCTCCTTCAATCTAAACGTATATATCTGCCAAAAGTTGAGAGACTTTTCTGTAATCTCCTTCCTACTTTTTCCAGAGAATATTCACTACTTTAGCTACCTTTTTTCACTACCAAGTATAATTTGACCTTCAAGCAAGCAGCAACTTCAATAATAAAATGTCATAAAAGACTCAAGCCATAAGACTATCACTCAGCTTTTCTTCCTTACTGTTTTTTAGCATAAATGCAGCTTTTTGGAAAGTTTTAAGGACTTGAGCTTTGAGCTACCCTAGCACATTTTTACCAATGCAGGGTGCAATCCTAACTAAATGAAGTATCTGAACACAGAAGCCTTAGACAGAGCTTAGGTGGGCTGATTTGGTTAGGCAGATTATTGTCATTATTGTTGTTACTATTATGTGAAATGTTATCATGCTAAAATATTGTTACTAATTTTATTGTTATTTATTATGAAAGGCTTCTACTAAAACAATTTGAATAGACTGAATTAATGTAAGGGTGACAAATACCCCCTTTACCTTTATCTTCTTCCCCCCAAAAAATGAAAAAGCCATTCCCAGTTTAACATGTTACTATTTTGTTCTTCCTACAATACAGGAAATGAGCTGATGCTTTTCTGGACCATGAGTAACATACCCCTACCACAAGGTTTATGTGTTTCTATTTGCAAACATTCTCCTTGCATTTTCAAATGCTCTATAGTGCCATTCCATCTCAGTTTCTCCTTAGTGGAAAAAGACCTCAGCTGCATTCCCTTAACCAGATTTCCTATTGCCCTGCTTATTGTCCCCTCCCCCAGCAGAAAACCTTCCACTCAAGGTCAGACTAGTCTTCAATGGAAAGAAAAACAGAATGACTGACAGAAGCCTATCTTGAAATACAGTATTATACCTCCAGTGAACACACCCTTTTAAAAAAATGGAAACAGTTGTTTACATAAAGGGTAATTTCTTGTAATTCCATCATCCAAGCAATGTTGGACATCAGCTTTCTTGCACTTAAAGGATGGTAGAATTCCCTTCACTCAGCAATTCTCCATGTAATGAAGCCAGGCTTGCTTTGTCTGCAGATTCCTAGTTCTGACTATTCCATTCCCTTCCTCACTGACCTGACCACCCTGTGCTTCTCTCTGCAGGCTTTGGGATGAAATCTTGCCCTTCTCAGGCAAGGTGGTTGCATCTAAGTACAACTTAAAGTTTGGAAGAGTTCCCATTGCCCTTCACACCAGCACCAGGCTCCCTCAAACACTCTGCCTCCTCCCTTATCTTCCTGCATTCCTTTTCTTTCCTTCCACTGTTGCTCAGTGGAACATCTCCACAAAACTCAGATCTGTTTTATCTGTGCCTGTGCATATCACAAACAGTGTTGCACTGAATTGGGTATATGAGCTAGATTCAGAGGGGTAAGTGACAAATACAGCAAAAATAAATGCCAAGGCCAGTCCTTCAAATAACACTGAACTTTTCCAGGGCATGGATTAGCAGTACCCACAGCTGTAAACTAAACATATACACTTTCACGTGTAAATACTTCTAACCCACAGCTATGAGCTGCATGAACTTGACACTGAATCCTCTGCAGGCTTTACTTCAGTGCTGAATTGAAGGGAAATCATTCCTCATCCCACTGCTAGATTCCCTGCTCATCAATACATTCATACTGCATCAGCTTTTCTGATAGGATGCAAAGCTTTATACAGTGTGATTGATTTTCTCCTTGCAGTTCTTTAACAGGCATGAGAGGCAGAGGCACAAAATACTCTGTCCTCAGGTAGTGCAGGAATGCTCCTGGCAGCAGAAATAGTCCCTAGAGCTGTGCAGAGCTCCTTGGGAGCTTGTCTAATCCATATTTATGCCATGCAGAGCAACCCAGAAACCAGGAGAGATAAGAGAATCCCTGCATATCCAGCTTCTTGTTTGGCTGCGGAATCCAACCCGAGTGTTTGTATTCATACAAATACAGAAATACACTGCTGTGAAGAGAAAAATCTCTAATTCAGTTCTTTTAATTACTAAAAGAAAGAAGAGAGGAAAAGCTTTCTTTATGGTTTGTACAGAAATTGATGCCTTTACACCTGATTGTATTTTGTGCTCACTTGCAAGACTGAGAGTAGAGACAAGAATTTGCCTCAGCATCTCTGCAAGGCAGGAGGGGAGAAGCAGCACTCAGCTTTGAAAGCACAGCAGCCAGTTTTGCTGCCAGGTAACAGTGGCAAGGCATCATTCCATGTCATGCTGAAGGGCATTCCCTTTGGATCTGATGCTAACCCGTAAATCTTCCCATTCACTGTCATTTTGGTTTATATGGTGAAACTATTTCATCATCAAAGTCAGTTAAATAGCTACTGGGGGAAACAAAAGAAACAAAAAGCAAACTTAGAATGAATCAAAGCTCAGAGAAGTTATAGGTTCACTGTTCATTCACAATGCTTGTAATTATATATTTAAAAAGCAGACATCTGCTAATTTCATTCAGTATTTTGTGAAATCTATAGGATTTAGTAGCATTTAACCCCGCTTTAACTTTCCTTCTTACAACTACAACCAGTGGTATTTCATCTGTGGTCTTAAAAAACAGCTAGAATTTACTTCTTTTTTGTTGAAACAATAATTTAAAAAATTAAAATTCAGTTGCAATGCCCTCATCCAACAGATGTCACAGCAGCAGCCAGCTATTGGAGTATAGGCTAGCTAGTGGAGTATTCAGCAGGGCTGTGAATGCAGAAACTGCATTCTCCCATGCACACTTCCCCACACAAGGTTGGGCACCTGCAGTAGTGAGCCTGCAGGCAAGGGAATGTGATGTGTAAAAGTCACTGCTAGGACATACCCTTAGGTCTGGTTTGCTGACATACTGAAATAGTGGCTACAGAAAGAAAGGATATCCAAAGAAGCTTAGGCTGTGATTTTTTCATCTTTAGAAACTGTATCAAAGCTATTTGCAGTGAAGGACACCTGCCAATTCAGGATATCCATTACAAAGGTAGCAAACAATGTTAGGTAAAAAAATCTCTTGGCTTCACCTCAAAAAAAAAAAAAAAAATTTGACTGTCTGCTCTGAATTATCTGAGGCTGTTGGGCACAGAGGGCTACAGGAAGCCCTTCTCAAATGAATCTCACATATAGGACAAGATACCCTGGTACACAAAGGTTAAAACTCAGTTCTTAGTTTGTGTACCATAGAGCTAAGCTTTCATTCCTAAATTCCATTCCTCATGCAGGCATTGTTATGTGGGAAATGTGTATTGCCTGCACTTTGCTGTGCATCAGCTGGAGGATCTGAGGAATCCTGCTGATGGCAGACTAGAGTCTCCTCTGAAGTCAGTGTTCTCCTCACAGACAGTTGTTCACCTCCTGTGGAGAGCCAAGGGCAGCCAGCCACGCTGTCTTACCACCTGTGCATTCTTGTCTATCTGTGTCCTCAGTCAAGGGCAATTTTCCAGGTCCAGTGTGATCAGTGCAAAACATATCTTGGGCTGCATTCCGGTTAAGTTCAATTTGCAAGATATAAACACACATGTCTCTGATTTAAGATGAGCCTTATCCTGGGTTTTAGGAAATGACGATCTCACAGGAGGAGAACTCATATTAAATCAGGAAAAAAGTAGGGAAGGGGGCAGGAGACTGGGGAAAACCAGTAATGCTTGGTTGTCAATTAATCCTGGCCAGCTTTCTACTGTACCTTTCTAAATTCAGCAATACACGTTCACTGACTGACCTTGCCATTACATCCATATCTGTTCCAATTTTGGCATTTTCTATCCATTTATTTGGCTCTTTCATACAAGCAGATTGTACCAGGACCTTCATATTTGTATCTGAGGGATGTGATACACAACTTCAACAACAGCCCTTTGGGAAGGTGAATCCTGTTCCTTGCTTTCCCTGTGAGCAGTAATCACTTCTTAGGATTGACTTAAAGAGACATCCTGAAAACATGGGCTGAGAAGCATGGCTTTCAAATGTTTCACTGCTGATACTGTTATTAGCAAGGAAGCACTTCAGGGAAGTTACAGTTCCAAACATTGCTGGGGTTAGCAAGACACAGGGAAAACAAGGTGATTTGGGGGCTTACAGGAATTGTGTCTACAACACAGTTTACTTTCCAGAGTGCTTCAGAAAAATACTTCTTGTGAGCTTGCTTCAGAAAAATAATCTAAGCAGGATTAACTTTGTGAAGCAAGAATTTTTCAAGCAGTACCTGGCAGTAGGAACGGTCTCTGGCAGAGAAGAGCAGGCTGGTTCCTGCTCTCTGCAATGTGCCTATTGCCAGAGGGGAAGCAATGCACATTTTGTGCGTTTGAACAACATGAATCCTTTTGTAGAGAGTGGCTTATTCAACAGCAGGTAATTAAAAAATAATTAAGATATGCCCAGAGACAGTGAACATTTGCTTTTAGATCAAAAGCTGAACTTAGCAAGTACAATCCTGTTAATTACAACTTCTCAGCAATCAAACTGATTGTGGTAGTCACCCGATCCACACCTCTGCATGTCTCAATCACCATGTGTTTTATTATTAAAGTCTCTGTCAGCTGCTGAGGCATTTTCCCTGAATGTGGCACGCAGCAAATTTCCGGGGTAATGCAAGAAAACTATCAGGTTTGGAGCTGAGTCTCTGCCGCTTGGGAGAATCCTCCCATCCATACGTTTGGCAGTCGGAAGGGTGAAATCCATTAAAAAGTTACCCGACAACTCATCTGCTTCCACCTTTGTGATTGACACTGGGACAGTTTATTACCAAAACAGTAATCAGCAAACACACCCAGCATCATAGGGAAAAGCCAAGAGGACTTTCTGATTAATTAATTTAATGCTAACCAAAATGTAACAAAAAGATTAGCAAACCCTAAAGTTACCAAATACCTCTTCCAGCTGCATAGAGAAACAATGCAAAATGGACCTAAAGTATTTAAATACACCAGCAACGATTGTGAAGAAATCTCACCTATCAAAATGAAGCAGCAACTCCAGTAACTTCCTCTCCACTTCAGGAAAGGGAAACAAATGAAGCAGCCTAACACCGTTGCTTCCATGCTTTGAAGAGAACACAGCTCCCTTGGGTGTGAATATGTCAGGAAATTAAATCAGCTCCTTGATTCCCTACCTGTCTCCTAATTATAGCCCAGTGTGTCTCAGAGGGAGCCATGACTACAACTCAGATAATCTTTTCACTTAATATATCACAGACTGTTTTTACCAGATACTGATGGCAGCATGAACCGTCAGTTTAGTTTCTGTGGGAGGTCTTTTGACATGTATTTAAACATCTATTTTCAATATGAAATGAAATTATCATCTAAAATCTATACAGCTGTTCCTACTATAGTCTAGTAGGACATACCTACATAAAAGCAGAAAAATGCACTTGAGTGTCATTGAGTTCATTAAAATAATTAAACCTCCATAAGGATATTTTTATTCACAATCCAAGTGAGCTTCATTTGATTAACTCTGTTTCATTCCTTTAAAGCAATCTACACATAATTAAGCCTCTTTGATTTTGAGTAAGTAAACAAATTAGCTTAGCATAGTCCAATTAACCCACGCACATTCAAGTTAATTTTCCTGGAGAACTCCCACATAGAAAAATATTAATATTCTTAAAATAACTTAATTCAGTGGAGTGATATGCACATACTACTTTGTGCATGTCATCTACACCTCCCATATGAAAAACAAAACTGCTGGAACTCCTATAAAAACAGTGTCATGTCTTTAATCCTTCTCACACTTACCTTTCTCACATTATAGAAGTCTCGATGGGGATTACTCTTCAGTTCTTTAAATTCTGACATTTCATTCAACATCTCGTGTAAGCTAAATTTAGATTCTAAAAAGTTAAGCCTTCGATGACAATATGTTTTTCTGTAAAAGAAAACACAAAAATGAACTGGAACTTAAAACTAGTTATATTTCAAATTAAAAAAAAAACATCCAAGTTTTCACAGCAAAAACAAAGTTGGGGCATTTTATGAGGTCCAAGACAAATCCATTCTTTTTATCCTACTGGTTATATAGGATACGTAAGCTAATTTCACACAAAAGTTATTAGTGAAATCTCAAACAGAACTCTACCATAACCATGTTATGTCCTTCACCTTGTCCAAGTATTCAGCACTATACCTATGCATAAACTGCAGTCCTTTTGGTAATAATGACCAAAGCATGAAACCTACAATCAAATGTGATGTCAATTGCAACTTCTCTAAAATGATATCTCCAATAGAACAATCTTCTCCTATATAACAAAACCAACTTGTCATCCAGCGTTACTCATTATGATTTTTTTAAAATCCTCCACATTTATTTGCTTTTTCAGTTAAATGTGAGAAACCAAGATAAAATCCAATATGCTTTCATTTTTCATGCCTTGAGAATATATATTGTGTCAAAATATTTTTTTCAAAAATAATTTCTTGTGCCCTTTTTAGAAAATATGCTTTTTTGTTCCTGCTTGCCTACTCAGAGCTCCATCTTCACTTTCATATTCTGTCATGTTTCTCCTTCTATTTTTAACCAATGACATGGTTTTTCTCTTCACCATCTGTCAATTCTTATTGGCTCCACAATATTTTGGTAGCACTGTTAATGTAATAGCCTTCTTTCTCCTGCTTTATTGTTGCCAATCTCTCCCTCAATAGGACACAAATCCCATTATAGTTTTGGAAGTCTGGTTCAAACCTAGTCTTACAGAATCCAATACTAATCAAGACCTGTCTGCCTATTGCAGGAAGTCTGTTGGGTCATACTGTTATCCAAAAGACCACAAGCTGAGGAGTAGGGGTGAGATTTCATCAGTTTACCAATAGCAAAGATTAAAGAACTATGGCTCTCTGAGCAGCCCCACAAATGACAGGAAAGCACTTGCTGCTAACAGGGAAACAATACCAGAAGAAGAGCTTATGCAACAGGATTATGAGTAAGACCTTTTTCTTTTGGGCTGTGCACATTTATCAGAGTGTGGATGAGCCTGCAAAAGCTTACTCTGAATTAGTGAAAGGAGCAGGTGACTGACCTACATTCACCAATATGCTGAGTGTTCTAACTTGTCCTACCACAGCCCTTCTTACTTAGGGCTTCCTTTTAGAACTGTGAGCTATGGTTAAGTGAAAACTGCAGAAGGGGCTTCAGCATGACTCTTGTTTCTAGTTTTCCTCCCCCTCCTTTTATCTTCTCATTATCCGACTTGGAATATAAGGCACTGTAACTGGAATGCATTTGCCCATAGCTGACTGTAACCAAAGCCTGCTCAAGCTGGCACTGATTTGGAGCTGATAGTGCTGGCAGAAGCATAGGAGCTGGCTCCTGAGAAAGGGCTGAGGGAATGGGTCAGGCTTGTTCTGCCACTGTCGCTGCACGAGGCAGACAGACTGACACAGCTGTGAGACGGACGCACGGGGCAAAGAATGCACCAGGTGGGGCTAACTGGGCACAGTGCCAGTGATGATCTCTTGCCACGCAGCAGGACCAGAAATGCAGTGCTGGCACACAGGGCAAATAGCTCAGAACAGTTCAGGTTCCTGCTTAGTTCCATCCATCTCACGAGTGAATTCTTTTCCTTTCCTGGTGTTGAGGCCATGAGAGATGGTGCCATTTCCAATCCTCAGCCAGGAACTAAACTTAAAACTGGATACACATGCTTTCATCATGCACTAGACAAGGACACTGCTTTGTCATGAGTGTCACTGACTGTACTAGAGTTGTTACATTTCTAGTTTTTAGAGACTTCACAGCAATTTGGCGGTTCTGGGAAATTTCAGACTCTTTGATTGTGCATACATGGGTCAGTTTTGCAGCATATGAGCAGTTTATTAACATCTGGAACAAATCAGACTGAATACTTATGCTGCTGAGCTGATCTGTATGCTCTGCATATGCAGGGTTTCTCTTCATGCAACCACAGTAGAACAGACATGAAGGAATTTCAGACAACTATTCAAAAACCTCAGGTTCAGCATGGGCCAAAATAAAATTTAAGAGGCTCAAGCTTCAGTTCCCACACTTCAAGAAGTTTGGGTCAGATTTTACTTGAATGGAAATATTTGGCCAATTCTTTAATTTTTTTCTCTTAATCTCCTTTTTTTGCCATGGTTGTTGCTAAGAAACCAAAAAAATGAAAGGTAGCCATAGGTGGCATTGTATTTTCTCCTTTTTAAGATTTTCATTGATGCTTTAATGCTTGAGAAAGGCAAAACGAAACACTACTATAGAAGGGGTATGATGAGGAATTAAATATTACAGAAGTGAGAAGTACTAAGCCACAGGTAAGCAGCAGCCTGAAGGGGCAGAGAGCAACAAAAGAGGAACCTACGTTGGGCCATCTGCAATTAGAGCAAGAACGTGGCTCAGGTCAAGGGTGTAGGTCTGCAGGTCAGGATATGGCAAACTCCGAGGCTCATTGAGCTCCATCATCTCCTTGTTATCATAAACAAAGGGAATTCCACCTTTCAGCTTGATAACATAATCCAAATTGTCTGGAGCATCATCAAGATTATAAGGATCTTCATTTTCTTCTGGGGGTGAATGGAAATCTGAAAACAAATTTACATTACAGTTAGAAGAAATATCTTACATAAAAAGCAAAATAATTACAAAAAGAGCTTTCTGCTTCTGTAAATTCTAACAGATCTCAGCGTTTTCATTAAAATCACATTCAGTTACTATAAAAGATCTGCTGTTACAACGCGATCTGCTCTTTCTTCTGGCAGGCTTTGGTTGTACTCCTCTCTAAATTAAGTGCCTGCCTTTATTCAGATGTTGTATGTTACCAGAGTTCTCTGAACCAATGCATACAGATTTAATACTACTCTTTATTAATGTGTTTGGAATAAGTTTGAAAATGAGTTTGCAAAGTATTTAAATTAGGATGCTTGAAGTACAGTTGAGATTTCTGAGCAATAAAATAGTTGTTGACTTCATACCCACCTTCATTATTTTCTTTTCACTTCTGACTCAACGTAGCAATTTTGGAAGTTTGTATTTAAGCACAGAATCAGTGTTGGTTTTGTTGTGTTTGGATTTGAGTTTCTTAGTTTGTGGGGGTTGGTTTGTTTATATGTGGTTTTCTGTGGTGATGGTTTTGTTTGAGATTTTTTTGAATAAAATATTTTTCCTAACTTTTTTAACAGGAGCAAGAAGCATAGAAGCCAAAAATAGTACAACACAAATCCAGTTTATCCCTTGGCCTTCTGATCATAAACAAAATCACAAAGTACCAGTTGGGATTTGTTCAGTACAGTTTTGTAAAGCCTTCAAAAAGTTATAAACGTTTTTCCTAAGAATCAAGTAATCACACACACTTCTAAGAGCTTTAGCTTATGTGAACACTCAAACATTGTCACTCCTGTTATGAGCAGCCATCACTTCTTTTACAGTATCTTACTAATGCAACCAGCACAAAGTGTCCTGACTGCATTTATGTCCGCTGAACTACATTCTTTGGCTCAGTCTTATCAGAGATTTCTTCTTTTACCCATTAAGTCACGACAAAAAAGTAATTCCAGTCCTTCTACTCACCTAGAGCACCTGAATGTGTTATAAACAATTCCATCCTTATCGCTAATATTCACAACTATCTAGCTCAAACTTGTGCTAATTAAGATGCTGTGTAACAAGATTTCATTTTTTGTGGGTTTTTTTGGTAAAATTCTAACTGTAAAAAAGTTATTAATCTAATAATAGCTTGGAAATATCTCCCTAGCAGCTGTTCCAAAATATCTTCTCTGTCTTGAATATTCAGTATGCTGTCTTCTTTACACTCTTCCTGGAAAACAAACACTTGAAAACATATTTAGTCACCCTCTTTCAACCACTAAGCCAGAGGGTAATTGATTTAAAATGTCACTTCAAGGCTGAAAATAAGCTGTCAGCAACACAGACACATCTACAGTGGCCCATCTGTACAGACCAAAGGCTGCTCCCTCACAGCCTAATCCAGAAATGAGCAGTGCAAACAGTTTAATGCACAAGCAAAGCTTTCAAGACACAACCCACCCAAGAGACAAAAATAATTTGTGACACACATAGTGGGAGAAGATGTTCAACCTAATAAGCCTTGTTGAGAGATCAGTTTATTTACCCAGGCAGACTGCCCAACAAATACGACTCTACAGCTTCCAGTCTTGACCTGGCAAGTGTAGCCTGCCTGTGAAATTCCTGACTCAGGGCTTGCTAACTGGCATGTCTGCATCATGCTTCAATTTATGATGTCGATGAGCTCATCACCCCTTTTAATCCCCTATGCTAAGATGAGGGGGAATGACTTCACTTTAAACCACAGCCCTACATCTTTATCCTGGGGGAGCACAAGTATGCTACTTAACATCCCATTTGCTTAGGATATAAAGTAATCAATGAGAGTCTAGTCTTGGTTCTTATGTTTTGACAGCTTCAAAGCTCCAAATTAGATACAGGATTTATGACTTAGGCCCATCAGTGATTCTCCACTCAGTAAAAGAATAAATTACAAAGACAGTCAGAAGAGATCATCAGAAAAACACAATTTCCCTTTACTACAGCAGTACATGGGTTTAATTCTGTATTTTAAAATAATGTTTAATTATTTTAGAATGTAATTGAGTATTTTAAAAAGGATATTCACCTGGGCACACCTCATCTTCAACCTTCCACTTCTGATCCCGCATGCTGCACAGGTACTGAGATGTTGTTCTTGGGAAGCGATGGTAGGCAAGGCGTGAGTACTTCTCTCGGATGAGAAGAGCTTTCACCAGGCTCTTGGCAGCTTGTTCATAATCATCAACTGTAACCTGGAAGGAAAACCTGGATAAATACTGGAAAAAATAGCAGTTCTAGCAACAAACTAAATCCACATTAAATCCAAATTAAGGAGACTTAATTTCCAGAAATTACAGTGTACAGGGCTTGACCATAAGGATCTTGCCCAAGGAGTCAGGAAGCCAATGACAGAAGCAGAATCTAAATACAATATACAAGACACACATACAAGTTTTTATCCTACCATATATTCCCCATTTACAGAACATATGATTATGTTATCCAGTTCTTAAAAGGAGTAGAGAGCAACTTTACTTCTAACTGTTTAAC
This sequence comes from Sialia sialis, assembly GCA_009812075.1. NCBI lineage: Eukaryota > Metazoa > Chordata > Aves > Passeriformes > Turdidae > Sialia > Sialia sialis. The sequence goes on along the minus strand of VRYO01001269.1, from coordinate 37,526,102 downwards.
AAATCACTTCATTCACAAAGCAATTTAGAATTTGTTGCAGAGAACTATCATATTGACCTTTTACACTTAATGTACAAATATGGCACCTTTTTTACACCCTCTAGATATAGAAAGTGGGAAAACAATAGTTTCTTACCCCTGCACAGTAGTCTCCACTAATTGAAACTCTCTGGAATTCTGGTACATCATATGGCACTTGGACTGGCACAAAAGCACTTGGGAGAACTGGCGTTGCAGGAGACAGGACAGGATTGGCTGGTGGTGCTTTCCATTCCTGAGGTGGAATTTGTAATGACAAAGACTGGGATCTAATCATCTTGAAACTTTTCTTCCTACAAATTCATGGTATAAAACATAAAATAAGCCATGGTGTAAAACACTAAATACACTGGAAAACTGATTACAGCAAAGAAATCATCCCCTAGGAAGTTTTACAAATGAAATCTCTCATACCACAGAAAAAATGCTGGTCAGAAAGTACTTGTCATTTTAGCTTTTCTGTACTGACATTTCATATGATCTACACATAACTGCTCTTACCCTCCACATGAGTCCAATATGCCATCATTTATTTACAATCACTCTAAGATGTCCTAAGGTTTTTGTTTGGCTTCTCACAACTTCAGTTTCAGCAAGTCACTGTGCAGAAGGAAAACACGATCACTCTGCTCACTTTAGTAAGGGTTGATTCCTACAGACTGACAGCATCAGAATTCATGAAGGATCAGACAGAAACAAGTCAACGTTACAGATGGAAATTGTTCTAAGTCATCATGCTGTTACACTTCTCATTCTTCTGAAAACTTGCAAGACCTAAAACTCGTCTAGTTGTCAGACAAGACTAGGCAACAAAATCTCACATCCTGTCATTCAGTTCAAATTGTAAGGAAAAGGAGGAGCACCTAGTTATTCCTTAGGCAGTGTTAGATGAGACTTGTGCAGAAGGCTGCTGTTGGTTATCAGAGTGATATCACAGCATGGCTTTGATACACAAGTCCATTCCTCCCTTCAGGTGGAACTCACAAATTCTAAAGTGTTGCCTTTTCTCATCAAAGCTGTGATAGATGCGCACCTCAGATAAATCAGCTAAAAAAGAATGCTGTGTTTTCCAGTGAAGTAATTGTAATATTCCAAAGCTCCTCTTGAAGTATCTCTGAAGATGGAATTCATTTTCTGTAGTCATTTTAAAATGTGCTTAAATGTATTTTATGTATTCGTATAATATATAAATATTACGCTATAAACTACCTGCGATATTAATTTCTTTTGCAATGTGGAAATAGCACCTACTTTTGTAAGTTAGATACCAAAACCTTAAAATGTTAGTAAGGCATCAGAATCACTAACAAAGAAAATGGAACACTGGAACATTCTCTGAAAGCTGCATACTACTTCTGTGGTTTTCTAAAGAGGAAGAACATGCAGTGCTGTACAATTAACACCCAAATTTAATCTTCTACAGCACTTGTAGCCACCTTGGAAATCATCATCAGTTTTGAAAGGCAGTGTTTGATCAACTGCAACTGGAAACAGCACAAGCTGTACTTGTGCCACTGTCCCTGAAGTACACTTCAGTCATGCAGGATTGGGATGAACACTTGTTCTGTTCCCACATGTAAACAAAATACCTATAATACCCTTCCTGCAGTTAAACCTGTACAAAACCTGAGTTTGTTTCTGTGAGATAAATTTTCCCAAATAAAAGTGAAACCCACCAGCTCAGGAAGAAGTATATACCAAACATTTGTTTGGCTGGAAACATCTGGTTTTTCCTTCTGTGCCTGTTTACATCTATGAACATGCCAACTGGGAAATCCACTTGCACAATTCCAAACCCAAAGTCTCAGCTTGTATCATCAGTGAGTCATACCTTAATTTAACTAAATTGACTCTTCTCCCTTCTGTTCCAGAAACATGATTCCAAGTGTTGCCCAACTGCCTTTCTGCAGCTAACCAGGTACATGTGCTTAGCTATCACTTTCAGAGCCTTTCTTGTCTGCCTGCTTTTCGAAGAGTCTGTACACGTCCAACCCATTTGGTGTCAGGCTGCTGCTGAGCTCATGTGACTCCAGAAACAGCCTGGCAGTCCTGTGAAGGCAAGACACTGGAACAGCCTGACATCTGGGGAACACTGCCTCTCTTACAGAAAAAAAATATCACAAACCAAAGCAAGTTTGCCTTCATTGCAGCCATGGGTAAACCAAAGGTAGAATGCAATTTTTTTTTTAATGTGCACTTTTATGGCTGACATAGATTAGATAGGTTAGATTTTATCTCTGAGAGTAAAGGAAACCTACAAATAACCTCATTATGCCAATATCACTTTTCACTTTACCCCTTGATCTTGAATATAAATTCTTTGCTTTCATCTATTTTTGTGGAGACTAAAGGAAGTATCACACCACTGTCATTTTCTGTGTTAAAGTTTTCCTGTTTCTTTTAATCAAACTAGAAAAAGAGGGGGGAGTGTTTCTTTTTCTGACTCTTCTTACATTAAAGAGTCTTGGGGTTTTGTTCATTTCTACCCAGCTATGCTGTTTATTAATTTTGCATAAGCAGTATCTGTGCTATTGCTGGGAACACAGCTGAGACAACCTGACCAACCCAAGCTCCCCGGGGTCCATCCCCACAGCTCCTGCACAGGACAGAAGGACACCACAGGGGGGGCCCTGGTACCTGCTGCTGACCTCTCTCCTGCACTAGTAAGAGGCAGAATGCTGCTTGCCAAGTACTTCAGTACTAACTGAAACTCACTTCAAAAACTTTCCCACTAAGAAAGCAACTCCAGAAGATACCTTTTAGCTGTTTCCACAGACTGCTGTTCTGCCAGCTCCTTCTGCAGCTCCCTCTCCTTGGCCTCCTTCTGCCCAATGGGGCAGTCTTCAGGCACAGTGAATAGTGACAACGCATCTTTGCTGTCTTCTTCTCGCAGGACTTTGGCAAACACCTTCTCTGCCAGGAGCCGCACGTGCTCGTCCACCTCCGAAATGTTCAGCTTGGGAAACTGCCGGGGCATCTCGCCTGGTGAGGAGCACAGTTGATAAAGTTAGAGCCACAGGATGGGTGAAGAGGTGCCAGAGATTGGGGGTTTTTCCATGGTATGCCTATCAAAACTTGGAGCAAAATCAGAAGGGAGTAAAACAGCTCTACAGAATTTAAACTTGCATTCAGTATACAAAAACACAGTGCAGCTCTACTTTTGAAGCCGTGCTAATTTGTGCGTCAGGAACCTCTTAGTATACCCACAAAAATTCCTAAGCAATTTATGCAGATATTTACCACGAGATTCCACTTACTTGCACAGTCAGACAACTACTTGTGATACAATGGATACTCAGCTGTGTCTCCTTGCGCTGAACCTGGAAATCACATTCACTCTGTTGCTTGCCTTCTTCCTTGCTCAGTGACTTCAAACCAATAAGCAAATTGGAAAAGAAAGTCGTACATTTCCACCTCACCCCATCCCTTGCACAAATCACAAAGTCACAGAACTGCTGGGACGTGAAATAGTTGCACAACAGGAGCAAAGGTAGTTAAGTCAGTGACTCTTTTCCACTTGCAGTAGTTCATGTCATATTTTTGAATGCATGTGGGAAGTAGATAGGTTGTGGACATCCATTTTTACTTTGCATTTAAATATTACTTTTTAAAAATAATATTTTAGTTTTTAATTTCTTTAAGCAGCTAGCCTTTCATCACAAAATAGTTCTGTTTTGTTCTAGCATCATTACCAAAATGTCATCTTTATTGTTTCTTTCGTAGTTTCCCAGCTTTACTTTTATTCCATTTTCATACAATCCAGAATGTGCATTTTAGCATACCTGGAAGCATTCCAGAGGGAAAAAACACAGTGCTGATAAGCCACTGACCAGCATTATTTGTTGTGTACTATAAAGCTTTCTGAATGCCTTCAGTATGATGGAGTTATAACAAATAAGATTAAATTCTTATTACATAAGTTAAAAATAGCTGCAAGCATGTCACAGCAAATGCATCCAAGCACTGCCACAATGTGAAGTCTGGGTCCAAAACTGGCATTTCAGAATCCTTTTTGGTTAGAAAAATGCAAATGGTTTTTGTGAGATAGCATTCATTTAAATAACGACACACCCTGGAAATCAGCCTGGCAGTTTTTTATCTCTCCACAAACAACTGATCAGGGCCCCCATTACAATTTTTCTGTAGGCATGCTGCAGGTTTCACATGTTGATATGGCATCCTTTTGATATGTGATCCTGTTGCTTTCAGCCTAAAAGACTCCAATTAACATCCACTTCTTTTCACAGTTGCTTTGAGAATATTTTTGCTTTTATTCTAAAAGCAAATGCATGAAAAGTTGACAAAAATTAAATTGGGCCATAATACAGGAATTTAGTGTTCCCCTACATTACTTTGCATTCTTATTTTATAAGAACTCATTCACATCCCAATAGAAAAGCATCTCTAATTTTAAAGAGCTGTGGATCTGACTGTGCTGTTTTCTACCTGGGGAGTATTTGTTTTGCAATTTGCATTAAGTCTCCATAAAATCAAGTATAACTACGTAAGAAATTTAAAAATACATACATGTTTAGCTGAATAACTCCATGACAATGCACTACTATATCTTAGTAGCATCCAAATTTAGGTCTGGTTTCTCAATTTTAACCCCCAAGGAAGTCATGGGAGTCTGTCCCCTGACCTCAATGAGCACAGTTGTCAGCAGCAGAGGCTGCCACACAGGCACAGCCAGCAGCAAAGGCTTTTGGGCCACTGCAGCCAGGGAAAAACTCTCTTTATCCTTAACTACAGTAAGGGCACTAACAATACTAGTACAGTGTGAAATAGCAACATAATGCTGAGCATTTTCTGAGTTTAAATGAACTTTCTCCTGAGAACTGTGATCAGAAACAGAAATGCAGTAAGAAACACATTGCATGAGAAACCATGCTTATTTCAAATCCTTACAATAAGATAGTGAAGAGACAGTAAATACAGATTAAGTACAATCCTTTAATGACACCAAAGTTTTTTTCTTTCTTACAGGACCCAAGCTTACATTTTCCACTCAAGCATGAGCCACTAAGGCACAGAGCAGTTTGAAATGTACGTTCACCCACATCACTGCTAGCTCATGGCACTCAAATGAGCCTAATAAAACTAAAATAGTCATGGGGCACCTCATGCAATGCTCGTGGAAGCTGTGCCACCCTGAATTGGAAGAGGCTCTTGTATCCAGTATCCTTCTATTGAACTGCTGTCCTTTGCCCAAGGTGAGCAACAACCAGACGTTTTGATGGGATGGGGAAGGGTATGAATGCCACCCAGTAAGTGCTCTTTTCCTAAATATCACGATCTAATAGAAAGGCTGATTGCTCTTTAGGTCTGCACCTTTGCAGAAAATAAGAAAGCTATTTCTCTTGAAACATGCTGCACTAAAAAACAAACAAACAAGAAAATAGATAGAACGATTATTTAAAACGCAAATATCGATCAGGCATTTAACGGTCCTGAATCTACACCGAGCACATGCCGTGCAAGCCAGAGCCGCCCCCGAGCCCCGCGGATGCCCGGCGGGCAGCGCCGCATCCCCGCGCCGCGGGCAGGTGGGGCCGGGCCGCGGGCGCTGCCGCCGCAGGAGCCCCGCACGGCTCCGGCCCAAGGTCACCGCCGGCCCCACGGCCCGGCCCGGCCCGGCGCGGCACTTACCGAGCGCCCCGGGGAGAGCCATGCTGGGGCAGGGCCGGGCCGGGCCAGAGAGGCACTGCCCGGAGCCACCGGCAGAGGAGGCGGCAGAGGAGGAGCCGCTCCCACCGCTCGCTGCTGCCGCATCCACCCGCCGGCCGCCCGGTACCGCAGCGCCGCGCCGCCCCTGCTCGGCCCTTTATGGCCCGCGGGCTGTGCCCCCCGCTCGCCGCGCCCCCGGCCCCGCCGGGCTCCCCGGCTGCCCCCGGGGCGGCGGCATCGCGGCCGGGGCGGCTCCGGGGGGCGGGGGGCCGCCCTGCCCTGCCCCGGCCTGCCCTGCCCGGTGCTGCCCGGCCGGGCCCCGCCCCGCCCCGACCCGACGCGGGGGGCGAGCGGCGGGCGGGGCCCTTGTCCGTACCTCTGTGGGGCCGGCGCTGCCCGCCCGGGGCGGCTGCACCTGTGGCGGGGCACGGCGGCAACCGGAGCAGCGGGGAAAGCGTGGCCCCTTCCTGTTCCCCTTCCCCTTCCCGGCCTGGAGGCACGAGTGGCGCTGTCACATGGCCCCCGGCCGGCAGGGAAGGAGGGGCGGCAGCCCGGCCCCACCTGGATTCGCCTCGGCGGTGCCGCCTTCCCGAGCGCCGCGTTCAAAACTCCTCGAAAAGCGCTTGAAGGTAGAAAAACCTGAGCTCGAGATCAGAAAGTCGTGAGGCCAGTGCGAGTGACAGCCGGTAAGCGTGCTGGCGATGTGTCCTAATCAGAAGTGTTTTCAACACGTCTGCCCTTCAGTGCAGCAACGCCGTCCAGGTGCTCGTCTGGATTAAATAATAAACAAATACAACCCCAAGAAATTTTCCGGGTAAACGGGCCAAGGCAAATAACTGAAGCTCCAACCCAAAGTGACTCAGCAGGAATGAAGATACTAAAATGTTAAAGAATTTGATCTTATTTTGAAAGATTCCGTGCCCTGAAGCTGAAAGTTCTAGGGACATTTTTTGTGAGTTTGGGTTACAATACTTGGAGACTAACCTGAAGACATTTAGATATGCAAGTATCTTTACAATGCTGGGAAGCACGGGAAATGCAATGAGTGAAGGCAGTTGGTGTAAAAAGACAAACAGAGTTAGAGGTAGATGTCCCAAAATATGAGAGATCAGGTAGTTCTGTGTCCCCCCACTTGGTAGGCATAGAAATGCTCCATGTGTAAACCTCAGGGGATTATGGCTTCAGAAACTCCTTTACTTCACACATCTAGTGAAGAAATGAAGTGAAAAAAAAAGGAGTTTTCCATCCCAAGTCTGAGTTGTAAAGAAGAGTGAATATTTTGACTCTTAGACAAGTGTCAGCACATTCATCCTCGTGTGGTCATAAGAAAGGCCAAGACTTACAGCCACAGCTGTTGTGTGAGACATGTAGTAAGCCATGTTTGAAAATGAGTCAGCCATAATTAAAAATATTTTAAAAACAATATTAGTACTACAAAAATAGGCATTGTTTCTCAGCCTGGGAAAAGGACTTATGCTGTGTGCACGTGCTTTTCCCACAGTAACTCTGAATGTCTTCATCAGCTGCTGCTGGCAACACCCTGACAAAATATCCAGAAAACCACATGCTGTAAGTGTCTGTACCTGTGACTCACAGCTGCCCTGCCCATTTGATATGTGAGTAAAGCACACCTGTTGCTCCTGGCCATGCAATACACCCTGGAATCCTGATCTCTTAGTGCTGCTTCCTTCCTTTCTTTCTCCCAGCCACCTGCCTAAACTTGCTCAAACTTGCCTGCTATCACAGCAGTTTGTCTGGAAGTTTAAGCTTGGTATCCATAATAGTGCCCTGTCTGCTGGATTCAGGTATCCCACAGCCTTCTGGTTTTCTCTCCTCACATCAGCTTGGCACATCAGTCTTGCCTCTGCACTTGATTTAATCTCTTCTGTGGGATGCAAGAGCTTGGCAGAGTTCCCCCTCGTGCTGACTTTGTGCCAGCCGCAGTGAAAGAATAACGGTTTGGGAGATAACTGTTCCTCAGCTTTCTTACACAAAACTGGCAGCTTTGTATGTGGAGAGACAACGTTGCAGTGTGAGCTCACATGTCAGCAAAGCCAGAGAATTCACGCAGAAAGGAGACCTTAAAAGTGCATTAGCAAAGAAAAGGCTTCTGTGAGCACTGTAGTGCAAATCCCTAAGTGTACAGGACACAGGGCACTTGTTGTAGGCAGCCATGAGTATTTAAATGAGCTCTCCTTTTTTAACAGATTGGGAAACTTCAAAAGCAAACTGAGATCATAGCTGAGCAAATGCATGTACAGTAACTGACGCATTAAGAAAGATCTGTAATAGGAGCAGGGTGGATTGTAAGGGTAGGGTAATGGTAATAAATTAACAAGAAAATACTTCAAGTCCACTCACATTTTGCAGAAGCAATTACTATGGTCAGTTATCTAAGAGCATACATTTCATTGGTGCATCTAGTTTCCTGTCCTATCTCTGCTCTCCTAATGAACAATTCCCATATATCCTTTGGGAATGACAGAAACACTGACCTGACAACAAAATAGCATATATTGTACTCTTGTGCTGGCACCTACAAAACATAAACCACTAAACCTTAGAACACCTCAGTGATACCAGTCAGCACCTTGTCTGTCCCTGAGGAGCCTGCCTGCCAGCCCTGTTTGTAGGTAGCTTGTACTTTTTACACACCACATGCTGAACGTAGTGCAACTGTCTCCAGAGTTATTTTCATTGTTAGGATACCCACTGTAAAATGTCAGGACTTTCTGAAGCCAACTGGGTGTTAGTTCACTTCTGTTGGGCAGCAAATACTGGTTCTCTCAGGTAAATTTTGCACTTCGTAAAAATGTATTTATTTTAATATTTTTTAATCTTGCTATACAAGAAAAAGTAATCCACTTCTTTTTACCAAGTTACAGCTGATCACATTTATTTATATTATTTTTTAATATGTATTTCTATTATGTCTTGAACTTGCTTTTAGTCTTACTTTAGAGACTACTCTTTTGGTGACAGTAATACACTCATGATTATTTCAGTGCACATGGCATTTTCTCTTTTGCAGTCTGTCTATTTTAACGAGAGGAAATGCAGTTAAAGTTTTAAATGTCAACATTTACAGAGGAATGGAACAAAATAATAAACCTCTCCTAAATATGTGCCTGTATTATTAACAATTATTTTTAGAAACAGACAAAATCTTGTCTGGGAGATGATTACTGCTGGAATGCATATTCATCAAAATGGTCCCTCATTTTCACTTGTAATTGTTTCAGCTGTTGTAAGAGACTGCTTCCATTTGAGCAGTACCTTAAAAGCTAATGGAGTTTGAATTAGTTTGGTAAATAGATTCATACAACTGCCTGTGGTATTGATAACAACAAAACAACTAATGGATCAAATGAAATATTTCAATCTATAATGTACCCATTAGTGGCACCCAAGCCGTATTAGACCTAGTACTTACTTTTCTGATCTTCAATCAGTTCAGTTAATGATGTGCTTGGCGCACATGCCTTTACTTACTGAAGACTTTCTGATATTCCAACAGAAAAAAACCCCTCACAGTTAAATGAACTTATCTCCAAAAGCCAGAGGGGAAGTTTGTGCCAAGTGTGAAATGCAGTTGAATCGTGGTATCAAGTACTCTTCACTGTAAAGGAAGAATGATTCCTTTTTAAACAAAATAATATAGAAAATTGTAATAATACAAAAAGGGAGAAAATTGCTCCACTGAATGAGTGATACAAAGCCAATCATATCTGTCAGTTCTATAAAGTCAACAAATCGAAAAGCATCATATCCATTGCTTTTCATAAAGCCTGCAGAAATTAATTGGGCATATGAGTATTCAGCCCTGTAATTGAATTAGAGCAGCTAAGTACTCTTGGTACAAATGATGTGGTCTTTCTCAGTATTGAGTTAAGGAGGAATTTGTAAATCTAGAAGTTTGGATCCTACTCCAGATAAAAACAACAAATTTCCTGATTTTTAGAGATTGTTCAAGGCCATTCCAGAAAGTGGGATGTGAGATGAGAACTAAGAGGAGAAACTTTGATTAGACCAAGCTTTTCCATAAACTCCATCTTGAGCAGTTGGAATATGTACATACAAGATACTACTTGGCTTATATAAAATGCAAAATGTTTTTTTTTAATTATTTGTACTGACATTAGAACTGAGAGTTCTAGGTGTGGAACACAGTTCCTGGGGGGTTTTTCAGCCAAGTGACATTCTCCCTTCTGAAAGGGTACCTGTGAGTATAACTGTCCTGTAGCATAAGATAAAATACATAGAGCATGCAAATATAAACCCATTTGTTTAAAACCAGAAATGGAAGTGAGAACCACAGAAATTGCAAAAGGATGTGACTGTTCAGCCCCTGCTTTAAAAATAAACTGGGAAAGTACCTGTACAGTCTGAATAATTGGAGTCTGAAGCAAGATAAAAGAAGTTTTCCATGAGTTTATAAATAGAATATACTGTAATACTTTGTTGCACAAGAAAGGTTTACAAGTAAGATGGGACTCATTGGTGTGTTTGGAATTATAAGTCATCATGTGGGTATTTGGAAAGATTTCTTTCCAGCCACTTGGCGAATTCTTTGCTGGCACCTGCTAACTGCCTTTGGCACAACAGCCATGTCCAGTGCTGGTTTAAAACCAGTTTGTCTCAAACCTACTTGGCTTGGACTTTTCAAGTAGTTACCTCAGATGGAAGACTGCCTTTCTCTGACTTTATACATAATTTATCTGAAATTGTGGAACTGTTCAAAGGAGGAGAGGTCTGAGTGCATCAGACAAACCTCTATGTGTAGCTGCATGACCTTAAATCTGATTTATAAAACAGAATTTTCTGAAAGCTACATTTCAAATCTGTTATGTGCAATGTAGTAGAAACAGTTTTTAGGCACAACTTTGATGTACGATGCCCTTTTACTCAGTTTTGTTTTAAGAAGAATTTTATTTGCTCGGAATGCACATAAAATAAAATATTCAGCAAGCAACGGTCTAATAAATGAGACACTGCCAGTGCATAATAAATAATAAAACAGTGTAATTACAGCTCACAGAGAAGTCTGTGGTCTCTTTTGGAGACCCCTAAAATAAAAATATTCTAAATTAGGAGATTTCTGCAAAAATCAGTACTGAAGTCTAACCTGTATGTTTAGAATTAGTTTACATGTTATGTTTGTAGGGAAATGCAAATAGTTAAGTGCTACTCAGTTCTGCATTTGTAGTATTATTGGCCATTCAGTTTTCTGTAATCATTTGTGATAAGGGTTGACATCTGGGTTCTTTGGCCTTCACCTCAGAAGTTTCCTTCGCAAATAACAGGTATCTGTGGGATGCAGGTGGAGCACATAACCGCCCAGGAACTGGGAAATGCCAGATGTGGTTTAGACATGACTTTACACAAAGGTCACATATTCTTGAATAAACTCTGGGCTAGGTGTTGTTGAATTTTTATCCTTAAATAAACTCCAGGGCAGGTGTTGCTGAACTGCAGCTTTCCCTGTCCCCAAGTTATCCCTCATCTTCTCTTTGTTTTACAAGTGCATTTTCCAAGTCCCTCCTTTCAGAAGTCAGTGAAACTCTGCAACTTCCAACCCAGGAGTTCATTTGTACATGTGGACTCCTAGTGACCATTTACAGCCCAAATAAACTTTCGCTGTGTTCCTTGCCTGAGCAAGCAAGCAAGCCCGCTGAGCAGGCAGAGTTAACAAGAAATTCAACAGAGAATTTTCTTTTTCTCCTGTAGAAACTCAAGCTTTCACTGGGAGTGGGAATTGTATTATTTTTACCCAGTCTTCCTGATGGTCAGATGTTGGAATGGGCTGCCCAGGGAGGTGGTGGAATCACCATCCCTGGAGTGTTCAAGGTCTGGATCTGGATGTGGGTGATGTGGGTTTGTGGCTTGATGGGCACTGGATGATCCCGAAGGTCTCTTCCAAACTTGATGCTCCCACTATTCTCCATGAAAAACCACTTCAGAACCTCCCGTCTTTTTTCCATCCTAGACTATCAGCTATGGGGATCTGCAGTGACATTTCCCATTTTTTTAATTTCTTTTCCTGTGGGCAGGAGCAGCGCGTTTCCTTTGCGCGGGGTGGGCGCTGCGCTGCGCTCCGGGGCTGCGAAGAGCCCGGTTATGTAAAGAGCCGAGTTACGCAAGGAATGCAGATTTCCCCTTACGTAAGAGCCCGCCCCTGCCGGAGCCTGCCCTATACATTAACCAGGGAAAGCGCTGCTGGCGCTGCCGGGGCATCCCTCTCGCTCTGGCTCCATGCTGGCCTGTTTGCTGCCGTCAAATCCCGCCTCTTCCTTTACCTGCAGGATATTTCCTTCCGTAAAAATAAACAGAACACACACCTAAGTCATATTGTGCCCTTTTCTGGGACTAGGAAAGGCTTTATTAATTCCCAGTTACTGCACGGAGTGAAGTAATCCATTGTGGACAAACCTCGAGCTCCGTTTCAGCTGCTGCCACAGTTGAAGGAACTGATTCCAGTGCCTCTCTCCAAAGACAGATTTCCAACTCACTTCAGTGCCATCAGGGCTAGAAAAGACAGCCCTGTAGCTCAGAACTCTGTCTTTAGCAGGTACTAGGGAAGATTGCAGACATGGTGGGGCTGTTGCTGTTTGCTTTTCCCCTCATGTGCAGGCAGAGCATCAGCAGGTGCTGTACCCTTGGGATGCTTCCATGGAGCAGTAGATCTGTCAGGGCTTCTGTGCTTGATGCCTTGCTCAATTTCCCCTGTACTATTTTCTGATCCTGCAAGTTTACATGCCTTTTGTCCTAGTTTGGAGGACAGGTGTCTGCTAAGAAAGGCAGGAGCCTCTCTTTGAAATGGAGAATGTAAACCCCCTCCCTCCAAATCATTATAATTTTGAAATTAAGGGGCTCTCAGGCAAAGTTATGGAAATTAGGAATAACCTTTCTTTACTACGGAAATTAAAAGAGAAATACAGTACTACAAAGAAACAAACCCTGAACCCAGACAGAGTAAGAATACAACCTGACACCCCATCAGTCAGGGTGTTGGTAGC
>VRYO01001269.1:37461246-37512380 GCA_009812075.1 Sialia sialis | reverse complement strand
TTTCCTTGTCCCTGTTTCTCCATGAAAAGGCCTCGAATTTCATGGACACCCTGGAGGATTGGTGTAAAGGTGTGCTGTCCTCAGGGCTTTATTCAGCTTCTCTACTTGGACGTTTTTGACCATGCACCCTCACACCCCTTTCCTTTTTAATGTTTTCCTAAAACTCGGGATCTGTGGGGAGGGTCTTTGTATGTAACAAACTCTTTGCTGGATCATGTAATGGGAAAGAAAGGATTTCCACAGGGAGCAGCTCCAACATGGACAAATCTCTTTGGGTGTCAGGGAGCCAAGAGAGGCTGGAGCACCTGGTAGAAGGTGTGGAATGGAAGGTGAGCTGCTGGATTAGTCGGTGCTTGATTGGCTTACTGCTGTCATCTCCTGTACAATAAGCTGATAGCAGGGAAACAGCCAGCCTTCTCTAATCTTCCAGACTGAAATGGAAGAAAAGGCGTTGAACTCAATGCCTACCTTCCCTAGTACTTAATTTCTGAGTTTCAAGAGCCTTTTCTTTACAAAACAGAAATATCAGAGGAATTTAGAACTTAAATGAGTAGATAATTAAAAAATAAACCGTCTCACTGGGGCTTTTTCAACTTTGTTTTTTCAGATCAATTTATTTTTTCTTCAAAATTCATATGAATGTATGCAAACATTCATTTAGTAATCTGATATTGAGACTGGATATTTACTGAAAGAGCAAGAGTAAATTTCACAATCCCTCAAGATAACTTTTCAGCATTTTGCAGTGCAGCAGGAAGGAATGGGTACTTCTGTGACTTCCTTGTGCCAGTGTGACACAGACAGGTGCAAAAGGTTGGAAGAGCAGATCAACAGCTTAAAACCACTTTTGCCACTGTCTCCATGCAAGGGGCCAGAATCCTTTGTTTTCCATCCTTAGGCACCATGCAGGCATCCTGTGCAATATTAACTGGAATACAGGGGAGAAACTGAAAGCCTTTTTGTCCCTTGCACTGGCTATCAGTTCCATCTTGCTCAAACAATGAAGACAATGATTTTTTTCTATTTTAAAATTTTTTTTAGTAGTATCTATGACTGTCAATGGAACACACTTTGAATGGTATTTACTTTTCAAAACTCTCTCTGTGCAAGGCTGGGAAATGCTGCATTTAAAAAGCCAATGGAGCCATCTAGTGTTTAAAATTACAATTCCATGGTTTTTGGACTTCTATGTTCAAGAGTAACAGGTACGATGTTCATGGTCAGAGAGGGGAAACAACACATAATGTTCCATATCAATCCCTAACAACTTTTGATTCTTGCAAAATGTGCAGTTATGGGTCCCAGAATTGGCAGTGTTGAATTGCGTATGGAGATTTCTCTTATTTCACTAGAGAACCCAAGTCTAGATAAAAAGGTTTTCTTATATTTGTGCTCAGCCACTTTCATATATCATGATTTTCAGTTTTATGTTTTCATTTCTGCTTGGCATTTAGACCCTTCCAATCCCTGTGCTGCTCCCTTGCCTGCTGCTTCAGGGCATGCACACAAGACACACTCAAAATTTACACTGATGTTTTTCCTCATAATTTCTCGTGCTGAGCTCAGATATAATTGCTCCACATTTGACATCCACAGTCCTTTCCCCCATTACATATTCACATGGTCATTTTCTGCATTTGAGGGTAACTCCTGGAGAAAAAGAAATGCAATTTTTGTAGTTATTGTTTGAATAGTTGGGCTGGCTTTATTCGCCTAATGTAACCTAGGAAGGTGAGTGCAGATCAGCTACTCAACAGAAAGGCAAAAGAGAATTTTTCTGCCTTATGGAGAAAAAATTGGGGTCAAAGCAAAAACTGAGACAACCTATCAGCTCCTGCTGGCATGGCAGATGTAGGACAGTGTTGCATTTCCCTGAACCCAACATGCTGCCTTCCGGTCCGAGATCTGACCAACACCAAGACAGACCCTCGACTCCCCCCACTGCCCTCTGGAAACCTATATAAACCTGGGAAACCGCGTGTCTCTTCCTCTCTTTTTCCCCTGCATTCCCTCAGGAATAAAATCTTGGAACCGAGCCAATGGGGAGAGAGCTGCTCTCTGCATGCTTATTCACAGCACAGCATATTCCTATTTCTAATTAGGTAGCCGGGAATATTGGAAATAGAGAAAATAGCTGTGATAGGACAGAGGACAGGAGATGTCATACCAGGAAGAGCCACTTGTTTCTGAGACAAACCACCTCTTCCTGGGTCCATGACACAAGTCAGTGTCCCATGATAATTTTTCTTTTTTTCTTTTTCCTTTTTATTTTTTTTCCTGTCCAAGTCTAGTCTTGTCATACAGATTTGGTAGACATAATGCAGTGATTAATTTAAATCCTAATGTCCATTCAACAGTCTAAAATATCTGTAATTCAAAGGTAGGGCAGGCTTTGGGCATGGGAGCTGACCTGACCTAGCTCTGGGCATGTTTGAAAAGATAGTGGCTAAATTTAAGCTAGTGTTCTAAGACTCTTTACAATCCATAAGAGGAAGCAAAAAAAGGGTTTATTTTGATCTCCACCTAGGTGCTGGAGCCAATCCCACATCGCCAGCAGTAACTACTGAAAGTCAGTTGCTTACCAGGAATCTCAGAGTGAGTCAGAGTTATCGTAGCTCTCTTGGAAGCCACTTCTGGATGGTCATCTTAGGCAGGAGGGCCATGATTCTAAGAATCACTTAACACATGGGTTCCTTTTAGTAGTTGCCCAGTGTGGTCAGGAAAGGAAACTGAGTCTTGTGCTTTATAAACCTGTTTTGGTTATTATTGGTGGTTCTTCTGCCCACTATACATTTTGAATTTTTTAAAACAGAGTTTCTTCACTGATAATATTGCCAAAAGTCAAAATTAAGGCCCTGATAATACCACAGTGCACTACTGCTGTATGGTATTTACTGAATCCCTTCAAAGGGACTATCATATTATCACTGTGACCTCAAAAAAATGTTAGTCTTGTTTTATCATTAGAACAAAAAGCTGGAGGCCAGAAAGTTCATAATATCACAGTTAGGGACATAGGAGAGCCAACACTGTGGTTCACAGAAAAGAGACCAGAAAAGACCTGTCTGAGTCAGTGGAGAGTTCCCATTTTCCCCAGCTGATGTAGTGCAGAAACCCATGATATATCCAGTTTCTTCAGACATCCAGTTTGCATTAAAGTAGGTCTTGTGCCAAGCTATCCTGTTAATAAAGATATGCACAAGGAAATCAGCTGATACAGCTTTCATGGCATAAACTGAGCTTTTCTAAAAGCTGCAACTAGTTATTTAATAGCAACTATTATGGAATAGCTTATGCTGCAGTGGTTACACCCATCGCCTTCCCTGGAGAGAAGAAAATCCATTACAATATTCTAAACATTGAACTCATTGTACACTTTCACAGCATTTTCTTCAAGACTCTACAAATAGGCAACTTGAAATAACATTCTGAATGCCATTAGATATCTTTGAACAGGTAACTCTAAAATCCAATCACATGACTTGGAATGGTTAGCAAAACTTTGATTGGAGGCAGTCAGAATTAAGAATGAGAAGAAAGAGCAATTATCAGAGGGAGGAAAACTCCAAAGGAAAGGGAATGAATAGCAACAAAAGGGAAACTAAAGGAGAAAATCAAAGTACGGAATTAACAGTCAAGATGGGAATGTTTCCTCAGCTGAGAAATTATGGTGGTTGTAAGCCTGAATGAGCTACAGCACTGCAAAAAGATAGGACACCCTCTAGATCTTGGTGCCTGTACCCCACTGGTATCAGTGTGCACCTTGCTGGTTTACGTGCATCATGAAGTCTAAAACTCAGACAAGCAGCCATTAAACATGGAATCTGGCATTCTCTGCAGAATGACTTTTCATAGCCCCAATGCCAAGGCAATATTTTTCCCCCTGCATGTCCATGTTTGTTCTGCCAGCCTTTTCACTGCTTGCTTCACTGACTCCCAATATGTCGAGCCCAGCACTGAGGATCCCTTAAAAGAGCTGGACTTTTGGATCTGTTTTGAACCGGACAGAGCAACTTGATATTTGTTTCCCTCCCTGTGGCAGACGCTTCTGTCCTATAAGCAGACTGAAATACTGTGACAGATTGAAGGAAAATTGTGTTGTTTCCAGATGTGCGGCAGGAGCTGGGGAGCAAGGGAAACAACAAGGACCCAAGCTGTGCAACAGGAGCCAGCAAGGACAGAACAGGGCAGCAGAGCCTCCTCTCTCAGAGCTGCCCTGAGATGCTGTCTGAGCTGGTGTGCACGAGTCTGTCAGCTTCCCACACAGTCCAGGACAGTATTTTCAATCCTTGAAGGACCAGGAGCTAAAGTGATTTTACAGAAGTGTGGGTTCTTTTATTTTCATCATTCAGGAGCTGATAAAAGGCTACCTTGATCAAAAAATATAATCATATTCATTATATTTGAGGGAATGTTATCCATACAGTGGAAATTTTTCACCCTGTTTTTAATATTCAGGTGTGTTTTTAATACCTGTGCATGAATGTGTATCCACATCTGCTAGGAAAGCCTTTCTGTCTGAGATTATGAATGGGAATTCTTCGTTTTAAATCTTAATTTGACCAAGTGAGACAAGGAAGTTAGATGAATGTGATACTCCAAATGTTTCTTCGGGGGAACTAAAATTCAAAAAACTGGAAACATGGGATAGGAAGTCTGAATTAGCTGCAGAAAGTGAGACCAGAGCAAGTGGACTGGGCAGGAGAGACTGGCTGGAGCTTTAGAGCCAGGTCCTAGGTAACTGCAGACAATGTGGTGATTTAGGATGTGTCATGAAAATACTGTATTTCTTGTGTTATCCACATGAAGAGCAGTGAAGTGCTACAAGTGACATGAAATCCAGCCCAGCAGTTTGGGGGGCACACCTTGGTGCAGTTTGAACAGATCTGTGCACCAGGGGTGAGCCAATTGCTCCACAAAGAATTCCTTTGTGTGGAGTTATCCCAACAGAAGGACTCTCTGGTGTTGTAGAAAGAGAGATCCAAATGAGACCCAAGGGGGAAAGCAGCAAATTCAAATGAGAAGTCGGGGTGCTATTTGACAGTGTGTGTGATTTACAGGTGTCAAGGAAACTGATGATTTTCCACCTCTTGATGTTCTCACCTCAAATTAGTGTACTTTTCTGGAAGCAATGCTTCAGCTGAACAGAGCCATGGATCTCAGCACAGTAATAAATGGGTAAAATGTGATCACCTTTACAAAAAGGAGTCAAACTCAGAGAGCTGTCGTTTCATCCTGCCCTTAAATTCTCTCCATCTGTGAAATTTCTTAGACAGTTTTGACTTCCTCATCCTAGATTTCATATTGCTTCTTTCTGCATGTGGTTTAATGTTCTGAATTTGTGCCTGAAGACCAGAGGTGCCTTTTTTCTTCTTGTTCCTTAAACACTAACTTGAAGACTGAAAACATTCCTGTTTTTCCAAATCTGGAAAAATGCAAAATGGTCATATTACCAAATGGAGAGAGAGGAGGGGGGGAGGGAAAAAAGAGAAAAGGAATACTGTGTACCCAACAAAATAGAGGCAAGAATGCAGGAATGTAAATGTGTTACAGGCTGTTATAAGGATTTTGGATGCAAAAATAAAACTTAGAAATGACTGAAGATTTGAAAAGGCATAATACAATCCAATTTATTTAGACTAGAAAGTGCCCTCCCTAGATTGCTAAGGTGACAAGAAAAATTACGAAAATAAGATAATCATATTTGTTTTAAGTCTGGCAGTTTCCACTGAAATGCCTGTCTCTCTGTAATAGTTTTTTTGAAGGAAGTGCCTTGGGGAATTACTAGAAAAATGATCTTTATTAAGTGTTCATGGCCATCTGAACTATCCACCCATCCAGTATAAATGTGTTCTGGCAAAACAAGTGTTTGTGTTGCCATGGCCTTTCCCATGATGTTATTTTCTTAAGCAAAAGCATTTTTCTAGCTGAGATCTTAACAAGGACACAGGCAGGGTGCCATGTTCAGTCCTTGAAGAGAAAAATAATGATTTGGAAGGAATGGTGAAAGAAAAAGATGGTCTCAGAGGGGGTAGAACACAAGATATCTGGAGTCTCTTTTGCCCAACAGAAGCAGTGATTCCTTCCACTAATCACCCCAGTTCTGCAGGAGAGCAGTGGATCCTCCACCAGCCCTGCAAAAACACTGATGAGCCCAGTGCTGAGATTCTCCTGAGGCATCCTCAGAATAGGGAAAATCTTCCTTAAAAATAGCAGCTCAATTATTATTTGCTGACCAAATCACATGCCTCAGACACAGGCTTCCAAAAATCAGATCATAGGGCCCTGTGCTGTGCAAAGGTACAGGGATGCTGCACAAAAATGTTTTCCCAAGGTCTGTGTGTTGTATTTGCAAGGTTTTAACTGTTCCATGTGCTCGGGTTTGGGGTTTTTTCTGCCTTTGTCCTGCAAAATCTCTTGGGAAGGTGCTGCCTAAGGGTTTCGCATTGTTTCTGTTCTCTGGGGAATACCTCTGCAAATGATAGTGATTTTGAATTTTACTTTGTTTATGGATTTATACTCTGGGTTTAGATTAATGTCGAAGTGTTTTAGCATAGAAACAGGTAAACAGATCTCATTGAACAATGCTATTATAAAGTCACACTGACTAAAGCAAAGCTGATGGGTGCTTACATAAAGTGCATGAGGACAGACATTGAGTCCCCTTTTCTCTGCATATCTTCCCAAATTCCAGTAACCATCACTTTCTGAGGCAGAGGTCATCTCTGAATCCGTCTGCTTCCTGTTGAACAGGGGGCCAAAATTCCTTTCAGAAGGAATAAAACACAAAGAATGAAGAACAGCAGGACCAAAGGCTGGGGCTTAGCTCTCAGAGGGTTTTGCTGAGATTTGGGCTTTTTCCTTCCTTCAGCTCCTGAGACACCTTTCACACTGCTTTCATAGCCCTGTAGCTCTACAAGTCACATCAGAATATTGATCTCAACAGAAAATATAAAGGGAATAATAGCAATACCCAGCTAAGTATCTGTTTGCAGAAGAGACACATTACAGAAAAAAAACCAAAACAAAATAAAACAAACAGGAAAAAAAACCAACAAGTAACAAAAATTAAAATAGAGTAGGCCTGTAAAAATGGAATAGGCAGGGTGATCATGAGCGCGTGAGTTTACATCTCACTGATACCTGAACTCGGCACCATTTTAGCAAACAGGTCAATTACAGAACTATGGCAAAACAAAGCAACACAAATGATTTTATTTGCCATTAAATGAAATTAATTAGTGTGACACAAAGGCAGCAAGTAACACTTGATATAAAGAATAGAATATGTTAGGACTACTCCAGGAAGTGTGTAATGTGTTCCTCTAACTACTGAGACCCACTTACTCTCATGCTCTTGCACTAAAATTACTTCTAGAAATCCCAGGAACAGAGCTCTGCTCCATCCTCTGGAAAGCAATTCTTCAACCTACCACCTCACAATAATTTCTTCCTGTTTAACTCTCACTAATATTGCTGAAGTATCTTCAATAACATGTACTTGATGTCTTTCATATTCGTACTCACTGAGAAAAATCACAAGATATCTAATCTAAAGCTAAAAAATCCACAGAAAAAACATGTGGAACATGAGCTAAATCCTTGCTTTATGCAACTAATTCCAATAAAATTAAAAGACTGTTTAGAGGGGGAAACAAACTTACAGCATTACATAACATCAATCATATCTTCTTTTTAATGCAGCCTTTTGAAATTAGATTAGAGAGAAAACTCTGGGTTAAAATTGACTCAGTTAAGTCTCCTGCTCTGGCAGTTCAAGAAGGACATGTCTGATGCATGGAGCAATAATGAAGCTGCATCCTGTGGGATGTCTCTGGCTCATGACTAAATCCTAAGTGGATTTAGTTGTCACAGTGTGGTGCAGAGAGCTTGCAAGCTCCATTCAGCAGGCAAAAGGTTGACCTGGATAGTGATTCTGGAACAGAGGGAAGGGGAATGAGCTGCAGGGGATGACAAGGCTGCCAGGAGAGTAGCAAAGCTCACCCAGAATGTAACATCACTTAAAGGAGGCATTCCTAAGTTGATTCTGACAGGAATTCAGAGATGTGGCTGAACCAAAAAAAAAAGATCCAGAGCCTGGAGATAGGACTCTAAATTGAGTTTACTGGTGCTTATCTGTTGCTACAAACAGTGACAGTAATTTATAGGTGTGCCTCAGTTGTCAGGACAAAACGAGTTAAAATAACCAGTGAAAAATGAAAGCTTGTAAAATAGTTCACCTTCAACAAAATGCTGGAGAACACAAAGTAATTACAATTTACTTCCAAGTATGTACTTTATTTTTATGAAAATAATACATTAAATTAATACAGCATTATTAGGAATGATGTTTTACTGAGGAAACAATGATGAATTTCTGAATATTAGATACAAGTTTTGTGGTTCCTATGATAAAATATTTTAGCTGCTTAGCTTATGAAAGCATCTAGAATTGTCCCAGTTTCTTTACTGGTAAATAATTTATTTAATGAAATACTTTAAAACTATTCTTTCATAACTTGTGGAGAGCACACCAGTTCTCAATTCACCTCCCTGTTCACTCATCCAGTCCCCACTTGCTGAGTTTGCCTATGAAGATGTTGTGAGAGACAGTGTCCAAAGCCTTGCTGAAGTGAAGGCAGACAAAATCCACTGCTGTACCCTCACCCTTCCATGCAGTTATTTCATCATAAAAGCCAATCAGGTTGGTCAAGCATGATTTACCCATTGTGAATCCACCTGACTCCACCTTCTTGTCTTCCCTGGGGACAGAGATGGCCTCCAGAATTAGGTGCTCCTTCTTTCTAGGGATTGAGGTGAGGATGACTAGCTGGTGGTTCCCTGGATCCTCCTTCTTGCCCTTTTTGAAGACTGAAGTGACATTTCTTCCAGTCCTCAGACACCTCTGATGATCACTGGCACATTTCAAAGATGATCACTATGAGGTCTGCCAGCTCTCAGCACTTGTGGATGCATCCCATCAGGGCCCATGGATTTGTGGATGTCTGATTTGCCTAGATAGATGTTCTCTAACCCAGTCCTCCTTGAGAAAGGGAAGGTCTTCCTTCCAGTATTCCTTTACCCTGGTCTCAATATTCTATGAGCTTTGCAATTTAAAATAAAATTTAAAATTTAAATTATTCAAAATTCTCAAACTTTGCAATATGTTAGCTTCTTCCCAGTATGCACATCAGACCCCCAGTTCTCTTCATATTTCCAAATAAGCTATGTGATTCTAAATTTGGATTAATATTTGATGCAGAACCTCATTTATTATGTAAATGAACAGTTAGATAACTCTTTTGCTTGGGCCTTGAGGATGGGCTGTGGGAGATGTCATTCTAATTTACAACCTGACTATTAATCATGAAAAGGCTGTTAAAATCCAACACTTCTTTTATATCTTGATGGTTTCTCTGTCAATTATAGTCTACTTTCCTGGCCCTTCTGTTGCAAGCTGAATTGCAGTTGTCCAGTTGTATATCTCTCATGTTTTAGATAAGAATGATCTGGTAATGTATTTCACTTTTGATTAGCAATTGAACAGCATAAGTTCATTTTTCCACTGCTTTTTAAATGCAAATGAATGGTGTAAATAGCTTAAGAATCAGTGTCATCATTGATCTGTCACAGGGAAGTATTATTTGTGTTCTGAGTCTTTGGAGGAATTAAATTCTCTGTTCAGATTCATAAAGCATAAGTTGTCAATTTCTTGCATGGAAATTAAGACAGCTGAGAACACCCAGTAGGGACGTATGGGATTCAGCTGCAAGGAGAGGCCTTCCCAATGCCTGTGGCTTGCTTCTTCCAAAGATTTTCACATCTGCTGTAGGGACGGTTGCATTGCATGAAGAGCAGGTCCCAGACCACCACACTCTATAGCACAGAAACAGTGCTTCTGTAGAGGAGCAGCTTAGAAGCTATAGAATAATAGAATTACTTAAGTTGAGAAGGTACCTTAAAAATCGTCTGGTTCCAACTCCTCACCATGGGCAGGGACACTTCAGGTTACTCAGAGCTCCACGCAGCCTGGCCTTGAACACTTGCAGGGATGGAAGGATTGTTCCAAATCCCTGTTACGGGATGGATTATTCCATATCACTCTTATGGGAAAGGACAGTCACAGAGACATGCAGCAGAAGGCCACCATCAGTTAAATGTGCCAACTGCTACGTGTACTGAATCCCTGCTGTCCAGGAAGTGGCTGGGCATGGCCTGCTCTTGGGAAGTAGAGAATGAATCTTTCCATTTCCTTTGCACACAGCCTTTGGTTTTCCTTTATTAAGTTGCCTTTACCTTGATCCACAGGTTCTGTCCTGTCTTATTTTCTCCCCTGTCCTGATGAGGAGAGGAGTAACAGAGCAAATTGGTGGGCACCTGGCTGTCAGACAAGGTCAAACTCCTTCCCTATCTGATAGATTTTTTGGAAATGTTGTGATGGATTTTATTTTGATTGGATGCATTTCTATACATATAAAGATTGTGATAAGGCCAAGAAATGGAAGTTCATTCTTGTCCAAATTCTGTGTTTGCCCCCTGTTTGAAGGACTGAATAACATTTGCCAAACTATTCAGTTGTTGGTCAAAAGTTGGAGGAGCTACCAGAAGATACTCCTCTAATGTTTATGACATACATGATTTCAAGCATCTTTTTGTCAGGGTTTGAAACAGTGCTAAGGTTTCGAAATCTCTGGTATAATCCAGAAATTAACTAATTGTGAATCTAATCAGTTACAGAAGGAGAACAACTACCTTAGAACACTGAGGCCCCTCACTGATGTTACTCAGAAGGTGTTTGTGGTGAGTGGTCTCTGATTTCAGAGTCCTAGAAAGAATTTGAGAATAGGAGTCACAAATCTCTAGCTCAGTGGTGAAATGAGTGAAGGGGATTTTTCTTTGGGGTTCTTTAAAGTCATTTTTGCCCTAAACCAAATTAGCTATCAAGGTGTTACCAGTACAAAACAATGAAGCCTCTTGTTCTGGTCTCTGGGATTTCCTGTAATTGCATGATTGGAAGACAAAGAACAGGGGCTCTGTACATTGGAACCTTCCGAGAGAGGGCTGAGGCCAGTGCCAGTGTCTCCTTTCAGGAGATGTGATGTGATGTGATTATGAGACCTGGAGATTGGTTTGAGTTCCCATACCATCTAAGAGACAGCCATTATAAAATTAAGCCGCTCGAGGTCATGTCAGTGTTGGCAGGCTCTGGACAGCCACATTGCTTGGTGCTGGGCTGTTCTGCAGAGCCTGCCTTGGGAGCTATCCCAAGGATACCCACTGAGTATGAAAGGAGCAACCAGCCAAGAAAAGCAGGAAAAAGTGTTCTGGAGTGGGGGAAGGGTTACTGTTTGTTTTCTGATTTTAATCTGCAGAAGTCCAAGAAAAGGAACCAAAAAATTAAAGAGTGGGAGGACTGAACTAGAGGGAAGGAGAGTAAAAGTATCTTTTTACATCGAGAATAGCCAGAGCAGACCACTGTTTAAACCTTGGAACTTCATTATTCTTGGTCCAGCTGGCAGGCTGTTAGAAGAATCCTCCTGACTCCTGGGTATACAGATTTTGGAGAAACACAGGTTTTCCCATTTCTACTCTTGCAAAAGTAATAATTTCGTTGCCAGAAACACCAGCATGGGGAAAGCTATGTATCTGGAGCTCTGTCCTAGAGTAAGTCAGAGAGAGCTCAGCTGCTGCTTCAGGAGCCCAGAGGGGCCATCCAGGACAAGGCCAAGAAGAGTCTGTCTGTGTTGGTGTTAAAGACAGGTAACGAACTGCACTATGTCCCTGTTCACAGGGATTCCCTCAAAGTGCCCTATAGCCAAAGCCTCTGCTGTACTGTACGAGTCACAATTCCAAAGTAAGCTGCTCTCTGCCTGGAGAAACTGGTTTGTGTCTCCTGGTTTCCTGCAGAGCTTTCAGAAGCAGAACATAAGCGTGTCACCGAGGCCACAGGAAGTGTGTGGTTTGTGCTGCCTGGCAGCTCCTGAAAACCCACATCTTCCCTGATGCTTTTTTTGCCAAAGTGTTTGAAAACATGTCAGTGGAAGGTTCTTGCAGGCAATAGACATTTCTCTTTACTGCTTCAGTAAAAATGTCCATCCTGGCAAAATGCAATGAGACTAACTGTGATGCTGCCCAAAGGAGGAATACCAGCCATGGCTATTTTCTGTGACAAGGGAGCAGAAATTACAGCTTTCAAGGAAAAGTGCGTGCATCTTCCTTGACATAGATGATCCAGGCTAAAGTGTGCCTTGATATTGCTGTGAGACCAGGAAGTCTTTCTCTTTATTGTCTGTATTCTTTTCAGTGCCTTGTAGTAACCAAAAATACAGGCAAGAGATCCATCCAGTGGCATATGATAAAGAGAGAGATGTGGGACAGAAGAAGACACTTTTCTGGAGAAAAACTGGAGACTTGGGGGAGATAGACTGGGCTTGATTTTGTTATTTGTATTGAGTGAAGCAATATAAACCACAAGCCTGTAACCTTAAAATTTAATTCTCTTTATTGTAATATAAACCAGTCTTTATGAACTCTCTTACCACTTTGTGTTTCAAGGCATTTTACATTTTAAAGTCTTCAGCCAAAGTGAGGGCGTGTCCTCATGCACTATCTGACCTATTTAACAATGCATATGTGCAACTTTTTAAAGAATTGTATATAGGGGGAAAGTAACAAGATAATAGAAACAGATAGTCCTGAAAAGTTAACGCAATAGATTCAAAATTGATGCATTTCCCATTTTCTTATATTTCCAACCAGCTTTTTCCAAAGTAAAACAGAAACATCTTGACACTTGCATACATATGCAGACTTATTTGGAATTTTCAAAGGTCAGTTCAGACCAGCTATGTACTTTGGAAATCCATTTAGGGGCACAGAGACTATTCTTAGGTAGTAAACAGATGAAGATGGACTTCGATGCTTCTAGCTGAACATTGCACAAACTTACAAAGAAGTCCACACCTAAATATATCTGATACTAAATATTGTAGTGTTCTGGGATTCTATATATTTTATCACTTCTTAGCTAGATTTATTAATTCTTGTTATCAATAAAAGGTGTCCTTAGTCAGATATGTCATTTCCCAACTACTTTAACCTTTTGGATTAGGCATCTTGTCCATAGTATGTGCTGTTACTTGCACATATTTTTCTGGACAACTTTTATTGCACAAGGAACCTGTATTGTTGTTCTGTAAAGTGTACACCACACAGGAGTACAAGAAACAATGTCACCAAGCTCAGTAAGAGCAAGGTTTTGCTAAAAGGAGTAATATAATTCAGGGACAGAGATGTCCCCACAAGCTCACAGGGCCCCCATATCAGCTCCTCTTTCTGATTCTGTACTTTCTGAAATTTTTTTCAAATGCCGCTGTGTTGAAGATTGGTATCTCAATCCCTTCAATCCCTAGGTTATCTGTGTAACCACATTCTTCATAGGTGGCAGTGAGGCAGGAAAGTAATTGTAATTCAGCATTTGGAAAGTTGGCACACGCTTTTATGTCAGCTTCCCTTTTTAGCTAAGTGCTGTTTCAAAACTCCTCCAAGTTAGACATAGATAAAAATAACTCAAAGATTGGAGGAGCTTTTCCGACAAAAAATCCTGCTCTATCTCTGCCCAGGGCAAGCAATATTTGAATATTCCAGGCAACAGTTGGAATTGCAGAAAATCTGTACTGAACACAGACCATAATCTTTCTAATGGCATGTTAAATTTGTTGAGCACTCTGGCAGTGAGCCAGTTGTCTGACAACGTTAGAAAGGTCAGGATGACCTAGACACATGCAAGAGAAACCATTACCTTCCCAAGGCATTCTGCTTGGGATAATTATTCTGAAACCTTCAACAAGGAATGCCACAGCAGTGAACTTGGGAAGGAACACCTGGGCTAATGAGTGCCATAAATGAGACAAAAGCCCTCTGCTCTGAGGCTTTCTGATATATTTACCTTTTTCTCTTCCATCTGTGGCACTAAATATTTGAGACAAGTCCCAGGAAATCCAGAACAAAACACTAAATGTGTCATGGTAAGCAAAAATATTTTTCTCCTCCTCTTGATTCCAAGGCTAAATAAGGATATTTGCTTTGCTTTGCCATCCACTTCTAACACATAAATAAAGCAACCACTCCTCTGTTGCAATGTGTCTGAGGTAGCTGTAATCACCCTGTTGACTGACAGTAATTGGTATTTGCTTCTGTCAGCTTTAAAGTCATGCTAATTAAAACTGATCTTCCTACTCACATATTGAAAGAAACCAGTATCTGGAGGCAAGATCATCTGGGGAAAATGTTAATAAATCCTCAGAGCTGGCAGCAGTGGCCTTCCTGTTCCAAAAGAACACTTTGTCATGGTGTCATAGTGTCACCCCATCCAGCTACCAAGCTCCAGGCAGCCACTGCTCACTCTCCCATGGGATCTGGGAGAGAATTAGAAGGGGAAAGGCTGGAAAACTCCTATGGGGTTGTAATAAAGACAGTTTAATAGGGAAAACAAACATCATGCACACAAGCAAAGCAAAATAAGGAATGAATCCACTTCTCCCTGTGGGCAGACAGGTGTGCAGCCATCTCCAGGAGAGCAGGGCCCCCTCACAGTGATAGAGACTTGAGGAGGCAAAGCCAGCACCCCAAATGTCCCCCTCTTCCTTCTTCTTCCCCCACTGTATATGCTGAGCATGATGCCATGGAATATCTCTTGGGGATACCCCTGGGGGCAGCTGTCCTGGGCTGTGTCCCCAGCCAGCTTCTTCTTGTGCACCCACAGCTCCCTCACCAGCCATGGCCTATGAAAAGCAGAGAAGGCCTTGGCTCTGTGCAAGCCCTGCTCAGCAATAACAAAAACATCTCTGTATTACCAACTTTGTGTTCAGCACAAAGCCAAGGCACAGCTCCATTCCAGCCACTGTGCAGGAAATTCCCTCAGCCCCAAAGCAGCACACATCTTCTCTAGGCTCTTGTCTTCCCCACGTGCATCAATGATTCCACCACTAGGAGCAGGAAAGCTTCGTGTGATGGGTAGCAAACCAGCACATATTGATGGCCAAGGCTGTGTGAAAGCCAAAAAATGTTACTATTTTTTCTGAAGCTCCCTTTCTCCTATTCTTCACTGGAGCAGTTTCTGGAGCATGCATGCCATCCCCAGAGAACAGGGAATCCCCTGTGGAACAGGGAATAGAAGACACACAGAGAGGAGGAAGAACTTGAGAATACAGTGCAATTCCTCAGGTGAGGGCTTTAGCCAGGACACTGGGATCATTACCAAATGCCCAATAAACTCTTTAATTATGGCATGGTTTAACAGTGCCTTCAGGAACCTTCAGCAGTGTGTGGCAATCCTTGCTGAGCTGGTTTGTCATGGAGCCAGCAGGAAGCACTCACCTTGGAGCACCTTGGAGCTCCAGCCCTGCTGTGCTGGGTCAGCTAGGTGCTGACACTCACTCTGGCTACTGATGTTGGGTAACAGGAGACTGCAGAGCAATAGGATGTCCTTGTTCTGTAACCTCTGTAAAGGCTTCAAGGTGGTTTGAAATCAAGCAAAATGGTTTTCAGAAGATGCCTTGCAGTTTCATAAGATGTTACATGATTTCCCTTACAAAAACGTGAAATAACTGCCAGGAAAACTGAAATAAAGAACTTGAAAACCAGATTAAATAGATACCAGTGAATTTTCCAGCACTCTTCCATCCTTCATTTTCTAACTTGTTAATATAAGTGCTTTGCAAGAAGTAGGTCAGTGCTAACAAGAAAGTTATAGTGTTTGCATCTTGTCCAGTTTTAACTAATACTATGTTATTTCATCAGTGGTTTTTGTAAACCACTGATAAAACTAAAGATGTACTTGCTTCAACATCCTCCGTATGATGTTGCCAAACTCACATTAAGTATATGCAAAGATTTTGTAACTAAAGATACATGTGCATCATTTTATGTATGTTATCATTTTACAGCATTGTCATAAAATGCTATTTTTGGTACCACTGTTGTCTACTTTAGTAATTTTATTTTTTGTTATTCTGGCAAATGCAAAACTTGTCTGAAAATATACAGAGAACCACAAAAATTGTAGGTTCCAAATGACAATAAGAGCTACAAGTTGTCATGATTAATCCATATTTATAGCATGAATGTTAGCTTTTCATTACTCTGTAGTGTAGGACCATACAAAGAAAATAAACTTATTATGTTGGTGTCAGAGGTTTTGACAGCTTAGTAGACATTGCATTCCTATTTTCTTTCCTGTCTCATGTGGCACTGCTGTCTTCCATACCATTTAGTAGTTGCATAATTGTTCCCTTTCAAGCATACAAACAATGAGGTCAACTTGAGTCATGTCAAATAACTGGAGCAAATACCACATATGAAACCATTTAAGATAACAAGTCATGTAATCACATATATTACCCCTTGCCTGGATTTTCTGGATCATGCTAGAAGTGTACTAGAATGCACAAAAGCAACAGGGCTCACCAACTGGCTGTTTTGCCTATGATAAGCAACTAATGAGCAGTTTATTGCAAAGTATTTAATACAGACAAGCTAGAATTGGAAGTTACCTTCTTCTGCATCATCTTGCTTCTTCTTTACTCTGACCTTTTCAAGACAAAACCTGTGTTTTCCTGCAGGAAAAAATGAAAGGGATGAAGGTTTAATTTTATTTTAGTCGTTTTAATAAATTCAGCTATGTTAAATTTTAAAGCTGCCTAATTATCAGATGTAACATCTGGGATACAGTATCTATCAGACTGTGTTTTATCCAAACTGGGCACAGATACAAGAAAGTGCTATTTGTATTTATTAACTGGAACATAGAGAGAAAGGTCAACACTTTCCCTACTCATCCTTCATCAGCAGAGAGGCTGGTGAGAAAGCAGGGTAAAAGTAAAACCCTTCATCAACAAAAACTTGTGCCTTCAAAAATATGCTAGACGCATGAAAGCAAAGAAGCAGCTTCTTACCTGTGCAATTTTTTTTTTATTGAACCATTCAGTTAAGCTATAGAGCACATCACAGACCTCTTCTGTTCTCAACTGAAGCCAAAAGAAGTGGCTTCTCTCTTGCTGCAGTGGTTGACAAGAAGCACTGAAACACTGCTCATAAACAAGCTGCAATTAAGAGAAAGCAGAACATGGCTAGAATAGTTCTATTAATATGTTTTATTCCACTCTGCAGCACTTTTGAAGTAGTTCAACAGTTGTTTCTATAATCCTCCCAAGTACTTGTGAGAGTAGTAACAATTACTGACTCTTCAATGCGAGTTGTTCTGCCTCCAGAGACACTGAGTTTCTTAATCTGCCCTGAGAAGAGGTAACTTTCTTCTAACCTTTCAGTGCTAGAGGGTTTCAGGCTGCAGCTAGAGGGTGTGTGGGCACACAGAATGAACAGCCCTGTTGCTATCTGTCATGGTGTGTAAGTGTTTCTGACCCCATACACCCTCATTTGCCAGTTTCCCAGTCATCTGCCCCAGCACAGCCACCATTCCCATTGCCAGTAGAGCACAACAGAGTGGCTTTTCCTGCATGGAACCCCTCAACACAGGGGCTCTATTCAGAAGAGCACAGAAGTGCCTGGCTGGGTTAGAACAGCAGCCTGTCTGTGCCGATGTGCTGGGCCAGTCTCCTGCAGTGAAAGGAGATATTGTTTGGGGACATTGTGTGAACCTGGCCACTTCCTGTGCTCTGGTCTCCTACTCTTCCAGCATCACTGGGTTGAGGAGCACAGCTCTGCTTGTTGCCTGTAGCATTTGCTTTGACACTGTTCTCTGTCATGCCATTCCCCTGCTGGTTTCAGTGGCTGCCTCCCCGCCTCCCCCCGTTGTAATATTGCAGGATTTGATGAGTGACACTTCACATTCATTCACCTTATCAACCTCCTTAATGATTCTCCATACCCCTCCTGATGATGTGCAACATACTGACTTCTTGCTGCTGCTGGACACTGAGCTGGAGGGTCACTTTTCTCCCCCAGCATCTCTGATGTAGCCTATCACACAACTCCAGTCCCTTTCTCCATCACAGATCTGGTTTTTTTCCTCATTTAGCTTGAATACATGAGAGCTGTCAGGGTTAAAGTCCAGTCTAATTTAGCAAGTGGTGGCTTCAAAGTGCTGTGGTTTCAGTCAGAAAACAAAATGAAATCCTAACTGGAAAACAAAACTAGATCTAGAACAGAATTTGAAATAGCGATGAAACCCTTTCCAGACGTACTCACATATAAAAGCTGCTATTTCCAAATGCTAATTTGACTGAAATCTGGAATCCCCTAGCAACTATTTGTGCAGTAGAATGGCTGTTCAGACTGGGTTTTGTACAGGCCTTAGTTTCAGGACTGAAGGAAGGGAGCCTTGGCTGAGTGCTGCTCTTTAGGTTCTCAGTGGGCTTGTTCACTTGGGGGCCCCCTCCAGTGATCTCCAAGCTTTAAGGGAAGAGAGCTGACATGTGTGGGCTGCATGGTTATTACTGGTGCCATGTCCTGCATGTGACAGCAGGCCTGTTTCTCAAGCCTGGTCAGCTGTGTTTACTTGTCTGTGTTTCTGTGCTTCCATGAGCTATATGAAGCCCATGAAGTAATGTCCTGGCTGAAGGTCCATGGTGTACCCCAACTAGTGAATCCCTGTGTATCCAGGAGAGAGCAAAGATAAACAGCACTGATTCCAAACCATTTCAGCTACTTCTTTCAAACCCATTGTGAATAAAGGGTTGAATCTTCTATATCAGTATCATACAGAATATAATTTTTGAAGAAACTTTACAGTCATGGAGAGGAAAAGAAATATTTTGATGGAAGGTCCATTTATCAATGGTTGAGTTACTCAGCAGGATTAAAAATAAAATTTAAAAATCCCTCATATCAGACAAGAGATCTTTGCAATCTTTTAAAAGCCATTTCTACTGTCTCTAGCTTCCTCAGGTAGAATTTGAAGCAGCCACATATAATACTTCCTTGTGTGTTTTTGAATTATATGTTGTAATGAAAACATTTTGCAACATGCCATTCATTAAAATAAGGGTAGTTGTGTTATATTAAGTGTGTGTATAAGTTAGATAATTATGTAGCGTAAATACAACTGTGATTTCAATCCAGCATACATGTTTTTTTCTGAAAATAATCCCTTGTGTTTGTAACAGTTAGATGTACAACTTCAGTTCTTTGATCACAGAGGCTGACAGCTCATACCTGACTGCTACTGAGATGGTGTTTATGCCTGAGGCAGGGAAACAGGTCAGTCTGACTCAGCACACTGTCCTGACTCCTGCCTTTGAAAGAGCTCTGTGTGTTGAAATGAAGAGCATGTGCACATCTTTCCAATCATGAGTTCTCCTGAAAAGCACTACTGGTCTTTTCTAACTTCAGCCTTCTTTACTCTTCACTAAAGAGTTCCTTCCTGTAGCACAGGAGCCACTGCACTCCTTTTATCTCTTCATGTCACACCTTGAAAACACTCTTTTCTCAAAAAGTGCTGCTGCTGTTCTCTCGGTAGCCCAGAGTGGTAAAAGTGGTGTCAGGATAGTTCCTTTCTCCCTCTCCTCGGAATATGCAAAGGTACTGTGCTGTTCCTGCTTTTTCTGAGTAAAGCTCAGGAGGAATGAAAAATCTGAGTCTCTGCCTTACTCAGCATATTGAGTAACCAGCCCAGGGCAGCTATAAAACACTTTTAAAGCCAGGCCTCCCTCCCCACTGGCAGCAGCTCCATGCCACTGGCATCCAGCTCTCATTTTTGAGTGATTTGTTTGTCTTCAGGAGGCAGCAGATGGCAGCAAAGTTGTACAGATGCACCAGGAGAAGGAAAATATCTTCGTGCACACACTCTAACAACATTCCATGGAAAAAACGTGTCATTTGTTTCTGTCTGTCTTGCAGTGTAGTTAAGACAATAAATCAGGTTTATTGGCCCTCATGCACTTGTAACATAAGGGGTTGTTTTTCCCCCATTACCAGGAGTTAATCAAATCAGGTTGGGGTGAGAGGATGTGAACTGTTTCTCAGTAAATCATCTTCATCTCTGTAGGACTCAATTCTTTGTGCAAATCTCTTTAAATCGTTCATTAAACAGATACTGGTGGCCTTGTGCAAATATTGTAACAAAGTGCTGGTGTGTGCACTTTGATTGACTGCCAGTCTCTGCTGTGAGCTATGGAATTCCTCTCTCACTTGAGCTGTCCTTCTCCAGCACTTCAAAATAAGTAGCAAGGGGTTTTTTTTTTTAAACATAAATAGAAGAAAAGAGGAGGAAAGAAATGCTACTATAAAAAGTTTTAGTGCTTAAAACACTCCAAAGTCCTACTGCATGAAATAAAAAATGAAGTCTGGGTTTTGGACAAGAGCACTGGAAGCTTCTGGGATTCCATCCCTGCTCACAAACATGTTTAGTGACACACTTGACACATGTATGTTTGCTGAAGCTGTCACTGCCAGCAGCACCACATCCACTCTGAGCAGCAGCAATAAGCATACATTGCTGAGCTCATTTCAGATTGGATGGAGAGCCTGGATCTGTGTTCCTTCTTTTTGACAGGAATCCCATTCCTTACTTGTATCTTTTGGTAGTTTCTTCAATGTTCAAAACTAGAAATTGGGAATAAATGAAGTATAAAGCAAAATTTATAATAGAGTCTTTTGGTATAAAAATAGACATGTTTTTGAAAGAAAGCTGGGGCTTAGATTTTCTTCCTGCTGAAGTCAGTAGAAGTTTTGTTTCAATTAGATGGGATCAGTCTCAGGCCTGGGATTTGGTGCTAAGATTCCTATCTGGCTCACCAGTTCATCACACCAGCATGTCTGATGTCTGTAGGCAGTAAGGAGACTAATGATATATGCCAGTTCCACATTTTTCATGTTGTTTATCAATAAAGGCCAGACTATGAATGTGTTCCTTATGCAGAATGAGATGAAGGGCTGCACAGCCTCAGGAAAAAGTGACTTAGAGTCCCTCACTTTTTCCTTGTCTCTAAAGAGAACAGACATATTTTCCAAGGTGCAGCTGTCCTCTTCCAGTGTGCACTCCTGAGCCCTCTTGGGCAGGCAGGGAAGGGGGGTGGCCTCTGAGAGTTTGGCGCTTTCCAGCAGAGATTCAGCAGAGCTGGGTCACATCAGGGGAAATGAGGAGCCCGCACACTCCTCTGTGACACAGTGGGATGAATTACACGGTGCCTTTTAATCTCGGAGTGATTCAGCTTCATGGAACTCCTGCCACAGTAACCACCTCTTAAAACGACAATAAGCATGTTTGTTTGATGAACTGCTCAGTCTGCTCCTGAACTAACAGATAAGATCCGTTTGTTTGTTCTCCCCTCTCTGCCCATACTGCTGGACATCAGAGATTAAGACCCAGACATTTGTTTGTTTGTCTTTACACCATGTTAGAAAAGTATGAAGAAAATATAAACCTTTTTATAACTGATGGAAAAGTTGCTTGTAATTTTCAAAGCAGTGACAACTTACTGAAAGTATTGGAGGAACACTTAGTTTGCAAACCTATTCTGAGAGTCTGAATTTATTACAAAATATGTGCCTTCAGTGGGTAGAACAGATCTTTCTTGACTTTGGGAAACCCCTGGATTTTGTAAGTGGATAAGAGACTCGAGGAGGTCTAGTTAAATGTTTTGTAAAAGTTATCACAGAATCAAAGAACGTTTAAAAAAATCGTTTGGCATCCTCATTGCTGTTGTTTGCTGGGAATGTTGCATGCAAAACACTCCAGTCTTATCAAATCGTTAACATTGATTCTAGTCTAAATGGGACCATTTGTTTTTCATTTGGAAACATTACCAAGCATTTTGCCTAGTGTACATAGCTTGTAGTAAAAAGGCTTTTACATAGCAAAGTTCTTTACTTCATGAACAAATTATGCTCCTTCTTCTCATGAAGGATACATGGCCTTTCTCCAAAGAATTAAGTATTTTAAAATTAAAACAATTTCAAAGCTGACACAAATTATTTGGTGAAAAAAAGCCCTGTTCCTTAAAAAATATTTGGATAATAAAAGCAAACCTTTGTGAAGGCAATAAACAAATTTTACTTAGGCATAATTGGATTTTCTTATTGGTTGTACTCAGTCATGCTGGAATTCTTTCTCCTGATGCCTGTGTGCTCTACACTGCTTAAGTATGATGTGAGATAATATGAAATGGTGAATTGACGGCACAAGGAAACTATTTGGATGGCTGTCTGGAGTTGCCATTATTGGCTTTAATTATGACTTGCTGTCCTTTGGGTACTCAATGAGCCAGAAAAGGCTTCATATGTGCCAAAGTATTCATTAGTATTCCCCTTTCTGTCATTGTGCTTGCAGAAAGAGTTTATATCTGGCACCTGACTGCAGTTCTTCTTAGCACGGATGCTTTGCAGATTTTGATCATCATCTCAAAGTACACCAGTGTCTCCACTTTTTGGATGCAGTAGAAGCTGTTCCTAGGTAACACTGGAAGAACTCTGACCACTTTCTGATGTAACTGAAGAGCAAACAATTTTTGTGGTTGTTCAGGTGACATGGGTGATTAAAAAAATTCTTGTGGTACCAGCTGGAGAAAGAAAAATAATTACTTGTTTTCATCTTCCTAGTGCAGGTTAGAGAACCTGCACTAGGGCTTCACTGGGAAGTCCTTGTATATCAGCATTTTAGGCACCTTGCCATCATTCCATATAGAACTAATAACGAAGCCCAGAAATTTTTCTGGAATAAAAATAGCCTTTGGAATCCATTTTGGTAAT
The DNA here is from genome assembly GCA_009812075.1 of Sialia sialis. Lineage (NCBI taxonomy): Eukaryota > Metazoa > Chordata > Aves > Passeriformes > Turdidae > Sialia > Sialia sialis. Next base: position 37,489,673 of record VRYO01001269.1, on the reverse strand, counting down.
GAAAAATTGTCTATAGTGAAGAATTTCTTGGTCTGCCATAGGGTGTCCCTAGGGTAGGTACAGAACACAGTAATCACTCATAAAGAATATTCCATGAACTCTTCTGACACTTCAGTGTGGAGGCTGTGCTGAGAATGGTGACCACTCCTTTGGCATGTGCTCTTGAACAGAGTGGTGCACAAGGATGGATTCCTGCTCCAGTACATATTTACCATTGCAAAACTTAATTTTAATTTAGAACCTTGTTTGAACTTCGAGTCATCTTTTTAGCAGCCTTTGAAATACTGTCCTGTGGGACACCAGACTGTTCTTAGAAACTAATATTTTAACTAAGGTGGTGTGTAAACAGATACTCCTGATTTTGGAGGCATTTGATGACATCTTCCACTTCTCATCTGTCACATTACAGCATTTGCTGGCTTTGAGCTAAGTACAGAGTTCTTCTTGAACTTGTGCTATTACAGGAGGATGCTCACTTTCGTGGGCTGTTTCTCCCTGAAACCCTTACACTTCTCAGAGATTTTAATCAAGGTCATGGATGAACTTCAGCCACTATTTAAGAATTCATGCCCAACACTTTGCTTTATGGGATGAAGTGAAAAGATGCTTCACCAGAATTTTTCAGTATCATCCCCTGCTTGGAGGAGGCAGAACTTTCACCTGGGCAGCTCACACCTGGGGCTGGTGCAGGAATGGATGAGAAGAGAAGATGGTGTCATGATATATTTTACCCCTTTTCAGCCCATTCCCTGAAACCTGGAGCTGGGACTGGGGTGTTAGTCTGTCCAAGGGGAAAGAGCCCTGCCTGCCTTTCTCCTCTCTGCCATTCTCCTCAAGCTTATCTAGCCTAGGTCAGCCAAAATCCACTGACATCATTCTTTGTCTTTCTTTACACGCAAAGAATGTGCCATCTTTGGGCTGCTCACTACTTTCTAACACTCTGCTTCAGCAGTGTTTGTGCTTCAAAACACATGGTTTCACAGACTGAGGGGGAATGGAGGGAACTAAAAAAATCACAGTCTTTCTTTTCTTTGGTTGCTATTTATTGCAGAGTTTTGCTTGTCCTTACAGGCGCGGCAGGTGGTGCTCTTGGTCCTTCCAAACACAAGCTGCACTTCCTAAACTCCAGTCAGGTCAGAACTGTGCCATCCTGCACCAGCTGGCTGGTTTGAGCCTTGGTTCAGGGCAGGGTCTTTCAGCTTTGAGTGAAGTGTTTTCCACTAGTGAAGAAGAAAGGAGGGAAGAAAAGGTGCTCTATGTGGGATTTTGGCAAGAAATTAAGAAAAAAGATCAATACAAACAAAAGGAATTAGTTGGCAAGTACATTCTTTACCACACTGTAGCCCAATCCAGCCTTCTGTGCCAAACTTAGATGGTAGAAATATTAACTGTGGCGCTTATAAGGAAAAAGATGTAGCTATTATATTGGATGGTTCTGTTGCCATTGTTTTCTTGTGCTGTGTACATTAAGTAGGATCACACTTTCACCTACACATTGTAATTTCTCATTGCAAGCACCACAAAACTTGCAACAGCAACAATTTTTATTTCTAGGTTTGCTTGCTTCTCAGCTGGCAGCTATACCCTGTGCTGAAGACCATCCCTTACATCTTGTCATCCCTTACATCTTGCAAAATCTAGATCAGGAAGGCCATTGGCAGGAGATAGATAAATTCTCTTCCAGCTGTTAACAAACAAGTAATTAAAACTGGCAAAGCATCATCTTTGATTTTCTTTTTCTTTAAATAGTGTTTTAAGTGGAAAACCCACCTCGCAGGATTTCAAAAATCTTAGTTGAAAGTGCTTAGAAAGTAACTAAAAATAGGCAACTCTGAGCAGAACTTCAAAGTTTGGAAAAAAATCATGAATACATGCCAAGTGTATCATCACTAGATCCCTATCCAAAGATTTTGCAGCAGTTTCCTGGAAAGGTGTCAGTGCCAGTTCTTTTCAATTTTTCTCATGAACATATGTTTTTGAGGAATTTAATATTAGGTAAAAGAATATATATATTAAATCCCCACTTCATTTATTCTAGAGGCATTGAGATCTTCTGTTCCCCAGTCCTCTTCTGTATATGTTAACTATGTTCAGAGATATGGTAAAATAGAGGAGATGCTGCTTTTCACCCAAGAAGTTATTCAAATACACTTGTTTAGGTTTTAGGTCTGTTTTCTTGGAGTGCAAGCAGTAGACACCAATAGATGGTGCTGGTGGTGCATTATTAAGGTTCAGTTTCACATTTGTTTTCTAGTCTGTGCTTGGAATTTGTTAAAAAAAAAAAAAAGAGAGAGAGAGAGAGAGAGAGAACAAAACAAAACAACAAAAAAGAACAAAACAACAAAATCCCTCATGCTAAGCTTTTATCCAAAATGCTTTCCCCGCACTGAACCGGTCACTATTTAACTTTAACCTGAACTGTGGCCCAGGAAATCCTTCAACATAAATAACCTTGGAAGCTGCCATGACCATTTTTGGAACGTGCTGCCTCAATAAATCTGTTACTTTGTTGTGCAATGTTGAAGTGTGCAGTTGTTTCTCTGATTAATTAGGGCAAAAAATAAACTTGCACGATCAATCCAAGCTGTGACACGTTTCAGCCCTGGCTTGAACGTGTGGGCAGAAAAGAGCCTCAGAGCCTTCTCGACAGACCTGCCCTGGAATTTTAGGATGCATTGCTGGCTCGGAGTTTGCTCCATTTGATGAGATAAGGTGGCTGCTAACAAAGTCAGCAAGGGAAGAGTTTTGGTCTGTCCCAGGACTGCCAATTCTAGCTTAACATGGGTAGGACTGAGAAATGATTCATCTTGACCACTGCCCCCACTAAAGACAACATAACCAAAGTGTTTTATGTAATTGTGTTTATTTTATTTCACATATTACCCATGGAGAACAGCTGATACATTCTCTATATCTTTCACCAGTCTGGAATGCAAGATAAAAAAAGGTATGGAAAAAGAGTTTAACGTTTGACATTCACGATATGAAAATAGAGGGGATACAATGTTTTAAAATGCCCTTATGCAATATATATATATATATATATATATATAAACCGTATAAAAATAAAATATATTTTTTGAAAAAAAAAAAAGACATGACACAGAACAATCTTAAATACCAATGCATATCTCGTGATCCACACACACCGCACTTATAATTAACAAAAACCACGTACAATTGCACTTTTCCTCTCTGTGACGTTCAAGTATATCGCAGTCCCCGCAGGGACTGAAGAGTGTCCGATTCCCTGCCGGGTGCACATAACGCAGAGGGTAGAGCAGATGTGGGCGGCCTGTCCTTGCCCACGGCTGACGCGCACCCTCCAGCCCTCGGGCGCAGAGGGCGAGCCCGGGGCCCGTCGCCCACCGGCGGGTCCCCCCTGAGCATCCCCCCCTCGGGCCGGGGGAGGGCGGCGAGGGCCGCCCGGCCCCCCGGGAGCAGCGGCGGCGCCTTCGCGTCCCGGGCGGCGGCTGCGGGAGCCGGCGGTGCCCGGCCCGGGCAGGGCAAAGAGTCCGTGGTGCAGGCGTGGGGCGCAGCGTCCGCTGCCCTTCTCAGCTCCTCCGCCGAGGCCGCGCCGGGGTCCCGCCCGGGCGGGCGCTCTCCGCTACTGCCGCCGGGTCTCAGCCCGAGCCTCAGTCCATCCGTCGAGGCGGCCTCGGCCGGGTCTGGCGGCGCTCAGACTCCTCCGAGGACGGCGGCGAGCGGCTGCGCCCGGCGCGTCCGTGGGCGCCGCCCGGAGCGGGGGGAGCGCGCTGGGCTGCGGCGCTCGGGCAGGGAGCGCCGCCGGCGGCCGTAGCCCTGGGGGCTGATCTTGTTTGGTGGGGCGGCATCGTTCCTATCGTTGACGGCCGCCCTGTGGAGCTCGTCGACCAGCCAATGCACCGTGCACGTCCCGAAGCGGCACGCCTTTGTTTGGAAGTGGGGGAATCTGTTAATGCTCTGGCGGTAGCGCTTGACGCGGATGTGAGCATCCTCCCGGTTGCTGCAGGAAGAGAGAGAGCGGGCATGAGAAAAGTGCGGTGGGGGCCCGGAGGAGGGGACCCGGTGGGCGAGGGAAGGGGAGAGCAAGGAGGCCCCTGGCTGAAGACGGGCTGGTCCCGACGGTGCCCCCCACAGCCCCGGCTGTGCCCTCACCCAGCGGTGCGGTGCACCCAGAGCGCGCTGCCCACGCCAGGAGGGGCCCTGCCGGTTCACGGCTGTTCCTCTTCCCTGCGCACCCAGGGCTCCAGTTACTATTTATATCTGACTTTCGCAGCGAAGGCGCTGCTACCTCCCGCCAGCTGAAGAGCGCGGGGAAGGGAAGGGAAGGCGGGAGGCTGCCTCCAGCGAGATGTGCAGCCCGGGCAGGACCTGCCCCTGAGCCCGGGAGGATCTACAGCGAGAATAACCCCAAACACCCGGAAACCAGGGGACCCCGAAACTTTCCGCTGCCTCGAGCAAGTGCCCGAGCTCAGGAAGGGCTGGAATTTACCTGGGAGGCGAGACTCGGGAATCTTCCTTCACGTCCTGAGTGCGGATGAGAGGCAGCACGTCGGCGGCTGCCCCCAGCCCTCGGAGCACGCCCGCAGGCTTCACGTCCCGCTTGGCTCGGCTTAGTGCCCATTTCGTCCATCTGAAAGGAGCGCAAGGGAAGAGCCTGTTATCGCAAGTCTGCAGGGCGGGAGCCAAACCAAACAGATTCGAGGGGCGAAAATCTTTGCCAGCGCCGAGATTTTTTCCAATTTTTTTATTTCCCCCTCTCCCTCCAATGTTTCCTGAAAGGGCGCGAGGCCTTTAAGGAGCTGAGCAATTCCCGCAGGGAATGCAGCGCCTGAGATCGTGGCCGGAGCAGGGCGCGGGGCGCTGGCAGGAGGGCGCGCTCCGATACTCACTTTCTTTTGAACTCTGTCGCTACGTCCACCCTTGCAGCATCCACTCCGAGGAAGGTCACAGAGCCGAGATAGAGCAGGGCTACGTGAACTAGTTTCATTCTGGCTGAGCTCCTGGTGGAGGGAAAAGAGAAGAACTATAAGCATGCTTGCTAATAAAAGTCAAGTAAGGACTGTCCTTCATTCCTGGTGATTCCAGAGAGCTCCTTCCCTCGCAGAGCCCCCAGGCTACCGGGGACTGTGTCTGATATGAACCAGAAGGTAATATTTGCTCAACAACTTATCACAGAGTAAATAACAGAGCCTCCAAAGTTTACGTTTGTCGGGAGTTTAGTTGCAGAGGCGGCTGAAAACCAGCAGGATTTCCAGAATACCCCCAGCGGCTTGCACTAGGATTTAGCAAACCCATAAGATTAGAGAGAGCTGGCTGTCGGACGCATCGTTTCCAAACTCCAGCAAGTGTTTTGCTGCCGAGAAGTTTATTCCCTGATAGCTTCTCTTCCCACTTCACACGCAGAACCAGATAGTTCTGGATCTTATGTTGTAAACTGCAGCTGATGCCAAGAGCCAGTGCAAGACTGCACAGCATAACTCCAAACTCTTCAAAACAGTCCAAATTTAGTAGAATTCTACGTGCGTTCAACCTCCCCTGAACCTTTTGTTGCTGCCAAGGACGGGAAAAAAATAGTTCTTACCTGACAGTGAGGATAATCCACTGAGACAAATGTTTTTGTAGTAGCGATCCGAGCTTGCAGGGTTTCCTGAGGAGCGAGGACTCCTCCTTTGTGTGTGTATGTGTGTGAAGTAATCACTGCCGAGCTCTGCGCTCCACTGCTCGCTTTTATAGAGCAGCGCTGAGAAGTGGGTGGACCTTGGCGTGGCTGGGCGATCTCTCTTCTGGCACCCCCCCACCCCCACATTTCAAGCACTCCTTAAGCATTCTGACCTGGATTGGGGGCAACATGGAGGGGGGGGGGGCGGATAAGAGGATTATTGAAAATTATCTTAAACAACCCCCTTGGTATTTTGCTAATTATTACGGCAGATTTTAGGATTCTGAGTCATGGCACAACTTGCAAATACCGATGAGCCCCCTCAGCCTGCTGTACTGGGGACAGGCGTTTTAACTGCCAATATATAATTACATTTACGGTCTATGGGATAATTTGTCATTCTAGACATTGTAGCTTCAGGTGAGTGAAAGCAGGGGAGTGGGAATCGGACTCAATCCATTGCAAAATCCATCAAATATTAAAGTTCCAAAAATAAACCCATATTTGGACAACGTAAATTTATAATGAGTAACTGGAATGACAGCCTTCTTTATATAAGTAAGGAGGTGGCAAATCGGGCATCATTAATATTGATGACTCAACTCAGGTGCATTTTTTATCTAACAAAATGAATTTGATTTACTTGATCGATTCAAGTAGATCACGATTCAAATGGTTTTGGCAAGTGAAGGTTAGAGCCCAGTTCTGTGCCTTGGAACAGAGCAAGTGATATTGCTTAGGGGCAAACACAGGGTCACTGAAACGCCTGGGGTTACAGGCGCCGGGAAGATCCGCCGTGCCTTGTGCTATTCCCAATCCGCAAACCCCCACGGACGCGAGTGCGGTCACTTCCCGGCCAGAAAGCTCCACCAGTGCAGGATCGGGGTCTCTAGCAGCATTCTCCCTGCTGGCCAGCAGCAAAACCTCCGTGTGACCACCTCGCTGTTGGCTTTTTTACAGTCTTTAGCGTCTTTGCTCCGTGGCGCTTCAGAAGTGCAGAGGTCCGGCTTCGCAGGGGGTGCTGGAAGGCAGCAGCGGATGGACTGTGTCTCCGCTTACTTTGTCGCACTGGAAATTCGGCGGGACCGAGGGAAATGCCCCAGGAGATCTGCTCCCCTGGTCAGCGAGAGACAATCGGCGGGAAGGAATGAGCTGGTGAGATGTTTCTCTCACATCTTGCCCCAAGCAAAGTGTTTCAAAAGTCAGGTGAGTGAGTGTGTGCTCGTGACTGTGCCTTTCTAGATAACCGCGGCGTATAACACCACCCCGGAGAGGTATGTGCGGGGGGATGACGGAAACTTTCCTGTGCACGGCTCACTCAGGTTCAGGTGCTCTCTCCCTTCCTCCCCAGCGTCCAGACGTCTGGAGGCTTCTGTCTCCGGCATCTACCTGTGCGGGACAGGCTGGCGCGGGAGCCTGTCCCCATGGCATCAGCCGATCCCCCGGCCCTGAGCCGGCCCTGGGCCGGGCCAGCCGGGATCTGCCGCACCTGCCCTGCCCCGGAGCGCCGGCAGCAGCGGGGCTGCCCCGGGCTCGCCTCGTCCCGTCCGCCCGCAGCTCCCGGAGCCGCTGCCCGCGCCCCGCACCGTGCTCCGGAGCACAGAGGCACAGAGCGGGAGGCTGGGGGTGGCGTGGGGGGGTGAATACAGGGAGGAAGAAATGGGAAAACAAGTGCTCTAGAACGGGACCGGATCATGACCAGAGCTGCACGGCTGCATCAGCCCGCGATGGCTGGATTTCAGAGACTTCATGAGGCAGCTCCAGCTCGTGAGAGTTCAAGCATTTCCTTGATTAGCAGAAGTTGAAACTGAATCTAACTCTTTTTTTTCCCGAATGAGAAGCCAGGATTTTATGTGATAAGCATTGCTTTGACTCAAATTAAGTCTCCCATTCCAGTAAAGAAAAAATAGAATTATCACACGTTTCCTCAAATGCTGGAAAATCCCTCATTAAAATCCTTGGCTTAAACGGGAAATGTATTTTGTATACTCTTAGCCAAACAATGCAGAAAAAAAATTCCTACGTTGATTTAGGAATAGTAACAATAGTAGTAATACAACTCTCATGTGACTTCCATACTGACTGTAACTATCATCTCTGTGATACAAAATTACTTAATGCAAATTCATGAGATGGCAAACTCTGACACATAAATGATCAATTTGTTGCTGATATGATTTGTGAAAGGGCTTCAGTAGGTAAAGCTGGTCCAAATCTACCACAAAACACCATGTTCTTTGTTCAGATGCTCATCTTGGTCTTTCTACGAACTTGCATTCTCATGTAGTTTGGAAATGAGCAATAGTCACTGCATTGGTACTATGATGTAACAGTGACCACTTGAAAAAATTATTCCATAAATAGTTATTTCCTTAAAAAAAAAAAAAACAGAAAAAAACCCCCCAGTTACACAGAATGATCCACTGCAACATCACTCACAAGCTGTGAGTCTGAGGCAATGCCAAGCAGTTCAGCAAGACCAGTCTGCGATGTGAAGTGCAGGGTCTCCTGGATGCTGCCTCTTCCAGGGTAGGAAGCTGGCCTGGAGGAGCAGCCAGCTCCAGGACCTGTTTAGACCTTACAACAAATATCTGCTCTGGCAGGGACATGGTGAAGATGAGTTGCTGTTAATAGAGCATTTTATTCAGGCAGAGATTTATTCCAAAAGAAAAGGTCTAAAATCTGTGGGTATCAGTGGGGAATCAGTGTGAAGCAAATATTCTGTGCTGATTGTGGAAGAAAACTGTTGTCTGAAGGCAGTGGAAGTGCCTTTGCATGTCCCACTTTGTTTAAACATATTGTTCTGAGTTCATATGCCCTGAGTATGAATAGACTTGATTGTATTTCAGGCTGCATGAAATCAGCAGAAAGATAATACTAATACAAGAATGGCACCCCCTGAAGGATCTAAAACCTCAATCAAGCTCCACATAGAAAAGCCTTGCTGTTGGTGCCTGCACTCAGCCGGTTGTCTCCGTGCCAAGGGCACAGTGACAAAGGGGTGATTCCATTTCTGGTAGTGCCATTGGAGGTGCTTAGGTGAGCCTTACGTCCGACAGGTTTGAGGACAGCAAACAAAGCCTCCAAAGTGAGTGGGGGATGTGTGTTGGTGGGGGAAAGCCTGGTCGGGGTCATGGCCGTCCCCCCTGTTCTGGCAGGAGGTGGGTAAAAGAGATAAATGGATAAAGAGACTGCAGGCAGAGTGTGAATTCTGTTTCCTGAAGGAGTGAACTGTGGAAGGTGTTGTGAACATTCACACCTTGTTGTTGGCAGGTGCACAACGTGAGTGTGGGAACATTGTCTCTGAGTGCTTTCAGGCTCTTGGAGAGGCTGCAGCCTTGCAGTTCTTCCCCTGGGGTAAGTACAAGACTAGGTGCTTGTGGAGACCTGTGCCTTGGTGTCCTCTGGGAGACCCTGCTTCTCCTGAGAGCACCTAGGCTACCCTGCTGCAAGTGAGGGAATGAAGGTTTGGTGGTCTGGGGGAGCATTCAGTTTTACTTTTCATTAGAATTTAGGTGAACAAACACTATGTCTGCTCTTCCTCACTTGTCCTATAAGAACTTGTCCTGTACTGCTCTATACTTGAGAAGCTGCCCAGAGAAGCTGTGGATGCCACATCTCTGGAAGTGTTCGTGGTGTGCTTGGATGGGTCTGAGCAACCTGGTGTCATGGAATGTGTCCCTGCCGGTAGCAGGGGGGCTGGAACAAGATGATCCTTAAGATCCCTCCTGACCCAAACCATTCTGTGATTCTGTCAAATATATAAACTCAGCTGAACTTTCTATTTCTTATTTAAGATGTACCACATCTTATGAATTTTATAGGCTTCATAAACTTTAGCTGTGCTGATGTAGATGGCAGAAGGAGCAAGGCTGTAAAGTGAGCACTAGCAGTATTAGGAAATCACTAAATAAACATCTTGCTCTTGAACCAGCATTTATTAATGCTCTAGGAAAGGTGTGAGTGATCCTCTCCTGATAGAAGTGCTGTGTTAAAAGAGCTATTGGGATTTGTTATTGCATATTGAATCTTTTTATGACTACAGATATGATAACTCTAAGGTCCCATTCCAGCTCCAAATTAGGTAATTTCTTAGTGTCCTTAAACTTTCCCTCCAGGTTTAGCAGTACAGAACATTATCCTTTGCTTTTGTGATCTGTTGTTGTGCCCTGTGACCAAAATGCTTTTACACGACTTAACTAAGGTATTCCTACGTAATTCCTACCTAGAAGTGATTGACCCCACAGAATGCATCTCTTTCTCAAAAAGTATGGTCAATCGTTTCGATGTATGTATTTTTCTTTACTCTTAAACAAGGAAACATATTAGGATTGGATCTTTACAAAAGTCATTTGTTTCAAAACAGCTAAATCACGAAGCTGATGACTCCAGGGAGATGTCAACCTCTGCCCTCCTCTGAGAAGGCAGAAGCGGGAGCACTGCTTGAAGCTTTCCGACCAATTTGCATCTGGCTTATCAGCAAGACACTGCGTCAGTATGTCCCAGCTCCGAGGTGTAAGAGCGGCGTGTTTGAAGCAGAAACCATTAATGACTGTCTGCTGGGTCCCTCGTCAGGAGCGAATCCAATTTTCTGCATTTCCAGAGCCAGCCCGGTGCCCACGACTGCTCCTCGCTGGAGTGCAAACCATGCCCTCCGCGCTGGTTCTCCTCCCCGTGCTGTCAAACGGGACGTACATGGGAGCTTATCAGAGTGTTTTTTGCAGGCTCCGCCAGCTACCCAAGCGCTGTACTGTCCGCTCGTTTATCCTCAGCATCTCCGCGACTGCTGGCAAAGCTCACGGTGCTTTCGAGGGCCGCGGTCCCAAAGGTGCCTGCCTCATCTGCGCGTTACCGACAGCAGCACGGCAGCGCCCCGGCGGCCACCGCTCGTGCCCGGGCCAGCACGTCCGGGGCCGTGCGGGTCACGCCGAGGCACTGCCGGCCACTGCCCCGCCAGGCGACCCGCGGGGAGCAGCGGGGCCGGGCCGGGCAGCACAGCCCGCTCCGGGCTGTGGGCGCTGCTGTGAGGGGGCCGGGGCCGGGACCCGACACTCGGCACCGCCACGGAGCCGGCGTCCCCCGCGGCGGCAGAGCCCGGACAAAACGTGACTGGACACGTTGTGGAAGGGCAGTCCCCGGTTCCCAGGCCGGGCTGGCGGGCCCGGCGTTATCCCGCCGTCCGCTTCCATTTCCGCGGAGCCCCAGCGGGGACGATGCCCGAGCCCGGCAGCTCCTCGCAGGAGCGGCGAGGTGCAGCCCCGCTCAAGCACCCGAGTTTGCCCGGGCACGCAGAGCGCCGCGAGTGCGTTTTGTGAGGGGAACGTGCCCCGCAGCCGCTGCCCCCCGAGCGGCCACCGCACGGGGGGAGGCTGCCGGCACACAAAGCCCCGCGCGGGCGGGGCGCGGACCTCCCCCGCCGGGCCCTCCCCGCCCGCGGGGGGCTGCGAAGGGAGGCCGCGGCGCTGGCAGCGGCGTTCCCAGCACGGCGCTCGGCCCGGGGCAGCGGCACTGCGGGACAGCCGGGCCGGGCCGCCCCAGCCCCCGCCCAGCCCCGGGGTCACGGCGAGCGGTCCGGGCGGCGCGCAGGCGCACGGCGCGCCCGCGCCTCCAACATGGCTGAGGTGGTGCCGTTTCTCCTGCGGCGGGCGCGGAGCGGAGGATGCTGAGCCTGCCCCGACCAGCCGCCGCAGCCGCTAGGGTGGTGAGGCCGAGGCGCGCCCCGCGCAGCCATGGCCAGGCTGGCCGACTACTTCATCGTGGTGGGCTATGACCACGAGAAGACAGGTAGGTGTGGCTGCGTGCAGCGCTGCCCCGCCGTGCCTGGCCGCTCCCCGCGCTCCTGCCCGGCCCCGGCCCCCGCCCGCCTCCGGCCGGGCCGCGGGAGGAGGAGACTGCGGCGCTCACGGGGCGCGCGTCCGGTCAGGGGAGGAGGGGGTGAGGGCAGCGAGGCGAGCCAAGGGTTAATCCCCCTTTCCCGAGGGGGGAAGCGGAGGGACTCCTGCACCGGCCGGCCGGGGCAGCCCCTGGCCGCCCCGCCCGCCGGCAGCGGCTGCGGCTCCTTCCCGAAGCGCGGCCGGTTCAAACGGGGCCCGCGGCCGTGCTGGGCCCGGCCCCCGCCCCGCGGCCCCGCCGGGTCCCCACCTGTGTCCCCTCGGCCGCCCGGCAGAACAAAGGGGGCTCGACGGGCGGCTGGGCTTGCCCCGTGCTCATCCATCGCCTGTGGAACGGGGCCCGGGGAAGCGCCGTGGCACCCGGGAGGCTATGCAGGAACGGGTGCTTTCCCTAAAGCCTCGGGACACGTTCTGTCTGCTGGGGGAAAGGGAAGTGGTGTTATCTGCTGGCGTTTTGTGGGCGAAGAGAGAGTGGTTGGTGTTATGTAACTCTCCGTTATGATACCAGCTTTGTTGCTGCAGAGATCTCAAATCAGTGTGTCAACTGATGGGAAAACGAAGTGATTGTCAATGGGTGTGTGTTTGTGCTGGGTATTTCAGAGCGATCCTTTGAATGTATGTTGTTAATAAACAATATTTTAAACAGTCGAATGTTCCCTACTTTATTTAACTATGTGTAAACCAAACAACACTCAAGTTTGTTACTCTGAGTAATTCTTTGAAGTAGCAATTGTGTGTAGTCTGTATCTGCTCATTCGAAAAGTGCAGCTAATAAACTCAGACCATGGGATTTTTTTAAGAAGAAATATAGTTTTCAGAGAAATAATTTCATCTGTGTGTTTACAGATGCAGTGTCTTACAAAGTTCTGCTAAGGGTCTCTTGGATTTTACTGTTCTGCAATTATTCCATTAATTACAGCCTACTTTCTTCTCTTACCGTATTTGATAATAGATTTGTCCTAATTGTACAGTGTCAGATATACAGTGTTCAATTGTACAATATTCAGATTGTAATGCTACAATGTTCAGATGTCAAAATCAAGACATCTGAATTGGGAAGTATTTTTGCCTCTCTACTGTTTGGAACATTTCCCCTGGCAAAGTAGAAGGAACCCAAATCAAAACAAAGAAGCAACCAAAAAACCCAGATGTGCTTTTAAGAAGACAAAGCAAGTAGGCTGCTTCCTTCATGGGTGTGATACAGATTGCACTGAAAGCTTTATGTCTGTAAAATGTCTTCATCTGTAGCGTTTAAGTATGTGCTTAACTTCCCATACATAAATCGTCTCATGAACTTTGGTAGAATTGCTTGCATGGGTGAAATTGAGCAGATTCAGAAATAACTCCTGAACCTAAATTTGAAAAGGTCATGCCCAGAAAGTAACTGTTTAGACTTTATTATTTAAATTACTTGCTGCTGCTTTAATGCTTCATAAGAAAAATGCTTGAAGGAGCAACATTCTATTGAAGACTAGGCATGCATTGTTTTCCAAATTCCTTTACCCCCACATGCAATCCCATAATACATGGAGTACTGACCTTTATTTTTCTTATAAAACGGTAGGGTTTTTTTTATGCATTTATTATGCTTCCTTCTATATGAAAAGCAGGGACAAACATTTAGGATTACAGACTAGCTACCTTTGAAGCTTTTACATTTTTAAGTATGTTCCTTTTTTTCGCTTTCCTATTTTTTTTCCTTATCTGCAGCTACCTTTTGGGTTGCTTTTAATGTGCTTGATTTTCATGTGGAGTGTAATTACATTTTGTAGTGGTTTTTTTTCCCCAGGCATAATCTGTGGAATCGTTTTGTGTAAACAAGCAAACAAAAATGCTGTACCCTCTCTCCCAACCTGTGTGTCAGGAGCGTTTGGATGATAAACACTTGTGGTTTATAGGGAAGGGTGTTTATAGTAGTGACTGCTCTCCCAGGAAAGCCCCCACTGTGTCTGCTGGCTCTCCTCTCACTGCTTATATGGATTTATTTACATGGGCCAGTATCTGCTGTACCCCTGAAAATGTGGTAAAAGTGCTGGTTTCCTGGGCAGGTTATCTGGCTTTACTCAAAAAGCATTTGCTGTAAATATCTAAAATGCAGTGTTTATGCAGTTTGTGAGCAGATTTGTAGATTTTTCTTGTTTTGGAACAACTTTGTTACTGATGCTACAAGTTTTTATCCAGCATAGTCTTCAGGTGAAGTGAACAGTTTTATTGTCCTCGAATAAACCAGAGAGTGTGTCCTTTGGAAATCAAGCATATGAAAGTGCATTCCTGTCCTGGTCTAGGCCTGTGTAAATTGATGTTCCAGCAGTCCTAGTGCTGCCATTCCTGTTGTGTTCAATCTTCCTTTGGTTTCCTTGCTGGCTTTAGGAAGCTGACTTGTCCAAAAGACCTTTCTTGCTGAGTGTGTTACCTGTGTTGCTGTATTATCTTGTCCTTGGATTTCTTTTCTGCTGATTTTTCAAACCGTGTTGGCTTATCAGGAGGTCACATGAATGCCAGTATTGCCAGATCAGTGCACCCCGAATTTATATCAGCTTTAATGGTCCTAGAGCCTTGGGCACAACCATGTTAGTGAGGTGGCTTAGTCTCCTACATCCTCCCAGAAATGGGAGCCCTTGGATAATTTACCTAACAGTTTATTCATGCTTGGCAAGATGCACAGAGGCTCTGCCTGAGCGGAGAATGAGCTTTGCGGTTGACAAGTGTCAGTAGCATTGCAGGCACTTAGGAGTCTGTGTGTTGTTAAGGATGACCTGATTCACCCAGCTTTCTCTGCGTTTCAGGTGCACTGGTCTGTGTGCCCACTTGAGTTGCTCAGTCTGTGTCTCTGCCCATAAAACTGAGTGTAGATGGATCATAGCTGTAGTGGCTGTTGTGTATTTTAACAACTCGTTCTGAGCCACTGCTCAGAACTGCAGCAGCAGTAGCTGCTGTCAGAAGTGCATGTTAAATGTCCTGACAGAGTTGGAGAAACCAGATTTAAAAATCCCCCAGTTTTGCTAAATCCCTTTTTTTTGTTCAGGCAGTGAAAGTGTGAAGGATTTCAGTGATGCACAGAGTAAAGCAATCAACCTTGGTGTATTTTGCCTTCAGCTGAACCTTGGCTGAGGCAGATAACCACATTTTCCTCCAGCATATCAGCACGATATAAAGCTGTTACATAACTGGCTGCAAAAGGCACTTACAGAAGTCTCTGGAAGGAGCAAAGGTGCTACCCAAGTGAAGGAATTCTGGGTTAACAGCAAGGAGAAATCCCAGGAGGCCTTACTATTTGTGCATTTTATTTTTTCATGGATTTTGAAGTGTGTTGTTTGATGTGCTTCACCAAGAAATTCTCATTTAATATGTCTGAATAATGGAATGTGGATGGGATTTAGGAAGAACACAGATGTTTGCAAAGATCACAGAAGGGCATGAGAAAATGCCTTTTTTGTTTTGTTTGTTTTTGGTTTTGCTGGCATAAGCCTTAATCATAAACCTATCCCTAGAATGTACATACAGTGATACTTGGAAAAGGTAAAAGAGAGAACATTCTGTGTCAGCAGCTCATAGGTAAGGATGAAGAAGAGAGGATCCAATCACTGGGTTTGATTAATTATCCCATGCACCCATAGCAGCTTTCCTGTAGGATGCTGTCTTGTACCCAGAAGTTAAAGGAGAAAACCTGTGAGGTGGAACAAGATGTTTTCTGTGATGGTTGGTGGCTCTAAGAAGACAGAGGAATGTTTTGTTCTTGATTCTGTGTGCAGTTGCAATGTGTAGGACAGAAGGCTTGCAACAGTATAGCAGTTTTATTTGGCTGTTGTCACAACTGATAAATGCTGGTATAACATGTGTAGGCTCTGTTGTGGTTGTTTCTGTTCTGATTTTTATCAACTCCTCTTCAGGAAAGCCTTTATTGTGTAACATAGCTTCGTATCTCAGAGGATTTTGAAACAAGACAAGTGATTGTTGATGGAGTGGGAGAGATTTCTAAATGGAGTTGTCTGGTTCTTCTATTTTTTTTCCTCTGAGCATATTTTGCCTGTGAAGAATATAGTATCATGAGGATTTTCTGGTGTATTTGCTGTATATTCATAGTTGGGCATTTCACTGAGCTAGTGGGTATATAAGGAGTGGATGATTGCTTGATGCCATGGCATGCAATATTTGTAACACAGAAAATGTAGAAAAACAAAGGAATAAAGCTGTTACTTCAGTGGCTTTCTTATCTGTGCTGAGGCTTAATTTGATTCAAATGCAATCCAGAGAAATCTCAAAGGGATTAAAAAAGCAACAAAACCAAAATCTTTCTTACTGTGGCAGGAGAATTCTTGTAGCTGAAGTGGAATGGGGCACCAAGTGCAGTGCTGGAGCTGGAGCAGAATGCAGAAGTGTCTGGGTGTTGCTGGGAGATGACTGTAGCTGGCTATGGCTGGTAGGGCATGGCAGCCCAAAAACCTTGCCAACACGTTAGTTGCTCCAGTAAATGAAATTATCTCTGCCTCCAAACCTTGTGCTTTACTTTTCAAGTTCCACAGATTCCACAATACTATGCTGAAACAGAGTGAGGAAAAAAAAATATTTCCATTGCACGTGGTTTTATTTGTTTTTATTGTGGTGATGTTTGTTGGTTCTTTGTTGGCTTTTTTTTTTGGTGAGATAAAGCTCTCTTGAAAGTCTCCTTGGAGGACTCCCAGTATTTTTTAGTAGCATGTAATAAAACATATTCAAGCCGTTTTTTCTAGTACTTAATGTTGACCAAAAGAACATTTATTTTGATTTATGGATTTATCGTTTTTGAGAAACCGTAAAATCAATGCAGATCATGTAAATCTCATTTCCCTCACGTGTCTGTAATGAATATTTCCAAAGAAGCTGGATTTCTGACTCTTTACTCAGTCTTGCTATTATCATAACAACACATTTTTTTCCACTTTTAATTTTAAACTAAAATATTCATGGAGGCTGATATTTTTCTCTGTAAGCTATCTTCATTTTTTCTGAAATACGAGGACAGATTATGTTGAGGGAAGTAGCATTTCCTATCTTTGTGGCTAAATTGCAGTCAAGGAACTCTCTCTCCTGTTCTGTCCTGGATTAACTTCGTGGATTATCTGACAGAAAGACACTTTTCCTGCAGCCTGTTCATGGAAAACAATTTGTTATGCAAGCCTGAATACTGTGTAAGCCCTGGCCTTCTCTAACCACAATCATATTTTTCAGTGGAGGGACAATGGGACTGACATTTTTCTCCAACGTCCAAAACGTAACAGTCTTGTCTCATAACAGTGAGGAAGAGAATTATACTGCTGTGGTGGTTCTCTGACATGAATTTAAAGTACCAACTACCTCTCCAATTACTGGTACTCACAAAGGAAAACCACAGTCACTGTGGAAACATTTGTAAAATGTGTGACAGCAGATTCACAGTTCAGCCTTGATAACTGTCAGTGAAAGTTGTATTCTGCAAATATATACTGGTGGGTAGGAGGTTTTCCTTTGGTTCATCTCTCCTCTTACTCCTCTTTGCAGTAGCATGAGACTTCCAGGCTCCTTACTTATATAGTGAAAAAAAGAGATTTCTAACAATAGCATTATCACGATCGATGAGATTAATTTTCTTCTGCTTGGTGTTTTGGGAATTATGTTTCATTTATATGTATTTGTTGAAATAAATTACTCTTGTGGTGTCAGTGGTATGTTCTGAAGTCAAGGACAATCCAATTAGTGTTGATTGGGATTTGGCAGCTAAATCCCTGCTCATTGAGCCAAGAACATGCTGGTTATTGCTTATCTGCTAGTGACTAGATAGATCATGATTTCATGTCTCTAATGTTTACAGCTCTCAGTTTTCAATCTTCAGCAAATTGAGTACTATGAAAAAAATGCAATCACTGAACAGAGCTTGAATTCTTTGGTATTTTAGAATTTCCTTTCTGGTACTGTTATGCTCAAGATGTCAAAATAACCACAGAATTCCCACTGAGCTGGAGGCAGGTGACCGACTGGCACTGCTGCAGCCAGAACCAGCACTTGGTGACAGTCTGGGGTTGTGTGTACCTGTTGTAGAGGAAAGGTATGAGACAGAAAAAGCAAACTCATCATGATTTTGGATACAAATTCAGGACAGTTGGGGGACCTCAGTGGATAAAAAGAGACAAAGGAATATTACTAGGCTTACAAAATCAATCATTCAGGAAGAAATTCAAGGGGGAGAAAATAGAAGGTAGGAATAGTGTCCTTATCATGTCTTTTACTGTGGTTCATATGTTGTTTCCTAGGATTTAAAACCCCAGAAAATCCATTATCTGACACTTGGATAGATCTTCAGCAAGATAGAAAATGTCTTTATTAAATGTTAGAGTGTTGGGTCGGGTCTGCTGGAATAGCAACTGGAAGGAAGACGAGACATTCTGGCAGAGAATTTCTCAGATGCTTGTGGATGAAAAGGGACAGCTCTTCTTTCTAGAACATTGACTTCAGTTGTGGAAGGTTGTACCTTTGGAAAATGAGTTTTGTTGAGCTCCTTTTGCCAGCTGCTATAGACAGTGATTCCAGGGGTATGGAGTGTTGTCAGACTCTAGTGGGCTGCATGTCACTTTCTTGTGGTTTGGGAACTCTTCTTCATAAGACATTGGCCCCTCCTGCTTACTCTGTTTGGCACATTCTGGTATTTTGGAATGCTTTCTGTCTTCTAGGTTTACTCCAGAAGAATCTCTGCCATTTTCATCTCTCTCACTTTTTCCTTCCTTCTCTGTCTCTCATTATTCATTTAGCTCTCCTTATCTATTCTGTGGTTTTCTGAGATGAAGTCCTCTTGGCCACTCAGTCTGATTTCTTACGGTTTTCATCTTTAAATTAGCAAATTCCAACTCATCACACAAGCACCAGGGCCTAGTTTTGTCCCTTTTGTAAATTTTGGGCTTGAAAGTTTGGTAGAATTTTAGTTTAGGCCAAAAAAAATCATTTTCTCCCCAGTCTTATTTCTTGGAATCAGAAAAAGTATTCGGTGTGAAATTTTACTGAAATATTTGAGCTGGAAACAGATGTCAACCGTTGAGACTTTATATGGTGCATTTAGTTTGTTTGAGTAAAAAAGAATTGAAAATAGTTCCAGAACAAGGTACAGCACCATTAGTGATGCCTATAGCTGTTAGTTGTGTAGCTAAAAAAACCACACTCTTGTTTCTTAGTTTGTTATAACTACACCAGTTGAAACCAAATAAACCTTTTAGTTTGACCACTTGAAGTCTTCCACAGCTTATATTTGTGCATTTAACATGTGTATTTTTGTTTTGGACAAAGAAATGCAGACGCTCGTCCTTTTTTGTGACTATTGTTCTGTGAATTGTAAATCTAATTCCTAAATGGCAGTAAGAATAAACTGTGTGTGTGACTAACAAAATACTCAAGACTCAAAAGACCAAGTTGTGATCTTGTCATAAATTCAACTGTAATGGAATTTTAATTCTTGAAATATTGTTGAATGGGCATACTGTACTTTTAGGAAAGCTCTTTTTAAATTCTATTACACAGACTGCTTTTCATAAAGTTGTGAATTGCAATTGCATAAAAATAGAAGAAAGCCACATGCTTTGTTCCTGCAGGGCTATTTCTTCATAATTAATCTATTTTCCCAGAAAAACACATAGTAGTTTTATGAAGCTTGTGTGATGACTGGGTTGTTACTGGTCTATATTGTTGGTATACGCTATTTTTAAACTAGGTTTATTACAAAACATTCTAGTAGAACTTACAAGAGGATTTCCATTTTCTTTCTTCTTGTTTTATAGTTTGTAAAGAGAGAAGTAGTAGGTTTGAAATTTTTAAAGAATATAGAATTTTTAAAAGAACGTTTCAAAGAAAAATTGGTGATAAAGCCCATTTTAAAAGCCTTCCTAAAATGTGGATATAAACGCACATTTCCCCCCATTTTTTATTGGGAGGACTTAATCTATTGATCTATTTAATCCTCCTCTTTTAGGCTGCAAATTCTTAGACTCTTCAGTCTGTGAGAGGTTTTTTCCTTCAGTGTATTTTGTGCAGTGGGCTGCCAGGCAGAATTTGCTTTTTGTGAAGCATCTCAGCCTGGGGCCTCTGGCTGAGCCATAGGTTGGGCCCATAGGGCTGCAGCTGAGGAACAAGTTGGAATTTCCTGTTAAGGGAGGCAAGAGCTGCTGCCTGAGCATTGCCTTTGGGATTCACCCCACATTTCTTAGAAGTGCAATTATTGAATTAATTCTTATTT
The DNA here is from genome assembly GCA_009812075.1 of Sialia sialis. NCBI lineage: Eukaryota > Metazoa > Chordata > Aves > Passeriformes > Turdidae > Sialia > Sialia sialis. Next base: position 37,469,905 of record VRYO01001269.1, on the reverse strand, counting down.
TATGCCTTTCAGGAGCTGCTTGCTTTTGCAAAATAGGAAGCTAATTAGCATGTGTTTCTCATGATCAGGAAGTTTCAGCAGCGGTAGAAAGCCCAAGGTTTGCAATGGATGCTTTTTGTGGTATTTCTAAAACAAATAAGATAACGAGGCATACACACAGAATAAAAGGATGTTTTCTGTGGTGATAAATATTCAGTTTGTGTTAAGAAATCCATGCAAGTGTTCAGTTGCAGAGGAATGTTTCTTCCCTGGGTTTTTTGTAGTTACTAAAACGGAGATGCTTATTTTCAGTGGTAAATTCTGGTCCACTTGGCTACAGTGAGTTAAGGTGGCTGTGAAGGTCTCAGGTTTGCCCTTTGGCTGGAGGCAGCAATTTTATACACTGGTGCCAGTTCTGCACTGCTCTCACTCATGAGCTGAGGTTTTGACTCAAGCTACCTTTAAGCCTGCTTGAAGTTGAGCCACCTGGATTTGTCCTGGCCCTGTGTGACTTTTCCATCTCTGAGGAGTTGATTCTTTCCAGCAGGGAAGCAGCAGAGAGAGCTGGAGCATCCCAAAGCCCCAAAGCAGTGGGTTGTCCTCAGCCTACAGCTGTGATGGCACTGCAGTTCAGCAGGACAGCCAAAACCAGTGGCATGTTGTTTCAGCTACAGGCAACTGAAAAGAAAACAAAGCCATAGAGAGCCACATGTTTGTGATTTGGAATTCAAAACTCTTCTTTCAAAAGATTCTCTTTCCTGTTTGGTTAACGTGCACAAATAATGATACCAGGTTTGCCACTGAGTAAACAGCGTCCGTTCAAGTTGTGATACTTTTGTAAGGTTGTTGTTTCAGCACTGTGTTTTCCAAATATTTTGTTTATAGTATTTATTATTAAAAGAGATGAGATCATACATATTCAACAAAATAATCTGGTGGAGGCTGTTTTTTATGATTTTGTTCTCTTTTGCCACATGGTATCTTTTTGGAAGAGGCAAGACTGTCACTCATTTTTTGTGAGAGAGTGGTCTTGAAAAAGAACTCAGGAAACATGCTTTCTGCCTTTCTGACCTTGTAAGATGTTTTTGCATTCTTACAAAACTGTTTACGTGCTTGTTTATGGGTTTCTTTATTTATTTTTTTTAATTTACAAAAATGTGGCCAGAGGTTTAGTAAATAGCCTTTTTTGGAAAACTGCAGTTCAAGTACATGCGGGTTCCTTGGTCTAGTCTCTAGTTATTGATAATAGCCACTAGTTATTGATAATAATAATCATAGCTGTTCTTCTTGCTGATAGCCTAGCAGAAGACAGAAGGTAGCAATTTACATCCATACTTAATTCTAGTGCAAATGAGGATTGCTGCTCTTTACAGTGAGGTAGGATTTGAGAAGCCTAATTCAGAAGACTATTGTTTTCATAATCTGTTGTTCTCTTGAGAATATGCTTACCATTATTTGAAGTTAGAAATCCCAGAGGTAAGATTCTGATAAAAGTAATAGTAACAATAATAATTTTTTTAAGAATGGCCTTAACTGGTCTCTAGCCCTTTGTTTCTGTCTTGTGGAAAGGACCTTGGAGATGTTTCATTTCCCAAAGTTGTGATGGTTAAGGATAGGATGCTGAAAACTAAAACCCATGGATCTGCTATCTTCCTTTGTAAGTGAGTTGTGTGTGTTCTGCTTATTCTCAGTCAGTGTTCTTAAAGTTATTATAAAGTCTGTGAGTTGAACTGTCTCCTATGCCTAATTTATTTTCTCCTTCTCCTCCCTGACTCCCCAAAAATCAGTAGTTCTTCTTGTTTTAGGTTTCATATGAAAACAAGAAGTCATGGCTACTGATACTTTGAAATTCTGAAGCAGAAGACTCAGAATATAGTTCTGTTTAAAAATCCCCATATGAAGTCTAGAAATGAGCAGTAGAAAACCCTCACTACTTACCAAGTTGGGTATGTACTCCCTACCTAGTCTTAACTGTTCTTTTAAAGGTTTGAAAATAGATTTGGAGAGACCAAAACATAAATTGTATGTTTTATTAGATTTGATTTATGGTTCTATGAAGACTCTATATATTTTTTTTATTCTTTTGCATTTGATGGTTATTAGGAGGAGCTTTGGACTTTAGTGATCTTAATGTAGTTGTACAAAGCACCATATGGTTTCTACAATTTTCACAGCAGATAGACCAAGGTTTTTGTCAACATGGTCTTGCCAAACTTAATTAGCAACAAATTTTCATATCTGAATCAAAGTAGTTCCTGATTTAATGGTAGGAATCTCAAGAGTTATGTGTAGATTCAAAGATCGTAGAATGGTTTTCGTTGGAAGGGCTCTTAAAGATCCTCTGGTTCCATGGGCAGGGACACCTTTCGCTAGATTGGGTTCTCCTTCGTTGGGGCCCCCAGAGGTGGATGGAGTACTCCAGGTGAAGTCTTGGGAGAGCAGAGCAGGAGACAGTCATCTCTCTTGACTTGCTGGTGAAGGATGGGTGCAAGTGATCACTGCCCTTGGGCAAAATTGGTAGCATGGACTCCCAGAATTAATTTTGCACACTTTTTTTTGTTCAACTTGTAAATATCAAGTCAAAGAGGAAGTGGAATACTTAATGCTTGAGACTTGCAGATGAATAAAAGAAAGTAATTAAAGTAATTCTGAATATCTGAATCTAAAGCCTGTGATGAAGGGCTCCAGACAGAGCTCATGATACTGAGTGACTAGTATGTTCAAATTTTGGATAATACAAATTTTGATAATACAAGCTGAAGTACATTCAGTAGTGAGAAAGAATTCAAAGCAATGGTTTCTAATTTAGCTATTGTCACTTAGTGGGAAAGTTCTTGGAATCTGTTGGGACAGTTCTCTGTAAAACTTCAGCCTAATGTCTAGTCTGGCATCAGTAAACTCAGAAATAAAAAGTGTGGAGTTGTGAAAAAAACCCACCCAAAACCACAGTACTGGTACCGGGACTTGCAGCTAAGGGGCCAAGAATGGGTGAGGTGAATCCTAGAGGTCCCGCTCAGCCCTGGTTTCTGTGATCCAGAACCTTAAAGACTGGGCAGGATCTGCAGGAATTCCTGATTGATTTTCTCCCAGGGCACTGTGAGCTGTAGGCTTGGCTGATTGGGGCAGATCTTAACTCATTCTCAGAGCCCCCTCCATACAGCACTTCCACTTCTGTGTCACTCTATTCCAGTGCTCCTCTGGCTGACTTTCAGGAGAATTTTCATAGAGTTTGAGTCATATGGGTTTTGGGTACAGTTTTCAGCCTGTCATTACTCTTCTCCCTGAAGTGTGGTGACCAGACTGGTTGGAAGTGACCTTATGTGGAATCTTACCAAAACACAGAGTGAGACTGGTACTTGCTGGTTTTGTGGGCAGTTCTGTGCATTGACATCTCTCTGAATTTTTTATTTTTTATTTTTAGCTTTCAGCATCACAACACTGAGGATCACTTTGTGGTCTGCTCTAACCACTGCATCCTTTTTACCTGAACCACATTTTGGCACTATATGTGCAGTCAGGTGTTCTGGCCTAGCTCTGCCGCTTTGCAGTTCTCCTTAGTCACACTCTTAACATTTTGTCATAACTTTTTTCCTGGTCTTTCAGCATCCCTTTGAATTCATATCTTGTCCTCTTGTCTGTTTATTGTCTGGATTTTCAGAAAATAAATACTATGTGTATATATAAAATCATTTCTGTGTATATGTGCTTGTGCATTAAAAGAGCAGCTGCAGTTATGTGCTGCCTTTCAGCCTGCAGCAACTTTAATCAAAACCTAAACAAAACCCACTCCAAATCAAAAAGTGAGCTTTGTACCCCACAATGACTCACATATCATGTCTGGGAGATAGAATTAATGCTGCTGTAAATATGATTGAATGTGTATAGTGAATAAATTAGTAGAAAGCATATTCAGTTGATTTCCCTAGGCATACTAAATTTTGGGTTGTTCGGGGTGCATTTAAATGGGGTGGTATTTTAAGAGTCAGGGACTTTGAGAAACAAGTTAGCAAATTATTTCCTAAACAGCAGAACTGTTGACGTATTTCTGCACATTTTTGTCTTTTGTCTGGAATGGCCCTGGTAGTGCTGTTACAGACAAGGAACAGGGTGTCTTGAATACTAACTTTTCTTCAAATCAGGGTCACTGTGTATTTATTTATTTGGGTTAAAGGCCATTGGTCACACAGACGTTGTTTCTGTAGGAGACCTCTCTGCAAGTAGCAGTTTTACTTGTGAGAACACCATTTACTGTCACTTAGGAGAATATTTGCCTGCCTTTGTGGCAGACACATTATAATACGCTCCAGTTAAGATTCTGGGGCTGCCACAGCGTCAGAAAGGAGAGGTTATGTTCTATTAATTAATCACGGGCCCATAGTCAAGTGGCATTTGATTGTTTGCTAGGACATGAGTTTGAGTTTATTTTCCTTGTTTGTGCTCTCATCTCAGACAAGTAGTTCCTTCAGTTTCCTGCAGTTGCAAAATATAGATTGAGGAGTTAAAAAACACTGTTTTTACTGCTAATGGTGCATGCACTGGAAGTGCATTTGGATGTGCAGAATCTTGGCAGTGTAGCTTATTTATGGGGCAGGAGATGGCAGTAAGGAAATAGGTGATTTAGCACAGGCACAGAACCATACTTTATTCTTACATAGTGGTTTTAAGAGAGCTCTCAAAACCCCTGAAATACCATAACAATTGTTCAAATTTACACATTGATATTTATTTTGTGTCTTCCTGTTTGATTTTTTTGGGATCTTTTTCCAATCAGGTAAATATTTTCGAGCATTTGCAGCACTTGTTTAGCTATGCATGGACATCAGGTGAAATATTATGTGCCGTATGAGCAAAATGCAATTCACATTATGCAAAGTTCAGCTTTCGTGAAGGCTGCTAGAGTTAGAAGAAACACAAATCCACAGTAACATTTATGACGTTTCAAAGTTTGTGGATTTAAAAGAAATTTGCATACAGCATTATTTTGAAGAATTCACATTCAATTAAGTTGGTCCCCACTTAATTGAAGTCACTCTGGCAGCCCTGTTCTGTGGGCAAGGAGGGAATGAAGCACTGTTAACCAACAAAATGTTTAACCTGGGGGCAGTTGAGGGTGTTCCAAACAATGGTGTTCATTTTGACTGCCTGTTTGAAGTAGACCCTTGCTTTTTGTTCTCACTTTGGAACTTGCCTGCAGCTGTGAAGGGTAGAGTTTGTCATGCAGGAGTTGAGCAAGGTGACATCATGAGAGAATGGTGACCACTGTGGCAACGTGCTTGGTGTAAGTTTGCCTTGGTGTAAGAGTGATCAGGGGCAGGGATTTGTTTCCTTTGGGATCAGTCAGGCAGGCAGGGATGGAATATTCTTGGCATATTTATGGGATCCCTTGGTTGGGGCTGTTGTTATTTTAACCTGGAACCCACTCAGTCTGTTGCAGTGTGTTCTCCAGGTAAGTCCTCTTAAGCCAGCAGGGCTGTCACTGGGTAACTCAAAATGTTTGGATGGTGGCGCACCAGCTCTTTGAAATTCAGGCATGACAGAAGGCCAATAACCATGGAGCCTTGCTCACATCCCCTGCACATCCTCGGCTTATGGAGCACTGGAGAATGCGGAGCAAAACCTAAACCCTCAGGGCCAAATTCTCTTGGGAGACAACACTACTTTATAGTCTTGGCTTGCACATCCCAGTGTGGGGTTAGCTGGTCCATGGGGTGACCAGCCTGGATGTTGGCATTGGTACCCTTCAGGCAGGTGGGTAAGGAGCTGATTTTTGCTAAATACATATGGGCCATAAGATATGCTCAGCATACTGGAAGCTCTTTGTTTTTGCTCTGTTTTTAGTCTATAGTCAGTCCAGACAAAATATTTGGCCTTCCAGGATATGTGAATCATTCTTCTTTGTAAAGCATCATTTATCATCTGTGTTCTGAAATTGTTTTGTATGAGGAAAACATTGAGTGTACTCAGAAATTTTTATTGTTAACGTGCGTTTTTACAGCTGTTGTATAAAAATCTTGCTTTGGTGAGATCAAAATATTATTTAATTGTTTTAGCCTATTGGAATCACAGGAAATATGCAGGGTGGGAAACTCCCAAATGATTTGTCACTCTTCATCATCTGTAGGTGAGCAGTGGCACACAGACTTAAATAAACAAATCTTAGCAGCTGGTTAGTTCTGGGAAAAAAAGAGAAAACTTGCTCCATCATCCTTTATGACTGCTTATACTCCCGTGTTGAGTAGAAGAAAAGCTTTGAAACTTCCTTAATCAATGCAAAAATATGTGTACAGTACAATTCTGTTGTTAAGGATTGACCGAACAGGTTGAAATCAACTTGTGTTGATTTTTTTGTCCTTTTGGTTGTTTTAAATGAAGCTAAACTTGGTTTTGAAAGAAAGTAATGCATGTGAGGAGGGTACCGTCTAAAATTCTGTTTGGACTTTCAGTGAGCATCTCAGTACCCAGAGATCTGTGACAACTGCTGTGAAGCTGAAGAAAAATAATGTAGTAGACAGTTGAGACGACCTTGCAGTCACAAAATTCTGTTTGCACAAATTTTGTATCAAGTAAAAGAAAGTTTGTTGACATGTGATATATATGAATAATACCTGCTGGGGCATGAGCAGGTATGGATTCATGTTCCAGTTCCTCTCATAAAGGACTGTGGCTCTGTAAATGCTTAGAGGCAGGAAGTATTATAGAAACATGGTATATTAAATAACAATAAGAAATGGAAAAGGGCAGTGGAAGAGGAGCTGTGAGATTACAAAAATTGTTTTTTAGAGATCAAGTGTGGAGTGTGCAGAGGAAGAATCCTGTGAAGGTAGCGGAGAGATAATGAAGGGACTTGGAAGGTGAGGCAGTTCCCTTTACAGAGGGCTGGAAAGCAGATCTGGAGGAAGTGAATTGCAGAGCTAACATTTTGCATGCTGAGATTTGCTAAATAATATTTACAGCTTGGGTTGAGATGTGGGTAGCTTGAGCATGCTGTGGAACAGGAATTTGCAGAGATGTGTGATGTGGGACTACAACTAAAGATGGATCTGAGGCTGAAGTGAGGGAGTTGGAGAAATGAGCTGTGCTTTATCTCTGCAGCACTGGCACTGCGTGGGCTATCACACAGGCCCTTCCAGGAGGATTCCTTCTTCACACTTTACACATTTGAGGAGGATTGTTTTGATCTGAGGCAGATGAAAGAGAGAGGTGTGTGAATATACAGCTTTCAAAAGGAAGAAGTGAAGACAGGAAGGGATTTATCTGTCTCTGCTGCCTGAATTATGTTGTTCACAGGCCCTTGGTTGAAAATTTCAGATGAGCTGGCTTAAGTCAGACACTGCAAGAATATCTTGAACTTACCGAGATGTTAACTTTTAACACAGTTGGCAAATAGTACCCAAAAGTAATTTTAATTTTGGAGGTCATGATAATTCCCTAGCTCTAGGGTGACAGCGTGTCCAGTGTAAAACAGCATTAAGTTACACGTATGTTGCAATTTAGCAGGAAACGTGGATCTTTCACATAAGATCTGGGTCAAGTATGTATTTCCTTTGATTCCAAGCAAGTGCTTTTTCCTAAGAATCAATGCATTTTTTTGATATTGTGGAAATACTTATTTTATTGATCAACTACCCAACCTTGAAATACTTTTTAGAAGTGATGATTGTTTTGCTTCAAAGTGTGTCACACCAACTTTAATGAGTTACACTCTGCTATTTATGTGGAGCGTCTTTCTGATATTAAAAACATCAAGCCACATTGCATCTAAAGTTACAGTAGACTTAGAGCTTTGGTGACCTTCACCTTGAAGATTTGGGAAAGTTCATTGCCTTCTGTATGAAGGATGTTATTTAGGAAGGATTTTTCCACCTATTTGAAGGCAAGATGCATACTGTGATCCATGCTTACTTTGGTTTCTTCTTCAAGAAGGGACTGCTTTTTTGCTGCTGTATCATTTACACAGATGCACATTTTGCTTGCTTTTACTTTAATCCTTCATTGTGCACTTTTGATGTCAAAGAAGTAACAGATCCTCTTTTACAAAGTGTTTGGATACTTTACTGTACCAAAGCATCACTTTGAACTCTGGACAAATTAGTGTAATGAAACAGCCAAGTTCCTAATGTGTCACAGTTGAGCTTGAGAATAAACATTCTGCATTTTCAGCTACTCTGTGCAAAGACAGTCTTTTTGAACATTAAATATATGATTACTATGTGTGAGAAGATGCAAAGCACTTTTTATTTGACATAAACACTGTCAAAATGCTCCCTGTTCTACTGTTCTCCAGTGTTTATGATTACACTTCGTATTATTTTGTAAGGAGGCATAAAGAGCTTCTGAAGAAACATTACAAAATAGTCCAAATTATCTCAAGGATAAAATTGATTAAAAACCAGAAAAAAAAAGCCTTTGCCTTTTCAGTTATTAACGAGACATGATGCCCAAATCCTCAAGCTGAGGGAGAGAACACTGCTCTGAGACAAGAGAACTTATCATTCTGATATGGAGGGGTCTGTAGAGCTTGTGAGCACAGTGCAAGGCAAATCCTGCCCTGCCAGTGGGATAGAACAGAGGAACAGCTGCAGGAATATGTCCTGCAGGGTGTGCCTGCAGAAGGTCCCCACTGTGGGTCTTGCCATGGGGGGGATACAGTTTGCATATGGAGGGCTCTGCAGAAATACAG
>VRYO01001269.1:37428072-37460246 GCA_009812075.1 Sialia sialis | reverse complement strand
CCTGAATATAAGCCGCACTACTGGGGCAGGCTGGATTCTTCAAGGAAGAAGGTGTGGCTTATAATTGTGAAATTACTGTATCTGGAAAATCTGGAGAAAAACTGATCAGTTCACACTCTGCTTATAAAACATGCAGCTCTGAGGTAGCAGATGTACATGGAATTCCTATGCAGTGCCAAAGAGAGTGTGTAGAAATTCCAGGTGTGTTCCTGTAGGTGAGGATATTCTGGTTGGGGAATTCAGGGGTAGGTTGCTGTGACTGTTGCGATTTGCTCTACATCTCATCTCATCTCATCTCATCCTGCAAGTAATGTGGGTTGAACTTGGGCATTCATGCTGCTGAAATACAAAATACATTCTAGGTCCATTATTTTGTTTCTGTAGGGCTGCCTTGTTAGGTCTTGCAACACTGAACTGATGTTTTGTCCTAGTGGAGAGCATTAGAGGAGTGGCTTTGGCCTCTTCAGTTTAAACTGAAGGTCATAATTAAACTTTTTCAATAGTTGTTCTGTTTGGTTATGTTCTGGTTTGAGTCATGAAGGAATTGCCGAGTTGCCTTTTATATCTATTCTGATGGACACAATGGAGTTGGGGTCTGGTAGGATTAGTAAGGCAAGAAAAATTCTTGTTGAAGATATATGCAGGAATGGGATTATTTTTTTTCTTCTTTGCCCCTGGAGGAGAAAGATGCTCTTAAAAGTAAGTCCAGATCCAGACATTTAGTACAAGTTTTTGGTTTTCTTTTCTCTTTTTAATTGAGAGTAGTTATCCTAGTTCATACTTTCCTTTCCATTTTCTCTAGCAAATTATGTACCTGCATCAGAAAAATTGGGGGTCTGCCATTTTATTTACCTGTAAGAAGATTTGCTTTTTCCAAAGCAATGGCTAAACATTCTAAATTTTCTCTTAATGAAAACATTATGAGATTTTTTTTTAAATATTGAAAGTTGATTTTTAGCTTTGAAAGTACTGAAGTTTGAGTACTCAGTCTCTAGCAGGTTCTTTTCTCCTCTGCTTTTCCATTCACAAACAACGAGAAAGTCCACGAGGCTAAATAAATAATGACAGGTACAAATCCAGGATAAGGATAACAGGATGATGTGTCCAAATTTGTAGCTCCTTTTCGCACATTTCTATTAAAAGAAGTAGTTATTAAGTAATACAAGTCCTCAGAGGCCTCCTCTATGTGAGATGTATATAAATCACTTGAAAGTCATGGTGATGCCAAATAATATAGGAAGTTCTATTAAAAATTAAGACCACTTACTGTATAATAGGGCACTGAATATACTGTTAAGTCAGTTTCATGGCTTTACGTATATGTTGTATACAGTTTCATGACTGCTGAGTTTTCAATGTATTATGATTCGAGACTTCTGAAAAACAGCTTTTTATCAGCTGCTAATAAATTATTTCTGTATGACTGTGTTGCTAAAACAAGAGAATGACAACAAATTATGAATGTTCAATAGTAGTAGGTCGGTATCTTCTCTGTCTTCGGGTTCTCAACAATTGTCAAAATACTTTTATTCCTGTTAGAAAGCATTAAATAACTTAAACCACAACTACCAAAAAACTGCTCAAAGCAAAACCAAGAAATCTCCCTGAACAAGAACCCCACCAAACCCCAGGAAAGAACTCCTTGCATTTTCTGCATGTTTTCTTTAGAAGTTTGGGGCCTTCAGATTCCCAAGTGGATTCTGTCACTTCATTTGTTGAAGTAATGGAATAGAAATAGGTTTGATAGTGTTTGTGTTCAGCCACTCAGGGGGTTGAGGCATAAAAAGCGTGAGGATGAAAAGGTGACACCTGCTTCTGCCACACCAAGAGGGTTTTTACCTCTGTGCCAGGAAGATTTTTTTGGCTAAATATTGTTCAGTGTTGGGCCAGTGACATGCAGAGCATTGTCTCATGTTGAACTTCTCTTTTGCAAGCTGCATAATAAAAGTAGGTGCCTCATTTGGTGATCTGTACTTCTGTACTCTGCATGTAAATTGAAATAGTGCTTTGTTTCCAGGATGTGGGAAGGAGGAAAGCAGTAGAGACACTCTATATATATATATATGTGTGTGTGTGTGTGTGTGTGTATTAGCTGCCTTTTAGGGAGTGTTTTGGTTGTTTTCTTGTTCTATTGCATTGTACCTCTGAATTTAAGTCTTTCTCACGTCTGTTAATTTCAAGTTAATGTGTTTTGTGATTGTACTGTGCGTAAGTAGGGCACAACCCAAAACCTGGCTGGAGTACATGGAAAATTACTTCAGTTTAAAGATAAATGGTTGCTTTCTAAGTTGCACCTTTGAATATTTGTGCTGCCATATTAATTGTGGTTTTGTCATAGTAATAGATTTGCTGTGACCTAGTCAGTCTGTCAAGGGCCACCTTACTTGCTATCCACAGCACTCTTAGGATTTAAAGAAAACATTCAGAAGTCATTGGTTGATTTTTTTTTTCCCCTCTCTTACATTCTTTCACAGTGTATGAGAAAATAACAAATGAAACTAATCTAGCAAGTTTTTTTTTTCCTGATTAATTTAAAGCTTCTTTTATTCAGTGCCATACCAGCTAGAGATACAGAACTGAAGAACAGGTCTGAAATGGTAGCTCAGACTTTGCTGTTGCAGTGTAGTAATAGTAACTCTCATAGTCATGGGCACTGCACAAAAGTCAAGTGATGAGTAATGAGATGGGTTGGGGAAGATTTCCTTGCTTAAAGTTGAGGCTGGGGTTAAGTGGGAAGCCAAGAGCAGTGGAAAATAGAGATGTATAGGTAGTGTTTGCCTGGGGGAGCAGGGTGGGTAGGAGCTGTGCTCTTACCTTAGTAATAATTGCAATCAAGTGGATGGTGTACTTTCAGGTAGCTCTTTTTGTTTTATTAGATTGATGCTCTTCAGACTCTTCATTCTGACAGAGAGGTTCTGTTTTTCCCCTTAAGTCTCCATGGAGACTTTTTGGAGTTGAAGTTAGGAGAGGTTATGTACACACAACGTTGTCTTGTCATCCATAACTTTGCAGTTCTCTAAACTAATCCCAAGCATTTAAGTGTGTGATGACTGGACTGCAGTGCTGTACGTAAGAAGAGGCATGCTAGAGAGAAGAAGGCTGTTTGTCTTGGACACTGCTTTTCTGCCATGCTCACTTTTTGGTGTCAGCCTTCTGGCTGATGCCAAATGCCGGTTAAGTTAGTAAAAAAGCTCGCAGTTTATAAATTCAGAGAGCAGCTCTCATACATATCTCAATTATTTGGCATACTAAACCAGAAAATCAGATAAGGAAATTGCAAAGTGCTGGCACTTTGGCTAGTAATAGTGATAAAACTTTTTACTTTGGCAAACAGATTGTTTACAAGATAAAGTTTTTGGTTTTGCTGACGATATTTATCACGTACATTACCTGTTAATTCTTTGTTCTTGTGGCCCAGGCTTACGTGCTAGTGTCTTTTACACAAGGCCCTTCAGAAACAATTTTCAGTGTATTATATGTTGTATTTCCTGAATTCTGAGTCACAAGTTTACAATAGTTTCTTATTTCAAAAATGACACTAATATACATATTTCTACAATATATGCTGTGTATGGATGTATTTTTGGGCAACATCTGAAAATACTGTAATCCTGAACTAACTAATAGGCTGTAGTAATTTTTTTTTTCCCTTTCACGGTGCCTGTAAAAGAGATGTAATTTGTACAATTTGTCTGTGTTTTGAAGAGATTTTCTTTTCTCTTCCCCCAATCCTCCCAGTAGCCACTGGATATTTAGGGAAGGTTGGAAAGCAAGGAAAGGATAAACCTGAAAGTGTAGGGCACTTTCCTCACATTGTAAAAGTAATTTCCTTAATGAATAAAGCAGTTAAACAATATCTTGCAGGTCCAATGAAGAGAAGTTCGAGGCTGATGATGATGATTGTGGAATTATAAAGCTGGAGGCTTTCACATTACATCAGAAGTAAATGTGACAGAATACCCTGCTTGTCAGTGGATTCATCAACTTAAAAAGAAGAGATTTCACAGTGGTTGCCACTGCTGATGTGATTGTTTGCAGTTCAGTGGTAGAAGAGTTTTGGCTTAATTTGTCAGGTTGAGGAAGGCAGAGGGCTGGAACTGTGTTGATGCAGAGTAATTAAATGGATTTTATTTTATTTTATTTTTATTTAATGGATGGATTGTTGCTGAAAGAAGCTCTTGTCCTGCCATGCTGTCCTGGCAGTTCTCAGCTCCTGTAAGAGCCACTTGAAGGGCAAGTCTAGGAACTGCCCTTGGGCTTTTTTAGCAGAACGCTGAGGATTGGTCTTATTCCTACCAGGCAAAGGGTAAAGGAAGTGGAAAAGTGGCTTACAACCAACTTCCACTTGCCCTCTGGTCCTGTGCTGTTGCTCTGGGGCTCTGGGCCAAGCATACATAATGTGGAAGGAAACCACATCATTTGGAGATAGAGAATAAATGCAATTTGCAACAATTTGTACAGAGCGTGGAGGAGGTTGCATTTAATATATAGCTTAGAAACAAAGTTATGTTACAGACCTGTTTAACTGTGTGAGTGTTTCGTAATAATGGGCAGTTTGCATCTCAGTAGTCTTAAAAAAAAAGTAGTCAAAGTACTTCCAGACATGCTAGTCTGGTATGACATACTCTTCATTCATCAGGGGTTGAAATCTTGCTTGTCTTTTCCCCTACTGGAAAGCAGTAGCTCCCTTGAACAATCCCAAAGGCATTGTGCATTCTAAAGAATGTGAAAGGTATTTCTTAAAGTAAATTCTTTTGTGCTCAGAGAAAGTGTTTACCTCCACTGTTGAAATGTTTAAGCTGGACTGAGGAATAAAATAATATTTTTGTATGATTTATAGTGAGCTCAGGTTGTGTCATTTTGGTTGTTCTGTACATGCAGGACTGAGATGTTACCAGTGGAGTGTTATTTTCAGTGTATAAGGACCTAATTTTGCCTTTGTTCATTATATCAATTTGTGTCCTTTGAAGCCAGTTTTTTAAGTGTGTCCTGTCTTTGGCATGCTAAGCTACAGCATTAGCTGTTCTCCAGAATGTAATTAAATGATTGGAAGTTATTGCTTGTAAGGGAAGAAAAACATCTACTGTTCATCCAGAAATAAAACATTATAACAATTCAAGCCAAATAGGATAAATAGCCCTGGGCTATTCCTTTTAAAATGTCTAGGTCAAATGCCTAAGCTTTAATCATGAAACTTGTTGTATGTATGGAGATATTTACAGATATTTCTGGGTTTTTCTCTTCAGACCTGACTTAGGTTTGAAGGGTTTTTTTACTGTCACTGAAAACAATAAAACTCTGTGTTGGTATGCATTGGTTTAAATATACAGCATATTTATGTAATAACCCAGCTTTTATGGGTTTGTTTTCTTGCTTTTGTGAAATGCTGCGTGATGTAAAATATTCTGATGCTTTTACTCGTGCAGAAGAACTCCAGAAGGGCTGCTGAAGTTGAATCTGTTGCAGCTACTGTGCAAATTGGAATTGATCCAGTAAAGAAATCCTTGAAGTAGTCCATCATAATCCATGAAGTTGCTAAAAGAAAAAAGGGTGGTTTTAAGCTAATAACGAGTAATTGCATCACTTCTAAAACTAAGAGTAGCATGATATAGGTGAGAATTAAAAAAAAATTAAGCTTAAAATTAATAGGAGTTGAATCCATTCTTTTTTTGTGAACTGAAAAGAAATGGAAAGTTTAATTTCTTAAGGTAATGTTTACTTTTAAACCTATGACAACCTTCCTCTAGAGTGTGCATTGTCTACTTCAAAGCAGCATTAGGTCATTCATTCTTTCATTAATGAATCACTAGAATTATTTGTTCGACAATGAATCACAAAGCAGGTTTGAATGAGGCTTATTGAAGAGGGTATTATCATCAAATTTGCATCATAAATGCTGCAGCATGTATTTCCTTTGCCTTCATTGACTTACTGATCCTGTTTTTCCCTGCTGCTCCTTCCTCCTCACCCTGCCTCATTTTATCTCATTCCCTGAAAGGACAGCAGAAATTCAAACTTACTGCCTTTGATAGCTGTTTGATTTTCTTTTCTATTGCATTAATGTGATAATTTGCGAGCCCATCACTTCTGTAGATAAGAATCTGTCCAGGCTATAAAGTGCATCATTTGCTAATAGTATTTCTTGTAAGTAAGGTTAGAGGTAGAAATGATTGCACTGAAATTACCTGGGTAGATGTTCAGAAATCTGCAGAATTTTACAGCATGAAATTAGCCAAGAATGTAGATACTATTTTCTGAGTCACATTAGTGAGAATATGAGATGGTGCTAATGCCTGGAAGCAGTCTGCACTTCTGTGTAATCTGTGGAAGTGTATTACTCAAGTTCAGTTATTATTCAGGGTAGTTTCTAATACTACCTTTTTTTATATTTTTAATTTTTTTGGTATCATAAGTCAGTTTTCATGTGTGTCAGATTTGAGTTACAGGTGTGTTTGGACTTTCAGTAAATTCTGTGTTATCTTCAAGAGCTTTCTTCTGTTCTTCAAACTTGAAATTGTGTCCCTGTTGTCACAGTGTCGTGGGTGGCATCTGGGGTGGCATTAACTAAACAGACCACATCTCTGGGAAGATAACATTATAACATTCTGAACACATTGGTCCAGTCAGTGAACCCCCAAAATATGTTTGTCCAGTCAGTTCAGCATCTCTGGCTGTTTCTGAATGTGCTTGATTCCTGATAGAAGAAAATTGGCTGAGTGGAGGAGTGATTGTGGGGGATGACCTGGAAGTTTAGAACGTGTTGAGTTTCTCATTTCTTCTTCATTTTGTATGGTTCGGAATGCCCTGAGTAGTTGGCTGGAGGATGTTCTTGGTGGAGTAGTGGGGATTTAGTGGCAATAACACCTTCAGAAGAACTGCACAGCCTTTATTTGCTTTGATATTTGGTTGAGTTTGTTCTAGATTTTGCATTATTGTTTTGTGGTTTTCCTTTAAAGAAGAGGACAAACATTAAAAGTCAAAATAACAGAAAAGCTTCAGCACAATATAGAATTTATGGGTGAACAAAAAGCCAAGTGGGTATGTATTATATTAATAGGCATTCAGTTTTGGTTTACTGTGTGACAGTACTTGTGTCTGAACAGGCATATTTTCCCCTGAAAACCTGCAAACTAAACAATGTGCAATCAGACTGTGTACCTTTTTCCCATGTTCATGCCCTTCCATTTGTTTCTCCATGCACTTGTCAGGATGTATAGGATGCAGCCCTTGAGATGTAGAGCTGTTTCTTAGTAGGTGTGAGATTTGAGTGCTCCTGCTAGGCAGTGTCAAGGAGCACAGCAGCAGCCTCTGCTGCCCTCTCCTGCTGTGCTTTCTGCCTTCTGTGCTTGGAAGAGGCAGCAACTTTCAGGACAAAATGGGCTTTCAGCTTTGGAAGCTCATAGGGTAGAGAGTTCCATGCATCCTGATGCTCTTCCATGAAACTCTTGAAGCTCATGAAGCTCTTCCAAGAAATATTTATAGCTTAATACAGGCTCCCCAGCCTTCTCCTCAGTGTTAATTATGGACTGGGGAGAAAGTCCTCAAACACATTACTCAAATTACCATGAAGGTGAATAAAAACCATGTGAAATTCTCAGGGTAGTTGTCATGGTGGTGTAGTTTCTGACACTTGAAGTAGACTAATCTTGCCTGTTCAGGGACTTGTAATATGTTTTTTCGAATCCATGGGTCACAAGGAGTAAAAACCCACCACAAATATATTAGTGGAACAAGAGAAAAAGATACTGAGTATGTAAGTTTGTAATTTTGATGATTTAGGCAACATTTGACCAAATAACAGTTTACTTTCCTTTTAAAAAAGCCATAATCAGTCATTTCATAAAATGTTTGCATATCTGGATATGCAATAATAAGCAAATAAGGAAAATTTTATTAATTGAAAGGTTTGAAAATTACAGTTCTATGTAAAAATATATAATAAGATATGAAAGCCTCTATAGTAATTCCTTCTCTAGGAATTCATTGCTCTGAGGATGCTTGGTGGGAGCATTAAGGAAAGGATTAAAAGTGTCATGGAATAAGAGCCATGTGGGATTTTGTATGTATGCCATTAAATGATTTGACAGTATTTTAAGGGCTCCTGTTTTGGATAACAAATAGAAGCACAGTTTGGAGAGAGTGTTTGAAAACTCATTTAACTGAGCATTGTATAACCATGGACTGAAAACGACTGGGACTTGTATGACATTGCACAGGACACAGAGTACTTAAAGTGCAGAGCTCTGTGGTGGAAGTAGTGTTTACTTCAGAAAGCATGGGCTGCCAGTTTGATTAATAAAGTTTAACTGGTGTAAATTGCTGTTATAGAGGTCTCCTTATGTGAAGGTATTACTAGAATCTCACTGCATAGTGAAACTTTTCTGAGTGTACAGATGTGAGATGGTGAGTATCTGTTTGGTCCTTGTCATGCATTTGTCCTAGCCAGCTATATTACAAAATGTTTTATTTATCCAGCATACTTTTGGCTTTCAAGTTCCAGTACAAGAGGCTGCAGCACACTTTGCTAATTCAGAAGGCATGTGTCTTATGTGGAAATTGCTCTGACAATCCTGAAAATAAAAATACCTTGTAAGTTGTTATCTCTCCTCTGGGGAACATTGTAGGTGCATTTATGATGTTATCAGTGGCTGCTGGCAAGTGCTTGACTGAGATCACAGGATCATGTTCTTCCCACAGCAGAGACAAGTTTGTTTTCCTCTGTGCCGCAGGTGATGGGGACTTCTCCAAAGGATTTAGGAAATCTGTGTATTCTACAGTAGGTGTTGAGTCATTAGTTAGGTGTCTAGTGCACACTGATTCCCTAATTTCCTGAGTCTAATTTGGGTCAAAACTCATTGTAGAAGGAAAGAGTTTGGATGTTTTAAAAGCAAAGCTCAGTAACGTCATGCTTAACTCAGGGTGCTTTGCTGTGCAGACAGTGCCCGTTGCTCCCTGTGCTGTGTCCAGTTCTGGGCTCCTCAGGACAGGAGACACAGAGATCCTGGAGCAGGTCAGGGAAAGGGACAAAGCTTGGGAAGGGGCTGGAGCATCCCTCTAGTGAGGAAAGGCTGGGGGAGCTGGGCCTGTTTAGCCTGGAGAAGGGACACTGAGAGGGCACCTCCTCAATGTCTGTCCCTGTCTGTAGGGAGGGTCAGAGCATGGACCAGGCTCTGCTCCATGGTGCTGAGCAATAGCACAAGAGCAAGGGCAGAAACTGAGGCACAGGAAATTCCACATGAGCGGGAGGAAGAGCTTCACTGTGCAGTGACCAAGCACTGGGACAGGTTGCCCAGAGGCGTTTTGGAGTCTCCCTCACTGGAGATGTTCCAGAACCATCTGGACTCAATCCTGTGCCATGTGCTGCTCTGGGATGCCCCTGCTCAAGCAGGGAGGGTGGGCCAGATGACCAGCTGTGGTCCCTTCCAACCTGACCCATCCTGTGAGTCTGTGACAGCATTTGGTAGGTTTTCACTCTGAAACTGAAAAAAATCCACACTGAATTAAGCTTGTAATGTGTGGGGAAGGATATCTTGGAATAGTTGTGTGTGGCACTTGCAGCATGCACAGGAGATTTTGTCTCTTTATAGTTGTGGTGATCTGGAAGGATACATTTAAGAGCAGTTGGAAGTAATTTGGCAACTTGATGCTCACACTGTACTACACATGGAAATCCCACAGGATTTCAAAGTCTGTAGGGCTTTTGCACTTCAATATCCTTTTGCTTGTGTGGCAGGGCTGGGTAATAACACAGCACTTGAATTGGAGGTTACATACTAAAAACAGTGGTGCCTGTAGCCCCAGGAGGTCTTCAATGACCACCACCTAGGGCAGGAATCTGTGAAACAATGCCATACTAATTTGCTCTGATGTGGTTTTTAGTGTTCTAAAATCAGAAGTGCCACTTCCAGTTGAGGATTTGTGGTGGAGTTTCAGTTTTGTGATAGAGATCTAAATAAAAGCAGTTGAATACACCCTAATGTATGTGGTTCTGGATAATGATTCTGAACACTTCCTTAGCATTTTTGTGGAGTGTTATGGTTGTCATATGTGCTGAATCCAGTTAATTGCAATTATTGTTGGCTTGTACACATAGACACTCATGAATGGCCTAAAGATGAGACAGAAAGTGTGCTAGAGCCAGAGCCAGTAGTGGGATTGGATATGGTAGTTTGTCTGCAGACATGAATGCTATTTTTTTGTTTGTTTGTAGGTAGCATAATTTTAATAGTAACAAATCTGGTGTGCCACAGTTCTTCACCATGTTGCAATATGTGCATATGGGTTAGATACAAAAGTGAAGCAATCCTTCCTTTTCCTAGTCATTAATCATTTATAGCACTCTTGTGGTTTTTTAGCATGTTTGGACTAACAGCTTAGTGTTTAAGATTATTCTAGCCTAAGTCAATGCTCTTTATGTACAGGTGATTCCTTTTTCTGGAAGAGTTTTATGATAAGTTTTTCCACAGTTGAACTCCTGTCCAGTGATTTTCCTCTGAAACAGTTGCAATTTTCATTTAGGGAAGTAAGAGTGGAGTCTTGGCTTTGGTTTCTTTCCTAGACTAGCTTTTTTTCCCCTCAGTTTTCTTTTTTAAATTTTTTTTTTAAAGTGTTCTCTCTAGTGACTGCAGCTTGTCCCTGATAGATAGGCAGCTCTCCCAAATTAAATATTTAAAATTTAATCATGTTTAGTCATGTAAAGCAGATACTGCTGGAGTGTGCCAGAAGGAAAGGACTTACCCTGATACATCTGGTTCTGTTTCCGTATTGAAATTCTTGTTGGGTTAAAAAATAGTAACAAAAGGTAACAGAGAACACTAGTACGGAACAGTTGTCCCTGGTTGTAACTTTTTGCCCTTTGTTCCAGAGGGGTAAGAATCCTTTTGGGCACAGTTGATACATTTTTTCTATAGAGTTAGTATAGGAGGAGGGCTTCCTCACACTTCTAATAATTATTTTATTTTTCAATTATATATTTTTCATTTTAAGTTCCACAGAATTTCTGATTCTGTATTTGAATGTGGCTCACATGAATTTGAACACACCACTTACATTTGCAGACTTGAGAAAGGGGAATATTTTCCTTGTGCAGGCTCTGTAGCTGGAACATTCATGCTCCATGCGTGGAGAATGAGAAAACACATGGACACGTTAGCTGGAATGCATCTGGCACGGCTCTTCCTTGGGGAGATGGAGTGTTCCATAGCTGTGAGTTGTTTTCTTTTCAGAGTGGCAGAAAGTTGTTCCATATTTGTTCTTTTTCCAAGATGTTCTGGCTTCCCAAATTCTTCTTTTGCCACTTGAGAACTGACTCCATCTTGAACTCCACATGTGTTGTATCCCTATTACCACAGAGATGGAAATGTCAAGATACTCCATCATTCATCTTTCATCAGAACAAAAGTGGGTAAAATCTTTACCTGTAGGTGTAGAAGAAGAGATTACAGGTGACCTTGTCCCTGATAAGTCACAGTTGTACAAATTACCAAAGAAGAGGAACAGCCTTGCCCTTAATGTGAATAATAAAGATAAGTGTGATAAAAGGGGTGGGTGGGCTAGTCTGAGGAATCTTAGAGGAAGAGGACCTTGAGAAAGAGGACCCTGAGGAGGTAGAAGAGCCCTGAGGAAGAAAGAACAATCCAGAGAGACACAAAGAAGAACAAAACAAGGAAAGAGAATTGCTGCTGTAAAAGCCCTGCTGTGAAGTCATTCTGGTCTGATGTAGTCAGAGCCTGCTGTTGCAGCCTGCAGCCATAGCTGAACTAGGTAAAGCTGCATTCAGAGGCTGCAAACCAATACTTGCAGTCATATTCCAGCAGGAAATAGCCAGCAGTCTGAGTCTGCAGCTGGACCCTACACTAGGAGCTTGCTGTAGTTAAGAGTCAGGATGGCTGAGCTGTAAGGAAGAATAAACCAGGACCCTTTTCACACTGTTAAATGAGAGTCTGTGTCTTGGCTCATTTCTACCCTGAACCAGAGGTCTGCTGCAACATTTACCTTGCAAGATTTTCTTCTTGAAAGGGCATTGAAGGGCCTATGGATGTCACAAGTTGACATCACCTAAAGTCAGAGCCTTTAGCAGTGTCTTCAGTAGCAGGCAAGTTTTTGTCAGCCAGCTCCTTGGGTGCTGCCACCCTAATAAGTCCATTTTGAGGATATTCACTTTCTGTCTACATGATAATGTTCAGCATTGGGTTATTCAGTAAAATCCAGAAAAACAAAGTTAATGTATGCTGAAAGTGCTCTGTTCTCATGTCTTGGAGGGCAGGGCTGCTTGTGGCAGGGAAAGGGAACAAAGAAGCCAGAATTGTGACAGTGGCAGTTGTCCTCATTCCCTGTGAGTCCTAGATATGCCTCCAGAAGACTTGTGTTTCTTTTCTGTGGCTATGGACCAGGCATTCAGTCAGTGCACATTTGTATAATACACTTTCACAAAAGAAAACAGAAAAAATTTACTTTAAGCAGGTTTGTCTTTACTTTTGCAATGAGAATTCCTCACCTTCATGGAGTTAGTATCTCAGAAGTGATCCAGTAGTCAGAGTATATCAAAACCATTATTTTATTCTGGGAAAAGGTGTACTGCAGTGATGAAACCTGTTTAAATAAATAGAGGATCCTACTGAGGAGGAGTCCCTTGGTGTGGAAGTAGGACTATGCTTTGTGGTCATGTTTTGTTATCTGCCTGTAGCCTGTAAAGGAAATCTGATGAATCTCCTGAATCTTCTGTGGTGGCCAGTGGCTGAGCCCCCACCCACGTGTTAGCTCACTCCTCTACAGAGGTAGGGGGGAGAGAATCCAAAAGGCAGAAGTGAAGAAAAGCTTGGTGAGAAACAAAAGAACGCCTTGATGCTGTGCAAGCACTGCTGAGTGACAGCTCAAAGTCTGGTTTGTTATCAGCAGTGCTGCAGTCATGTATCTAAAAGATAGCACCATTCATGCTGCTCTGAAGGAAATTCACTTCATTGCAACTCTCTGTCCCCGCAAGTCTCCAAATTTTGTTACTTCACTGCTCACAGAATAGGTGGGGATTACCTGTTTTTTAAGGAAGTGAACATTGCTTTAATCCTTCTTCTTAGCTGAACCTTCCAGATTCAGAAGCATTTGCAGCACAAGGCTGATTTCAGCAAAGACATTTGTTCCTTTGCCTTGGTACGGTTGGGCTGTCAGATTATTTCACGCTGCTTTCCTGAAGTGGCCAAGCTGTTCCTTTTTGACTTCCTGCCCACTGAAACCAGACAGAATTACTACTTCTTCCAAGTTGTCTTCAGGGCATTTCTTCAGGGGTTGTTCAGAGACCTAGATGATACTGGAGTGGTGTTGTGCAAAAGCTTAAACATGGTACCAGTGCAAGTTGTGGAATAATTGGATGCATTCTTGATTCCTGAGTGAGGAGAGGTCTATTTTCTATAAAACTGATACCAGTCTGTAAGTTTGGTTCTGTGACTGCCTACTCAGCTAACCACTATGACCCATTTATCTTATGTGACTCATTGCCCAAATGTTACCTTGGGTGACTTGAAGTATCTGGAATTGTTTTGAGTATTTCTGGCAAGCACTCCTTTGGTGAGTGGATCAACATTGTTCAGATTTGTTGAGATAATACTGTTCAGCACTTGAACTTCCCTGAATCCTCTAAATAGTGACATCAGATGTGTTTCGTGACAGTTGGGGAGCTCATTTTCAGTGATGTTGTGCAAGGTCTGTGGTCTTGGTTGGAAGAGACATTTTGCTGTGGAGCTGTGCACTCTTGGAAATGGGTGGGTAACCTCACTGCCTAATACCAGATTGACAGGTAACATAATGCAGTCATTTCTCTTTTAATAAACAAACTGGGTTTTTGGATAGATACATGGAAATTCACTTGCCAGCAATTCACCCAAGTGAAGCTTCAAACTCTGATATGTAAATTTGAGATGTCTTGTTCCTAAACCTTCATTCTAATTAAAATGTAGAAAGTGGGGTATCAATCTGTTTTTCTTCCTACAGCAACTGGAGGCTCTTCTGCTCCTTAGTGAGTTTTCAGCCAAATGTCCCTGGATCGACTCCCAATCACCAATCTGGCCATATTTATGTTCTGGTTCCACTGTTGCAAATCTTCCTAGCCCAAGGAAAGACACTGTATGTCACTGATAATCCATTTCTTTTTTATATAGGTGAGAACATTTTAATATTTAGACCTTCTGCTTATTTTTATTTTGTGAAAGAGTAGAGAAAGTTCAAGGCCTTGCTTAGCCTTGTGATCTTTTATGTATATTTATGTACCTTATTTTTCCAGACTGGTTGCATGCATTTTTTATTGTGTGTTAGAATGCTCTCCAGACCCAGGTGACAAGGTATTCATGAACACTGCTTAGGTTCTGGTTCTTGATGACTCAGTCCCAGTAATTTGGCTTATTCTGTTCAAGTAATTGTATTGTGAGATTTTCTATGAGTTAGAATTCATATTAGGTCATTTAATTTACATCCTGGAAGGACTTCAGAAGCATGTAAGAGCATTCCTTGGCTTTTGTCAAAACTACTGCATAACCAAAAATGCTCTTGGAGAATCACTGTGTAGGGCCTGTCATAGCACTGAATTCTCCATATTCTGTATGTGGCCTGCATGAGAATACCACAAAACTAAAGAGAGTTGTATATTAAAGAAGCTCTGTTATTAGGCCGCAGTTGAGAGCAGGTGATGGCAAGAATGGTTTTTTGTATGACTTTTGTAAGAGTTTATCTGCATGGGAACGCAGGGATTTAAACCCTTAGTGGAGATATTGCAGTTGGACCTAAGTAGCTGTAGTGCTGTCATTTTGGGTGTTCAGTAATGAATCTTTCACTAAGTATAAAATGGGGATATCCCTGTTTTGACAGGTCATCTTCTTTGGCAAGAAGTGTTGTGATACTATGATGGAAAGTATTTTGTGAGTTTAAACATTAATTTTGTGTTCTGACGTCTGGCACTAGGAAAATGTCATTTCAGAGCAGCTGTTAGGTTGAAGAAAAATTAGCAGTCAAAAGCTTGAAAATTAAAGTGTCTCTTTAAATATGATGGTCCAAGATAATGATGTATTTAGTCGGCAAAAAAAAATGAAAAGTGGGAGTGATGAGCTATTAGCTTCTGTCTCTGTGAGTCACCTATGACAGAAGAGCCTCATGGACACTTTTTCTTACACCTCATGATGTGGCCGCTGCTGGATCATACCCCATTTTCTGCTCTGAGGTTCAGGGCTGCATCTGCAGTTGGTGTGGGATAGGTATTCTGTATCACACTAATAAAGCACCCCAATCAACATTGCAGCTGTCATTGTGAGATTTGGAAATAAAGCTTTGTTTTTGAGGAACTGTAGTAAGTGATACAGATGCTACTCCTTTATATAAGGTTACCAGGAGTGAAATGTTTCAGACCTGAAGCTGATATGATTCTGTTCCTGTAACAAAAACCAAATTCAGTAAACTGTGTGTGCATGTGCTGGTGCAATTTAACTAAAAGGATCCCACCTATTAAAGTTGGAAGGTCAAGCAAATTTGAGGAAACTGAAAGCTGAGGGGAGTTACCTTGTAGTTCCTTCCTATGTACGAGTACCTAGGGGCTGCATATTAAATGTGAACCTTACATTTTTGCTTCTGTTACTCTCCACATATAAAACAGTGCATTCTTGCATTCCTTCCCCTTGGCTCTCCTTAAGAATCATAGAATCCTGGAATGATTTGAATTGGAAGAGACCCTAAAGGTTGTCTATTTCCAATTCCACCACACACCGGGGCACCTTCCCCTAGACCAAGTGTCTCAAAGGCCCATCCGACCTGGCCTTGAACACTTCCAGGGATGGGGCATTCCTAGCTTCTCTGGGTAACCTATTTTCCCTTCCTCAGAGTAAAGAATTTCTTCCTAATATCTAATCTAAACCTACTAGCTTTCAGTTTAAGGCCATTCCCCTGTGTCGTATCACTACATGCACTTTTTAAAGTCCCTCTCCAGCTGCAAGTGCACATTACTGGGTCATATTGAGCTTCCCTTCAATCAACACTCCCAAGTCCTTTCTCCTCAGGACTGCTCTCAGTTCATTCTCTGCCCTGTCTGTGTTTGTGCTTGGAATTGTATGTATTCAGTTTAAAACAGGAAAAAAAAAGTCTGCTTTGTAGCGAAGATTAGTCTTCAAAAATAGAGCCCAGATCTGCTGCAAATGTGTGAACTTGGTATAGCTAGAGATGTGTTCTGGTGCTGTTCTTGCTTTTCCTCATGGGATGGAAAAATCTTTCCAGAATAGTCTTTTTGTCTTTCAAAATTCTGCTCACTTATCATGGGTCTGTGTGTTGGTGAGCCCTAGGTTGAAATGCAATTATCAGCCAGCTCTGGGAAGTGCTCTGCTTACTCTTTTGCAACATTGCATTCCCTGTTAATTAGATATATCCGACTCTCTGGTGCCTTTGAAACAAGTCAACGCTTGAGAAGACACATTTGGTCTTGTACAGTGACAGTTTTTCTCATCAGCAGAATTTTCAGGTGATAATTCATACTGGTAATTTAATTTTATCTTTTTTTTGCAATCTGAGTATTTACTTGAAGTCCTTCTGACAGGGTCTAAATGATGTTATACGAAGAGTTGCAGTTTTTCAAGCAAAAAAATATTTGTGTTCTGTTTAGTGATTGTGACCAGGGAAAGCATGTAATTTTACTTAGGTTTTAAGAATTCATTTGCTTGTCATTGTTTCCACTTTTTATTTTGAGATACAATAGGTATAAAAACTTTCTTTCTTTTTGGAATGATCTTTCCAATGACTTTTTATGAGACATTTTGTTTCAGAGCTCTTTACTTTTTGACTGAATTTGAGCTCTGTGACTCTTCTCCTCAAAGACAACCACTTGTTCAGACCATTGGGTACAAATGTGAGCTTCAGGGGAAGTTTCATTGTTTGCCTTAGAAAAATGTCTTTGTCCAAGAGTTTACACATCTTTTATAACACAAGACCCAACCCCAAACTTTGTGTGTGTTTATTCCATCCTGCAAACCCTGCCACTACTAATTTACTCTCCCAAACAGATCAGTTCTAATATTTTTCTGTTAGCATCAGTTTTGGAAGAGTTTGTTGAACTCAAGACACTGTCTCTGTAAAATAATTTTCCCCTACTTGACTCTTAGAATAAGCAATAGAAAAATAAGTGTGATGATGGATTGAATTGAATAGCAACTGAGTGATATATTCCATGGTTTGTATTCCTGCTGTTTTGTGTTCATAGCTGAGAGCTGAAGGGAGTGGAGAGAAGCTGGTGGATTGAGAGTGTGCGCTACAGAAACCTCATTTCCTTAGGAAACCACCTGGGGGAGGGTGAGGAGATCCTGTTAGAGCACAAGACTCAGGAGGTGCTGGGAGCACACAGCTCTGAGTTTTTGGGAAGAAGGCAGACCCAGTAGCACAGCTGTACAAGTGTTTAATGCTTACAGTGGTGTTGCACACCAGGCTGCTGTGGAGCAGAGGTTACAGGAAAAGTGGATCAGAGCCATAGACTGAGGTTCTGGGAGGGATCAAGACTTTAGGATTCAGGCATCAGTAGCTTGGTGCTCACAGTCTGACTTTTTCTTCCTCCCATCATCCAGATTTTTTTTTTTTTTTTGTAGTTTTTATTACTTTGTTTTTTGACTTCCTCTCCCAAAATTCTTGTTGAGCACTTTCTAAAATGAAAATGGAACGACAGTATTGGAAGCTTCTTCAGGCTTTTTGTAGTGGATTTAGTCTGCAGCTTTCCTCTATTCTGTAGGCCCTGAGAGAGTTTATTAAAATTTTAATTTTCTGACCAGATATATGGGTTTTACAAATGAATAATTTATTATGGTACTGTAGATGGCACTTCAGATGAAATGACTTTGAGCATAATTTCATTTTTCACTTTGTCATGTGACTCTCATTTTCCCCCAGGATGTCATAAGAAGGAATCTCTCTTTGTATTGGCTTTATGACCTTGTTTATCAGTGTTCACACAAATGTGCGTGAGGATTTCAGAAAAACTGCTAAACCATATTATTAACATTTTCAATAGAGCACAGTAGCATATTTCCATATTCAGTTGAATGTGCCAGAATTTTGTTTAGTATTGTTATCTGTATTGTGCTGCTCATAGATCTAATTATGACTTTTTCTCCTATCACCAAACATCATTAGACACTTCCAGAAGTTACTTTGTGTTTTTCAACAAATGATGTACAGTCAGTAAAATGATAAATGTGGAATTCCCAGCCTATGGCCCCAGATTATCTCTGTATATTCTGCTCCTTGGAAAAAAATTACATAATAGGAAAAAAACCCCAAACCATAGTAGAAGATAAAACATGGCTGTACTTAAATAGTAAACCAAGTGTTTCAACGTCTTTAGGGTATGTTTTAAGTATTGCATTTAGACCTGAATCTTCATATTCAGGAATCCTGTAAATAAATACTGATACAGAAAATATATGTATATATTATATGTAATCTTCTTTACCTATCATACTCCTATAAAGTGATTTAGAAAAATAACTTTTAGCACATGAACAGCCTTCTTTCAGAGAAAATGTAGAAAGCTTTTTTGTTTCTTTGCTGAATTTTAGAATATGAGTAACTTCTCTTTATACTCCAGAAAATCAGATTACAGTAACAACTACTTACATCTCTGGAGTGTAAATATCTGAAATCTGATTCTAGCCTTGCCATCTGTGTTTGGTTAAAAAAGCCAACCATGCAAAAAGTAAAGAAAGGTATGAGAGAAGTATTTCACAGACTGTTTTTTAAAATTGTATTCAATTTTTTTATGCTGAAATGGGTGCTGATTAAAATGTTGAAATAACAATATTGAAAATGGAAAAATAGTTTTGGTAAAACTAGAATCTTACAGTTATGTTCAAGAAATTTCAAAGTGGTGCTTTTTTTATTTATTTGGTAGTTACAGCTAATTCCAAAGGATGGTTGTAGAAGGAATATAACTTACTGAAAACAGTAATCATATTTAGTAAATAGGGCAGGGTTATTTTTGAAGCTGGGCAAGAAAATGTAATTTGTTAGAAACAAGAAACTGCCTAGATTTTATTTATTTATTTATTTAACATTCAAGACATAGATTCAGAGTAGAAAGCTGAGCATGGTTTTGGCATCCTGATTTTTGAAAATACTTCCTTGAAAATAAGTAACAAATATTTTCTCCAAGACAGTTGGGAAGTCAAGTTCGGTGTGCTCAAAAGACTGTTTGTTTAATGTAGTGTGTTTATTTTGAAGTCTCTGCTTCCCTTCCTATGCAGAAGCTGGCAAAAGTGATTTGTTTGCAAACAAGAAGAGGAATTGTCAGTGAGCAGGAAACTTTCTTCTTGCCAGCTGCCCAAGCTTTTTCCCAGTTTCTTGACTATTATGGGTAGGGAGTTACTTGAAAATGATTTAACATTCATTGTTGTTTTGTTTTCTTGTGTGTCCTTTTTTTTTTCCCCCTGAAGGCTTTTGCAAAACCATGGTACTGTCCACCTGGCAGAAATGCAGTGTTTGTCCAGGAGTGTGTTACATCCCGAACTTGCGGCTGGAAGGAAGAGTCCTGAGGTGCTACTGTTACAGCCAAGCTGCATTAATTCTGTCAGTAACTTATCTAGATAACACTTTGTGGGATTTGCAATCCTAGTGGAAGATGGAGGAAGATGGTGTGAAGGGGCCTCTTCAGGAGCAGCTGGCACTTCCATAGGTGTAGGGAGGACAGCTTGTTCTGTTGCACAAGTTCCCACAGAAGCTCTTACAGATGAGAAATGTGATGGCAGCAAAGTCAAGTCACTTTTTTACAGAACTCTGAAAAGTGTCATTGAGTTCATTGCCACTGGTCACTGAGGTTTTGTCCTGAAACGTGGTTTTCAGCCTGAGGCAGCACTTTCCATGATGCATGACAGTTTTCCAGGGATCATGCTGAATTTGGGGCATTCAGCACATTTCTTCAGAAGGGTTGGATGCTGGTGGAGTCTTGGCTGACCAGATCTCTGTGTGCACTGAGCAGCACTGGAGGGACACTGCTGCTGCACTGAATAGACCTCCAGCCTGTGGTGATGGTTGTAACATCCTCATTCATTCCCTCTTCTTCCTCCTCGTTCTGCTTCCCTTTTCTCCATTTCCTTCCTCTTCTGCTTTTTATGGTATTTATCTCTTTTTATTGGCACTGATACGACTTCAGTGGATGAAGTTCATGCCTAAATGTGAATTTCCCCTAGAAAATTTGTTTTAGAGGTTTCCTGAGTACCCGTAGCTAAATTCCTTTCAGCAGAAACACCAAATGATTTAGTGGAATGAGATATGGCATGTTTTGCCATATCCCCACTTTAATTAATATACAGATTAGAATATTTTCCCTTCTTTATTTACAAAGCACAGAAATGATTTCTGATAGCCAGGAACAAGGAAAGTGTTGGTCTGACGAGAGGAATACCTATTGCAATAGTGGGGAGGATGATCCTGCAAGTACAGTAATTTCACACTGACAAGCCGCACCTATTTCACTGAAGAATTGAGCCGATCGCAGAAGTGCAGCTAATCACCAGGTGCGGCTTATTTATGGACAAATTCTGGCGAAATGCCAACCTGGAAGTGCGAGCTGGCCGGGGAGGGAGCCGCCACCTTGCCACCTTCGCGCGAAGCTGAGCCACTTTGCCACCGCTTTTTGCCAGCTTCTCGCTTTGCCACTGCCTTTTGCCACCAAGCCGCCGCTTTTCAGCAGTGCGGGGAGCCACAGCAGCCAGCACTGGGAGCAGGAGTGCCAGGGCCCGCGGCACGGGGAGGGCGCCTGGGGCTGCGTTTAAAGGCTTTGCCGGTCTGTGAAAACTGTTTGCAAATTGTGCATTTGATAGTGAACCCCGCGATAATGCGATTCTGTTACTAACTTGTTACTTTGTTGTACATGGATCCTCGCTTTTTTTAAAAAAAAAAGTGCGGCTTATCACCCGGTGCAGCTTATTTATGGATAAATTCTGTGTCTTCCCGGCTACCTGGAAGTGCAGCTTATAACCAGGTGTGGCTTATGAGTGTGAAATGACTGTATTTGGGTGGTAATGAGCGAGCCTGTTTCTTGTACATCCCTTTCTTTGTGCTCTGAAATTACAAAAGTACAAAAAAGACATTCAGGATTTTGGACCATCCCAAGTATTTAAGGTAGGTCCTGACTGCAGTGCCAGCACATTTGGGGGAAAGATTGAAATGCTACTTTTTTTTTCCCCCTGCTAAGTTCAACAAATTGTTCCTGTTTACAAAGAAAAGAGCCCGAGGATGGCCTTATCCCATTATTTGTTGCATCCTTGATAATATAGCAAGTCTCCAGAATGTCTGTTGTTCAAATTCCCAGGATTGTTGTGTGCATCTCTTTGACCTGATTAAGATGAACCAACTCCAAGTTGTGCCAGTTGTACAAAGAGTGTCTGTAGTCATTGTCTTCATTCCATCTTCCTAAACATACTAGCATTTTGTTGAACCTTCTGTTGCCATTAGGCTGCAATAAAGTCTTTATTCTCTTGAATAAATCAGAATTAAATTCTCTTTATGTAAACTTCCATTCCAGTCTACTTCAGGCTTTAAGATGCACATGGCCTGTGATGTGGACAAATTTTTTTCACAATTTCATGTATTTTAGGCCTATCAAAGAAACATTTTTCTTTCAAGGTGTTTAATATTAGAACCTCCTTCAGCTTCTATTACCTTTAGTTTCGTTGCTGACTTCTGTATAGGGACTGAATTAAAATGGGGGTATCTTCTGCAGTATTTTCTATCTTCTGGCATCAAGATTTCTGTAGTGATGGTTATAAAGGTACAGGGAGGTACATTTCTGTTTCCAGGATGGAAAACGAGTTGTCTTCATGCTTCCGTGAAAAGCAATTCCAAAAACACCTAAAAGTGACTATTTTCCATGGCATAACTACTGATGTTCTTTGTGATCTGTTGTGTGTTTCTTCTTCAGGCCTTTTGTAACAAATCACCAAAGTGCCTCCATTCAAAGCTTTGCATATAATACTTAGTGCTCAAATGCGTTTTTATCAGGGGTTTGTAAATGAAAAGACAGAGTTTATCACAGTCCTCATTAATTTGGAATGTAAGTTGCATTAACAGCTCGCTTCTGGAATTTCAAGGGCGAGCAAGAGATGGCATGTGACCTTTCATGGGGAAGGATTTATATAAGAGGGGAGTTTAGGGGACTAGGGTTCAGGAACCAGCAAATTATGCCAGAATTTTAATGTGTTGCATGTTTGTACTGTTTAAAGAAAAAGATGGGAAAAGGAGAAGGAGAAAGAGGGCAGATCAGAAGAAGTCAGCTGGGGAGAAAAGTTGCTTTTCCCTTAGTAACTTAAGGTATAGACTGCTTGTTCAGAATTCTTACAGGTTGAAATTTGGAGTTTGGTCTTGGCAATTCACTTTATGTATGTACTGTGGGCAAGAATGTAATGTCTAAAAATTTGAAGCCTAATTTATTTTGTGGTCAACTGTGATTCTTAATGGATTAAAGAGTTAAGCCCTCTTAAAGGTAGAAACACTATTGGATGAGGATGATAATGATTATTTTAACCTGGCACCTTTAGTGAAAGCGAAAATGCAATTAATTGCTGTCGGTGCCAAATTACAGTTTTGAAAAATGGCTGCAATGTTTTTACAACTTTCGTACTTCACTTTATGGGGCAAAACTTTACTACAAAATGAAAGGAAAAAATTGCAAAATACTTCAGTTGAAATATAGGAATAGTTTTGCTCTTGTAGGAATTAATATTAAGATAACAATATGAGTGTTTAATAACAATAATAATAATAATGGCATTAGTTTTGTTGGAAATATGTTTCTTGTTGTAGCCAGGCATGTTCTGTATATAGAATTAATAATTATTCCTGTTTTACGTGGTATTCCTGAGAGCAGTTTCTGATTTATGTGAAGCACACTGTTAATGTGCAGAAATTTCCCATGCCCTGCTCGCACACACAAATACTGCATTAAGTGGATTGTTGGCTGAGTGATGTCTGTAGTGCATCTGAGTTTAAGTGGTTTCAGAAACCTCCAGAAGCTTCTGTCTGATGGGTCAGAATTCAGTGAGCAGTGCTACCCACCATGTTTTTGGGCAGCCTGCACGTTTTTAAAGGATACCAAAAGACAAACATTGTTTCATTAATGATGCAGAGATTCTTCCGAAGCCATTGACACTGGAACGGATTATTTTTCCAGTTGAAAAACAAGGTGTCAGTGTTAATGAGTGACAGTTCACATGATCATTTAGGTTTTAAAAGACCTTTGAGATCATCAAGTCCAACCTCTGACCCAACACCACGATGCCAACCAGACCATGGCACTGAGTGCCACATCCAGGCATTCCCTGAACACCTCCGGGGATGGTGCCCCCGCCACCTCCCTGGGCAGCTCATTCCAGTGTCTAATCACCCCTTCCATGAAGAAATTCTTCCTGATGTTCTTAAAACCTCTGAAATCTTGGTAGGTCTGTAAAGCAGATGCTGTCAGGCACTAACTAAGGAGGTTGCTACAGGTGTTTCACTGTGTGCACGTTTTTAATGTGCTGTCATATTTGTTTAATTACAGTAGTTTCACGATTATAAACCGCACCTGAATATAAGCCGCACTTCCGGGTAGCTGGGAAGACCACAGGATTTGTCCATATATAAGCCGCACCCGAATATAAGCCGCGCGTGTTTTTTTTTTTTTTTTTTTAACTCACATGGCAGAGGGGGCGGGGCGCTCCGGCCCGGCCCCACACAGCCCGGATTCCCAGCGGCAGGGGCTGGCCCACCCTTGCGCAGCCCCCGTTCCCGGCCATCCCCCGTTCCCACCGGCTCCCGGTGGCACAGGGGCCGGGCCGCCCTTGCGCAGCCCCCGTTCCCGGCCATCCCCTGTCCCCACTGGCTCCCGGTGGCACAGGGGCCGGGACGCACACTTGCAGCCCCCATTCCGGGCAGTCTCATGCTCCCGGCGGCTCCCACTTGCCACTCTGCTTGGCCGGCTCTCACTTCCGGGTTGGCGTTTTGCTGGGATTTGTCCATAGATAAGCCACACCTGAATATAAGCCGCACCACTGGGGTAGGCTGGATTCTTCAATGAAAAAGGTGCGGCTTATATTCGTGAAATTACTGTAGCTTTAGTTAATAAGAATTTCACCAGGATACTGAGTGTTTTAGTGTTAAGAATTAATAAAAGGGGCCTGGAAGAAGACTAGATAGAGAGAGAAGGGAATGTGGTCAAATTCTTAAGTTATTAGTGGGAAAATCTCAATCCCCCTTTTAATAGTTTTCCTTGTGTGGTTTCAATATTTTTGCAAAGTTGTCAGTAGTTTTCAGTAGAATATATTGAAACAAGTCATAGTTGTTGAAATCCCACGACCTGATATTTTTCTGCTTCTTCCTGTTGTGCTAAAGCAGTCAAGAATGCAAATTCACTTGGGTGTTGAGTTGCAGCCACTTCTTGAATAATCTGTTATCTTGAGACACAACTGCTCTGCTGAAAGTTGGATGATTTAATAAAAGGCAGCAGAAGGCAGATAGTGTCCACACCCCCCCACCCAAACCATGGGATTTAGGGACTTACTGGAGTTCTGCTGTTATTTTGCTGGTTGGATTGAAGAATGTCAACAGAGAATCAGCAGTAATTGCAGTTTAAAGTATTGGGGAAATGTGGTGAGCGTACAGTGCCGGATTGGTTTATTGTTAAAGGAAGAGCAGCTACTGGCTCTTCTCTTGCACAGGAGATTCTTTTAAGTGCTCTGGGTCTAAACTTTTCACAAAGAAGGCAACTTGCAGCCCAATAACTTTTGTAATTGAAAAGAATTACTTGTTTTTCAAATTGATCAAATTGCAATGAATTGTACCTTGTGATTGCAGACATAAAATACTTTGAGATCCTGAAAAATTACCCTTAATTTGAAGGAGTGCAAATTCATTTAAAAAAGCAAAACCAATAACCCCCCCCCCCCAAGCCAAACCAAATTTTAATGAGATGAAGAATGTTTCTTATGTATCTCTATTGTATTCACCTTAAGAAAGCATGTCAAATAATTAGATTTTATGCTTTATAAGTAGATTTCTAGATCTGTATCACAGGACTTTTCTGTGGAAGGATTAACAGTGCTTTTTCTTTTGGTGTTTTGTTTTTATTTTTTTACTCATCTCTGATAGATGTGAATACTTCTCTAATGCTCCTATCTTGAACACAGAAGTATTCACTTCCTTTTTTTTTTCCTTTTTAAATGTTGCATTTCTATGATACATCCTTCATGCACTGTTCCATAAAGTTTCTGAAAGTTTTAATGTTTCCCTCTATTTAAGTTGATGATTTCCTGAAGCTTCAACTTTACTGCTGTGGGCCTTAAGTTGGACTGTTTAATACCTGGCATGTTTATGAGGCTTCTGTGAGCTGTTCTGAAAAGGATCCTTTTCTAAATTTTTTGAGAACTTGGATACCAAATCAGTTGTGCCTGAACTAGAGGTATATTGGGGTTTTTTGTATTTTCAAGCGTTTTAATTTTTGGTTTTCAAGTGTTTTCCCAAGAGTGGAAACAGGCTGGTTCTGGGGACACAAGGAGGGAGGTGTAGCTGCACCTCTTGGAGGGAGGTGTTTCATGGGATGTGTGGAATGATTTCTCTTTGATCCCAGAGGTGACCTGAAGTGCAAGTTCAGGCAGCATAAGAAGTTCAGTCTGGCTTTCAGAAAATGTTCAGGAGCGCATCATTTTCTTCAGGTAAATTCCTATGGAGGTTTAGAATCCTTCTTGAAAGCAAAATGGAATTATATTCAGAAAACTCTAACACTGGTTGCCAGCGTTAGTGGCCTTCTAAGGAAAGCATCCTAAAAAAACTGATAAGCTTTTGACATAAAGGAGAAAATATTAAAAACTTTTTAAAAAGAGTATGCATTTCCCAATTCTGAATTAAGAGCTTCCTATACTGTAATGTAGAGAGTCTTTGTAGCAGTCAAGTAAAAAGAGAACTAGAAGGATTGATAGCTTCAGAACATGATGAAATAGTAGAAATGTTGAGCTGCTTTCCTGGATGTCATTATTTATAAGTGTAGTTGGTAGTGTCAGAGGTCTCAGTCTTTTGTGAACTGGATTCAGGGTTAGAAAAAGTCACCTGTGTTCCCACAGAGGAACTCAGGGAGCATATACATTGCAGGGACTATAATTCTTTCATATTTCCTTTTCCAGGAAGTCTGGATATCTCTGTTCAGCTCAGTCCTTCTGCCCTTTCTTGCTGTTGGCCTCTTAAGCCCAGGCTGTGTTCTGCCTGGAGGGTGTTTGTGCTCTCTGCTGCCTTGGGTGCATTTGTTTGCTGTCTCTTCTTTGTGCCACCTGCCAGCCCTGGAACAACAGGAGGAGGAAGAGATTTGTCAGAGATATGACTTAGGATAAGGAGATAATTTGAGTTTAACTCAACAAAGGGGGATGTTCTGACACTGAGTCAATGAAGGAGCAGCCCCTTTATGCAGTCATCTACTCCATAGTCACTACTCTGCATGAAGGAATGGAAATGCTTTGATAGAGTACAGTAATTTCACGCATATAAGGCGCGCCCTTTTGACTAAAATTTTGATCGAAACCCAGAAGTGCACCTTATAGGCCAGTGCACCTTATATATGGACGAAGTTCAGAAATTTGCCAACCTAGAAGTGTGAGCCGAGCCGCGGCAGCTGTGAGAGCTGGGGGCGGGCAGGAGTGCCAGGGCCTGCGGCACGGGCAGGGCACCTGGGGCTGTGTTTGAAGGCTTTGCCGATCCATGAAAAATGTTTGCAAATTGAGCACCTGCCACTAAATTCTGCAGTCTCGCGATGCTGTTACTAATTTGTTACTTTGTTGTGTGCGAATCCTCGCTGCAAAAAAACCTGCGCCCTATAGTCTGGTGGGCCTTATATATGGACAAAGTACGGAAGTTTGTCAACAACCTGGAAGTGCGCCTTATAATCCAGTGTGTCTTATGGTTGTGACTGGTGACCCTGTTCAGTTATTACAGTCGGATAGAGAACTCTCTTTTCCTTGCAAATCTGCAGCTGTAGCCATGTCTGTATTTGTTCCTGGCTTACTGGCATATCCTGGCTCTGCCTCCTGAGCATCTCTGCAGCTTCTCTGGAGCATGATCCTTCCTTTGGCTTTTAACTTGCTGGTCTCATACACAGAACCCCCAGCTAACCCTGTGTGATTGCAGCTGCCCTTGGGAGTCACAGCGTGTGCTACCCTGGGCTAACATTGCTTTTGGGAGTTTACTCTTTGTAGTTTGCATGTCCATTGTACCAAGAACATCTGTTCTAGGATTATTCCCAAGACACAATCACAGAACATGAAGTACAAATGTGCACAAACTGGAGAAAATGCTTCTTAGAAGCCCATCAGGCTGGTTCTGCCTAAAGGTCCTGTCAGATGTATTGTGGGTTTTAAGACAGCAGCAAACTCAAACTGTAAGCTAGCAGGAAGCTTAGAGGAAGCCATTTTTTTTCATTCTAACACTGATTTATGCTAGCAGACTTGAGTTGTGTCAGACTGAAAATGGTTTTTTATGGTAAACCAGGAGAGTAATGTATTCATTGCTGCTGCCTGGGTGTCTGCAGAGGAGGCAACACATATGGACTGCTACTACTAATACATAAAATGGACTCATTCATAATACCAGAGCACAGCTTTGAGAATTGAACAAGAAAAATATTTAACAATTTTAATGCTTAATCTCAAAATTTTGTGATACACAACCTTAGAGTAGAGATGATTCAATTAGAATGATTCAATATAGATTCAATTAGATATGATGGGTCAGCTATTAAAAGTTTTTC
Source organism: Sialia sialis (assembly GCA_009812075.1). Lineage (NCBI taxonomy): Eukaryota > Metazoa > Chordata > Aves > Passeriformes > Turdidae > Sialia > Sialia sialis. The sequence goes on along the minus strand of VRYO01001269.1, from coordinate 37,432,477 downwards.
TGAATGGTTGCAAACTTCTACTTTGCCATTGCTGTATGGACACACTGAAGAACGAGACACCCTGGAGAGCAGCCCTGTGGAAAGGGACCTGGGGGACATTGAAGTTACATCTTCATCAGGGGAAAGGGAGGGACAGGCTCTGATCTCTTCTCTCTGGTGACCAGCAACAGGACCTGAAGGAATGGCCTGAACCTGAGTCAGGGGAGGTTTAGTTTGGATATTAGGGAAAATTTTGTTTCAGTATTTACTGCAGGATTTCAGAAGGTGAAAACCAAAATTCCTCTTTGTACGTGCATTCCTGTACCATTCAGGATGACACAGTGCAACAATTGTGGTGTTTCCAAAATGTATCTATAGCACTGTTGCTTCCAAAAGAAGGAACATGTAAAAGGACAGTTGCATCAGAAAAGTTATCAGAAATTACCGGCTTTTCTTCACATATTTCTGTGTGGAAAATCATTGCTGACTTGGCCAAGGAAACCAGTGACAAATACTGGCAAGGAGCTAGTGTGTCCTGGATTAATCATGTGGAGTTTTAATCTGCAGACTTATTTCAATCTATAGGCTTTTTTTGGAAAACTACTTCTTGAGAAACTTTTGTTTTTTTTTTTTAATATCACATTATCCATTATATTACTCTTTAACTCACTGCTCTTTCTAGAGAGAGACTGAAATTATCAATAATCGCCTCTCATTTGGAAAACATGCATGAGAGGCAGAGGCTGGATGCAGCTCGTGGCTTCATTTCATGTAGTGATTCCTTGTGTTACTGCTGGAAAATGTAAAGATTGTATTTATTGTATGACTTGCAAGACACATTTGAGGAGCTTGTTCTGCCTTCTGTGGTGAAAATTTACTAATATTGGGTGCATTTTGAAAATATTCTCAAATGCGCGGTGATTTCAATTCCACTAGTTTGCCTTTAAGTAATTGAATTTTATCTTTCAGCAGGACCAACAGAAGGTTTGGGGAAAATAATACAAAGATTTCCCCAGAAGGACTGGGAAGACACTCCTTTTCCACAGGGAATAGAGTTGGTAAGTTTGCATTACATTTTGCAGTTTTTAGAATTTCTTTCATGTGCGGCTGGAAGATACATCTGCCTTCATGTAATTATCTTTATTATTTAACCCAATAGGGAATGGGCAGAAATTAGTGAGCAGATAATAAATTTAAGAACAGTAATTTTGGCTAAAAGAAGATAATTTGCTCTGGTTTGCACAGCTAAGTAAATATTCATAGAATACAGAAAATATCTGCTTCAAGTTTATAAACATTGTATTTAAAAGCAATGCTTATTTGTGCCTCTATGTTTTTGTAGCAGATGACTTCTCATTGTCATGTTCAAATAATAAAAAATGTGTATTTGTATAATGTAGATTAAAACTGAAACTAATGTAAAATCCCAGTAAATTGGATAAAGCAAGGCTGTTGTGCAGGGATCTCTATAAACAGAGCATTCCCAAGGTGCTGCTTCTTTGTCTTGGTCTCTTCTTGTGAGATGCAATGAAGAGGTGTCTCACTCATCTGGGTTAGGGATTCACTCAACATCTGTCTAAAAATCCTGAAGAGAAATGAAAGACTGTGGTCATATTCTGAAATGAGGTTTCTGAGAAGTCAGAGTGAAACTTCTGGGACAGGATGAGCTAGAGGAGGAGATGGGCTGTAGGAAATGTTGCAATAGGAGTCTTTGTACTGTGGGGCAAAATCAGCTGCAGAGGACAAAGACAGTGACTCTTCACTGGGTTTATTGCACAGATCCAGCAAGCAGAGCAGGCTTTTACCAATCTGGTACCTTCCAGGCAGCGTTCAGCTCCTTGCTCTGTGCCATTGCCATGTGCTGAGCTCTCCATGAAGGACAAGGCAGGGGCCCTGGTGTTTGCTGCTCTCTCCCTGGAGCTGCAGAGGTGCTCCCTGAGCTGGTGTATGTGTTCTGTGGCTCTGTGGTTTCATTTCTTCACAGCCTGGCATCAGCCTGGGGTTTCAGGGCTTGCCATGCCCTGATCAGTGGGGTGAGCACGATTTCTCACCCACGTGATGGGGAATTGCAGCCTCTGTGCTGCACTTGCATAACAGCAGGTTTGGCAATGCTGAGCTCTGCTGAAACAGGGGGGAGCTCCAAGGTTCAAGCAGGAGGGTTGATCTTGCCTCAAACAAGGGCAGAGGCTGAGTCGTGGTAGGATTTACTCTGTCTTCACATAGATCTTCCTTACCCCGTTCAAAGAAAGCAACGGGTCTGACTGCCTGTGAAGATGTGAAATAAATCAGCACAGCGTCTCTTGAAGCAGTGACCCTTAATCTGTGCCCAGGTGTTATCTCCTATTTAAGTTTAATTGTAGGATTTTAGCACTGCAAGAAACACCTTTCTAAATAAAGAATTAAAAAAAAAAATAATGGGACAAAACATTATTTCTGTATCAGTTCTCAAATGACTCATTAGGCAAAGCCATTAAGACTTCAAACTTTCCAAATAAAACAAAATCTGACAATTTAGGAACATCGATTCAGCCAGTTGGCTAAATCAGTCCAGTTTTGATCTGCTTTCCAAGGGTGGTAAATAAAATTTTAGTTAATGAAGATTGAGGAGTTAGAGATACTGCAAAGACCATGTACTAAAGTAAATCACTTATGAATGTCAGATTTTGGCAGGAAGTTTATTTCAAGGTTTTGGATGAGTCTGACAAGAGTTAGCACTAATTTATGGAAAGGAAGGAAGAAAAGCTGTGTTACCATGTTCTGTTTGTCACCTTAAGGACAGATTTAATATCATTAAAGGAGGGTAATAGGCAAACCTTAAGGAAAAAGAGATGGGAGGCAAAGAGGTAAGAATAGAATAGTTGAGAAATGTATATGAGACTGAAGAGAGATATATATTTATTAATAGCACTTAGTTCTATAAGAAGTTCAAGTTGTTACCCTCTTAAATGTACTTCTCTTCTTTGAAAGATCTGTATGAAATTGTGTGGTTTGTGTTAAATGGAAAAAAAGCAGTGGTTTGTATCTGAAAAATATATCAAGCTCTCTTCACCTTGTTCTCGCACAGGAAAAAAGACCAAAGCTTTTCATGCTTAATGGTAGAATTGAAGGGGGATTTGCTGTTTGAACCTTGTCTTCTATCAAACGTGGTTCTCCTGTTGTGAAAACCTTCAGCTGATTATTGGTGATGATTTCAGTGTGCCACTGACTTCCCCCCACCCCTCTCAGCTCTTTTGTGAATTCTTTGCCTGAGAATTTACACATTTTTTGGATTTTCCTAATATATTTTTTTTTCACATAAGATCGGTTGAATGAGGTAATTTGTATTGACATGTAATGGGTGATTACATCCACAGATCAGAGGATCAGAGAACAGCCCAGGTTGGAAAGAACCTGGAAATGTGCTTTGGTCCAGCCTTTCATGGGAAAGGAGGGCTGCGATTATCCTAGAACCCTGTCCAGCCTCATCTCAAAAAACTCCCAGCAGTGAGAACTCCACTGGGTCCCCAAATAATCTAATAGTTACATCCTATTCATGTTGTCAATGGCATTTTATGAAACAAGACAAGGGGGAAATAGTGGAAAAGCCCTATGGACACCCCTACCCCCTGGAGCTTTAGTGCTTTAAGATGGAAAATGCCTTCTGGAAACCCCTGAGGTCTCTGTAGCTTGTAGAGATGCCATTAGTCCAAGCTTCAGCCAAAAACTGATAGACAAAAATCCTCAAGGTTTTTTGGAGGGCTCTGCTCTTTGCCAACTCTGCATGCCCCCCATCCTTGTGGGTTTGAATTGATGTGATCAGATTTCTGAGACATTATTAGGGTGATGTAAAGAGTGGAGTTGTGAGGGATAATTGTACAGTTAAATAAGAAAACAACATCAAATAAGTATTTAACTTTTTGTTTTGAGCTGAGTTTTGATAAACAGGCACCCATTGGACAAACTGGGCCCACTGGACCTGCCCTTGACTGAGTGAAAAGGGATCATTTTGAGAACATCTTCTCTATGAAGGATGACCCAATTTCACCTTTTACTTTGACTGTATTTGTAGTTTTGTAATTTGATATAAATATGCAGATAATTATAAAACATAATTGCAATCTGAACTTCACTGAAGGGTGTTGTATGTAGTGTATGTGTTCTGGATTAAAGGATTCAGAGTTACTCAAACTCTTTTTTTTTTTTTATGCGAGCAGCATGTTCTGGTCACAAACATATGAGATTGAGAGTAAACATATTGTCCAGAATTCAGCAGAAATACACTCTATTCAATTTTATTCGTCAAGTACTTTAATTTGTCTTGTTCAATGAATTATGTGTCTTGTGTTTGTCAGTGGTGAGCAAAGGCATGAGTCTCAGCTGAGGGAATGATGCTGTCAGGAGGTGTTGGTCAGTGTTTTCTTACACCCCCTACTTGTCTGCATCCCCT
>VRYO01001269.1:37290592-37427072 GCA_009812075.1 Sialia sialis | reverse complement strand
AGGTGCGGCTTATAATCAGGTGCGGCTTATAATTGTGAAATTACTGTACTTAAAGAGATTTTTCTTAACCTTATACTTTTTGCATTTGCCATTTCACTAAAGACTTCACAGCTCTAAAGTTTGTTCTGTTTGTAACTGAATGCAGAATCTTTCATAGGCCACCTGCAAATTGCTGTGAAACATACCTGAATTCTTTTGCAATGGATTATTTATAATTACAAGAGCTGCTGAATAATTTCTTACATTTGTTAAATTGTGTGATGTAACTGAGAGTAAGATACGATATTTCTTAATGTTATATATCATAAATATTGACTGTTACTTCAGAAGCAATAAAATGCTCTTCTTCCATTTGCTAGAACCTTTTGTGGCTATTCAAGAGAAACATAAGGAACAATTTCAGTTTAGAATCTGAACATCTTCATTTTGCTGACAAATAGCAGTCCATCTGCAATTTATTGACAAATGCAAGTTAGAGTGAGTTTATTCCAGTTCCATGGAAGTAAGCTGACTTTGAGGGGTAAAGAGAGATTTATGCTCATTCTTAATAAGGTATTTGGCTCAGAAAAGCATTTCAATCATTGGTTTTTAAAAGAATGCAGTTAGAACTTAGCTTCCCCCCATGATATTTTAAATGAACATGTTTGGGTATCCTTCTCCATAGTCTGTCTGTTTCTTAGAAGTTTTTTCAGATGCAGCTTAAGTATAAAAATAACCCTGTAAAGTCAGCTGAGACATACAGAGCAGTAAGGTTAGGACAATCAAACTTCTTGTTCTTGCTTGTAGAAAGAATGCTTGAGAGTGTATGTTGGTTGAATGAGTTTGCTTTACATTTGTGCATATTTTTCTTATTTCTAATGCAGTCTTAATTCCACTGTGTAACTTTCTAGACATCATAATTGGTTATACATCAGAGGAAGCTTTGCTATGCAATGTTACACTGTAAAGTCATTTTTGTCCCAGGGCCAAATTAGCTAAACTAAGTGTCATCTGCATTACTCAGTGCTGGGAGGCTGATCTTAATGAGGCCAGTGAAAGTCATACCTAGAAACAGTCACATTGTCTTGAGTTTAAACTGGGTATGATGTGTTCTGCACTTTGTGAGGACCAGGCAAGGAAATTTCCCACTGTAACTGCTGGTGGAGTTAGCAGTAGTGTCATGATTTAGTAATTTGCATTTCAAGTATGTGCAGGTATAGAAATTAATATATGTCTAGACAAGCTAATCACCTATCCAAATAATTACTTAAACTATAAAATTTATTTTTAATTGGTAAAAAGTGCTATTTAATACAACTGTTTGAAGACTACTTACACAAGTTTAGAGACTAAGAGAGAAAGAAAGGCTGCAGGTGTCCCTTTGGGATCTGGAAGGTTGCCTGCTCCCTTCTAAAGGAGGAGTTGGAGTTGTTAGACTCAGATTATTCCTCCTTTGTGTACAGCCCTTGCTGTGGAGCTAAACATTTCTGCACCTTTGTTTTGCTTCAGACATGAACTCTTAAATGGATGTGGAATATGTCTGGATTCAACTTTCAAATTCCAACTAACCTGAGAAATAAAAAAACCCACACAAATGAGAGTAAGGAATGGTATTTTCAAAGTGTACTTGTATTCTGACTGATCTAGTTGGTCTTGTACAAATTTCCATTTCGTTTTTACATACATAATTTATGAGTTACAGCTCTACCACTGAGATCTTAACTAATATTTACTTTTGTTGGAGCTTTTACAGTTGGAATGGGGAGGAAAAAAAGATCAAAAAACCCTCACCAAATTCGTCTTCAATGTTGCACTCAATTGAAGACATTTAGAAGAAGGCCAAATTTTAAAGTAGAAAAGTTTTACGGAAGTCCTAAACTTCTGAAAATTTCCACTGCAGTCTCTGGAAATCATTACACATTCAGTCAAAAGCAATACTTCTAAAATTCAAGTGCTGATCTCTTAGTATTATTTTTGTTTTGCCACCTTGGCATAATGCATTTTTTCTGAGAAAAGAATCTGATGCTTGAACATTTCACTACTTATTTAAAATAAGACATAAGCGACAACTTAGGGCTGCAGATTAGACAGTTAAGGCCTGAAGTGATTAAAGTTTTAAGGGAGTTAGTCTTTAAATGCTTCAGTTTTAGCTAGCTGATCTGTAAGCCAATTTTTCTCAAACATTAATGCTTTTAAGGACCTGAATAAAGAGTTGTCTACAACATCCATTTAACCTTCAGTGCACCTGGTCAGCTGCAGAGATTTTTGTTTGGTGGGGGAGTTTTTGCCCCTCTTTCCCATCAAACATTTTTTACCTCTCACAGGAATCATTACATGTGTAATTCTTCAATGAGCAACTCAGTGTAGCACTTACAAATGCACTGTGTTGGTTTTATTCTCATATTGCAGAACAGGTGCTTTCAGCACTCAGTAGGAAACAGATGAAAGCAAAAGTAGGAAACAGATGATAGCAAGAGTACAATGATTTTTTTTTTTTTTTTTTTGGTCAGGGTGTTTCTGGACTTATATTCTTTGAATATATTTGCCTCTACTAGACAACTCAGACTGCCATTAATGTGGTGTATTTTACAGTTATGTTTCTGCTGTGCTGTAAAGCAGCTACATTCTGGTTTTAGAATCTGGTCTTAGTGAATGGATGTTAGCTTCTGGATTTTGTAGACTAATGTGATAAAATAATTTGATATTGGTATCTAAGGGCTTGCAAGTAGTCCTTGTGTAGTATAACTTTGTCTCACTTGACTAAGTGCTGTCAAAGGGTTCAGTTAATATGCTTTGTCCACTCTTAGTTTTGTTTTGAGTTGGAAAAAATAACCACATCAGAGCACCACAGTCAACAGTTTTGGTAGAAATGGTAAAATATGGAAATATTGAAGTGACAGCTTTTTGGAATTTCAACTCTTTAATCTTTCAGTGGAGTATACTGAAGTGTAACTTTTTTTCCATCTTATCACGGTGTTTCAAGATCCACACACTTCTATTTTAAGTTAAATTCTTTTCAGATCTTTTGGAGGAAAAAGCCATTTTCACAAGCTTTTTTTAAGAAGTGCAGGTGTTTTTAGAGAAATCACAGAGTGATTTGGGCTGGTTTTCTTTGTTGTTCGGATCTGTCATCTCCACAGATAATACTTGACTGCATGAGATGCTCTTGTGCACCCAAGCTTTGTGTGTGATTCAGTCTTTCTTACCGCTCCATTCGTTTTTCTCACCTTGTTTGAAAGTTAGAGGAAAGACTGCAACATGGACTTCTCTCTAAGTCTCTGCTTCTTTGGGGTTTTTGTGTAAGTCTGCAGAGGAGATTCTGAGACCCACCCCCAGTTAAGCCCCCAGTAACATTCACAAGTTTCTGTGAGTGTCGTGGTATTTCCACCTCATAACTGTGGTAAGTCTCCTGGGAGACCCTGCTTTTCCTAAGGTTCTGAATTTTAAATATTAAAAATATTAAATGTTTTTTGTTGTTCCTTGTTTTAAAAACAAAAAAAAAAGCTCTTGAAATAATCTTGACTAAAAAGGCAGAGCAGCATGCATCTCAAACACTCGATATGAAAATGCGCTGTATCTCCAGAAACCAAAACTGAAGAGCAGAAATCCTGTTGTTTTATATGTGAGAGCAAAAATTATGGGGAAAAAATTATGGTTTTAATTATTTTCAATTTTATGAATAGCCTGGTTATGGATGTGCTTTGTGTTTTTCCAGAAATACTAGTTTATACTTGAAAGTTAACTTGGATGAATGCAGCACATGACTGTAAAGTGACACATGGTTTTAAAAAGCTGAGCATGTCCTTAACATCAGAGGAGGTTCTTTAGCCTAAGTGACCTATTCCACTTTGGACTAATCATCCCTGAAGATCACTTCAGAATAATTCTATGTGAATATAAATCCATGTAAGTTTGGAATGCAAGCAACAAAAGAGCAATTTATCTGGAAAGACACAAACATTTCTAAGTCAGTTAAAACCCCTTTGAGTGCTTCACCTTTTGGGTTTACAGCACTGTTTTTATGTTGACCCAACCACACAGAAATTAATTGAAATGTATTTTGTGCACTATCACATCCAGTTCTGGTGTTATGCAAAACTCCTGTTCCCAGTTTTTCCTTGTGCCATGGGCAGATGACTGTACCTGTCTCAGTTGTGTACTGTGTCTACATTTCCCCATCTGTTGTCTCCACAAATAGCAAAGTTGAGCTCAGCATGAATCAAAGAAGTTTAGCTTTTGAATAAAAGTAAGCACTATTCTGAGATGGCCAGAGGTTAGACATGAGAAGGCTTCAGATAAATAAAATGAAGAGGCAAAACTGTTCTCCTTGTGCTTTGAGAATATGATGAGCAAATGGATTCTCTAGCAAAGGAGATTCAGTGTAAACAGAAATAAATGTTTAAATAGGTGGAGCTCATGCTATTTGGAGTGAAAATTTTGAGCAGTATTATATGTTTCTGATGGAGAATGACATGGAAAGTGGAATTACTTGCATTATCTCCGAAGGGTCTTCTTAGATTTGTTAATCTGAAAAGCAAAGGCTCTGGCTCTCTTGTGTGCCTGCTTGTTTGCTTCTCTGCAGAAAGAGCCATGGCAAGGTAACAGCCTGGGACATCAGAATGGAGATGAATGAAGAAATATTGTGGATTACCATTGGAGATGGTGGGGGTTGGGATACCTGGTCTCTGGGGGCTTTGTCGAGTGTTTGCCCTTGCTGTTAAGTACACCAAATTTATGTCACCAATGGATCATCTTCCTGTAACTACCAGAGAGGAAGAGAGAGAATTGAACAAATGTAACAATCCTGAAAGCCACTGAATTACCTCAGAACCACTTTCCAGTTTGTTGTTTAAAATTTGTATGTTTTGTTTCAGCTCCTTATTACAGGTTATCTGTCAGCTTTCTGTAAAAACATCTTTTATGCTTGAAGTGCTGTAATTTAGTCAATTTTTTGACTGACGTTTCTGGGGTTTTTTGCTTGGTTGGTTTGGTTTTTCTGTGTGTTTGTGCAGGGAGCTGAGAATTGGTGTGGTTTTGGAGAAAGGCAGCCAGCAAGAGTGTTGTGTGTTGGATTTATAACCATATATCCAGTTGTCAAAAAGCCATCCTCTCTGGGGAGAGGAGCAGAAAGGCAGATGATGTGCATCTAATCAAACACAGTCTATTGGGTTAGAGACAAGATTGTGAAACTTGAACTGGGTTGCTGAATGTGTTCTGGGAATCCAGGAATAATTTATCTGTGAAGTTGATTCCTATGACTGTAAATCACTTTGGAATGTTTTCTAATAGTTCAAGAAAACAGATTAATGGAAAATAAAGGGTATTTTACTTTTTTTTCTGAACAAATTTGTTAGTGGTTTGTGTTTTTTTAAAGCTGATACTTAGCTGATGCTAAGAATTTCTAATCAGTAGTACTTGTACATTATATTCCCCCAACCCCCCAGTTTGACCGACCTTTTAGTTTGTACTCTACATAAATTTTGTTGTGTTTTGATGCAGGTTTCTTCTGCTGGCTTAAATCATCTTAGTGGTTTTAAAGCTTGGCTTCTTAAACTTGAATTTTTTTTTTTAGCCTTTATACAATGTAAGTGCTTATTCATAATAAATTATAAAAGGTGTGTCCTAGTTGTGTTCACCAAAGAAGAGAAAAGAACATTAATAAATCTTGTGATGTAACTTCACAATTCTGTACATTCTGTGGGCCACAGCTCATTTTATCATTGCATTATCCAGTGGGAAGCCAAACAGAAAGATCAGTGCAGAGGCTTTCTGCAATTCCCAATTGGTTTAATTTCGGATATCCAGCTTCCGTCCTGATTCCAAGCTGATTCCAGTGCTGCAGTGTCTGACTGAGGCTGTGCCATGCAGAATCCTTGGCAAAGGTCTTGGAAATTTATTACCAAATTATTTTTTTTTAAACAAACTTCAAACGTAGTCTGTTGGCCTCCAGCACCACCTCACAAACTGAAGTCTCAAACAGAGCTCAGTTTATAAAGCGAACACTACTTAAAATTGTTTCAGTGCAGCATGGTAGTGCTGACTTTTGGCTGATGGCATGGACTTGGCAGAACCACTTTGAAATTTGTGGGCTTTATTGTACCACCTTTTTGGACTCTTGTCTATATCCCAGTAACATGTAACAAATTATTTTCTTTTATAAGAAACCTGGCATTTTCAGGTGGGAAAAAAGTTTGTGAATGAACTTGAAGGTTGGAAGATACAGGCTATTTAGATGTCCTTTTTCCTTCTGCACTATTTTTTAGTAATGTGGCATTTTATAATTTCTGGTACTGTTCTGATCCTAATTTCAGTATGTATTTGATAAATGACGATGAGAATTTTACTGAAGAAATCTTAAGTAGAAGTCAATACGTAATAATTGTCTATGTATTTGTTGTAACAGGAGTGTGGGTTTGATCATAATAAGGTAAAAGAGTAAAGAAATAACATACTTTTATATGCAAAATACAGTTTATATTAAGAGGAAGAAGAAGGATCAAAATGTGTTTAGATGTGATTTGTTAGTGCTTATTTTAGGGCTAGTCACCAAGAAGAATTTTTGTCTTTGAACTTGTCCTGAGTGGGGATCTGCCACAAGCATGGACTCTTGTAATGAATTCCAGGTGTGGAACAAGTAGTTTTGCCAGCAGATTACCTTGACTGCTCCTAGCACAACCTTTCCTTCTTTCCCTGTCCTCATTGCAGTATGGATGTCAGAAATAAACCAGTGCAGGCCAAAACCTTCACAGGTGCCAGGTTTTGAAGATAAATGTTAATGGTGCAGCTGATCCATGGAGTGTTAGAACTTGAGTTAATGCTGCCAGGAGAGACCTCTGTGGGGTCTCTTGGGTTGCAGTGTCTGTGTTTTTCAAGGACACACTGTCAAAGCGTCACTTGAACTGGTGCTTTCATATAGCTGTCATGGATACCAGCATAAACTAAAAAGGAAGTGTATTTCTATATCAGTAGCAGAGTAATAAATGAAGCATTTCATCTGGCTCTAGTATGAATCTCTGAAGCTCTAGCATGCAGATTTGGAGAGGAGGGAGTTCAGGCTTTGCTTGTATGGTGCTTGCAGTTTGCAGCTCTTCCTCAGCTTGGAATTACAGTAATTTCACAACTATATAAGGTGCACTGGATTATATGGCGCACTTTTTTTTGCAGCAAGGATCCGTGTGCAACAAAGCAATGAATTAGTAACGGAATTGCAGGGTTAACTGGTAGGTGCTCAATTTGCAAACGTTTTTCATGGATCAGCGTAGCCTTCAAACGCAACCTAAAAAGAATCAAAACACTAAAAAAAAATACAGAGAAAAATCAGTCACTTTTATTAAACCTGCTGGCTCCACTCTCGCCCAAGTGAGGGGAGGGCACAGCCCAGGGCAGCGAGGGCAGCGGGACCGGACAGACCGGGAACCTGCTGCCCTGGGCTGGGGGACGTGGCAGGGGCCACAGGTGGGAAAGTTCCCTGGCGAGTGGCGGAGCCCCCCGAGCACCGTGCCGGCCCGCCCCAATGCCGGGCTGCTTGCAGCGGGGCTCAGTGCGGCTCGCGACTCGTCACTGCTCGGCTTGCTGCTCAGCTCGCGGCTTGCACTTCCAGGTTGTTGGCGAATTTACGAACTTTGTCAATATATAAGGCATACAGGATTATAATGTGCACTTGCAGGTTTTGAGCAAAATTTTAGTCAAAAATGTGCACGTTGTAGGTGTAAAATTACTGTCATTAAATCTGAGCTGTGGTGTGAACCTAGGCCAAGGGCGAGAACTCAGACACCCAGGGCTTCTCTTGGATGGTGTTTAGAACTTGAGCTTCCCTGACTGCATGTCACAAGTCCTACAGGTTTATATCCTTTAACATATCACCCGCTCTCTGCATGTTTCCTTAGAAAAAAGCAAATTCTCCCTGCTCCCCCTCCTGCCCTTCTTGGATTTGTGTTTCTAACATAAAGGCTCCTGATGTGCTAAGGTACTACTGATGCTTTTGAAGAAACTTTTCTGTCTGGATTTTGTCATAAAGGTGTCCCCAAATTGCTTGCTTGTGTTTTCTTTACACTGACTGGTTCCTTAACTTGGATGTGAAATGATCTTTTATTTATGTCAACAGAAGGAGATCAGAAAAGATCAGCAGATCATGCCCTGTTACTGACCAGTAATGGTTATCCTCAAGTCAAAAATGTCTTTTTTTCTTTTTTTGAAAGTATCTTTCTAATTTGAATCTCTGCCAAGTTACTTGGAAAAAAGCAACTAGTATGTATATCAAATTAGGACTAAAGCAATTTAAATAAAATATATAATGTGTAGTCACACCTCCCACCTCCAAATAAAATGATCTGCTGTTTTACTGAGCTGCTAGTATTTCTGTTGTCAGTCTGCCATAAATTGTGGGGAATTTAATATAAGAAATGGCTTTAACTTTCTGCTCTTCTCTCCTGATCTCTGTGTCTTTAGAGCTTAATTTTAGCTCTTTATCTAAGTAAAAGCAGTTCAACACCAGTCCATTCTAGTGTGTGTAAAATAGTCTGGTAGGACAAGGCTGGATTATGTAACTACTTTGTGTGGATTCATGCAGGAAATTACACTGGATTATAATCAAGCCAAATATTCTTTTAGTAATAAAATGCCCAGTGCAATTGTGATTTTGCTACTTTTTCTTAGGCTTACCTGTGAGCTAGGAGTGCAGGAAGCATTATTCTAAAATAATGTAAATAAACTCAGAATTTTTGATCTGAGAGAGATCTGTTTTTTAGTTTACAGTCAGATCTATGATATAACGTAGTATTTTAAAAACAAGCAATACTCCTGTTGTGTACATGGCATAAGCAGAATCAATCTCACTTCATTTTTTACACTATATTGTTTCCTTTTTGATTTGTTGTAGCAGTGGACAAGAGAGATGTTCATTAAAATCATGGCTTATAAGCTTAGAATGAATAATTTGATTTAGTGTCAAAATAGTGGGATAAGAAGTGAGTACTAAAGTTACAGTGTGCATTTGTGACCTCCATGTTTTTAACATTCCTTGAATACCAGATTTGTCTAGTTCTCGGCATCACCTCATGATTATTTGCTATAACTGCATACCACAAAACCTTATTTCACAAGGATTTTCCTGCATTCTGGCCTGGTAATATACTTGTAGAGACTTGTTGGCATTTGCAATTTTGAAGATTTGTTGTTGGACCATTTTCATATCTGGTTCTTGTCTCGTATATTGGATTTGATCTGCATCTCCCAAAAAGCAGAGGAACTGGCCAGAGCTCTCAAAAAGTGGGTGGAGAGTGCATTCTCCCCCTCCCCCCAATTTAAATATTTTGCTCCTGTGAGCAGTGTGTGTTTGCAGCAGCCACTTCTGCACGAGCAGCTTTTCAGCATCCACAACGAGTTATTGTATTGGCACTGAGGAGCAAAAATTACTCCCAGAAGTCACTTGCTGGGTTATGGCTGAATCTTTTATATAAGCATGGCTGGAGTTTTCTGTTTTGAAATTCAAGATTTGACTCTTGTTACATGTTCTGTCACTTAAAAGGATGTGTTTTGGTCATTTCATGTTTGAATGACTTTCATTCAAAAGATTGAATGAAATTCAATTCAGAATTTTCAGCTGTGTAGTTGGAAAACTGTGACTATTTTAATAAATATGCATCTGCAATTTTCTGTGGGTTTGGGTAATACAGTTGGGAAAACCTTGTATGATTTGGGAAGCTGCTTCCATTTTATATAACCAAAGAGTGATTAAATGAATGAAAGTACATTAAATAGCAATAACTTTTTGAAGTTTGCTCAGGCTTGGAAGAGTGTTGATACTAATGTGCCTTAGCTGAAGGAAGTAACTATTTGAGTTTGTATGCATGAGAAAAAAGTTTTGAAGTAATAACTTCTGTGGAATCGTATGCAATTAATAAATATTTAAATATATTTTAGATGGGTTTAAAATGAAGGCACATCAGTGTTAAATTTAGTTTATTCTGGCTGCCACAAACATAATTATATTTGTATTTTGTGTGGCAAAAGCTAAGTAGATAGAATTCAGTGAAGTGTTCAAGAATACATTTTCCAAAAAGTTTCAGTTTGATCCAAGGTGAACAATGATATAATTAAGGAAAATGTAATCAAGTGTCAGATTTTTGTGCTGACTTTGGCTTTAGACTGCAAGTAGCATTGTGTGTAAAAGTTCAGCTAAAACCACTTAACTCCAGCTCCCGAGTTCAGACTGAGAACTAACAGAGATAACCTTAGAGGGGTGTTTTTCTTGAGCTATTTCTTTGGCTGTTGAAATGGAGACAGAAGCAGTTTAACAAAAAAAAAGAAAAAGAAAAAAGAAGAACTTAGTTAAAGGTTTTATCTGTATCTTTCTTTCAAAATTCATCATTAAGCTTTCAAGAACACTTCAGAATTATAAAAAATGAGATTTTCATTGGCTCTCCTTCCTTTTTTAACTTCTTGCAGGATCTGAATATATTTAATGATGCAAGTGTTTTTTAACAGACTGTATTTGTAGTTTGATCATGAAAAGAAATGGCTGGAAAGCATTACCTGAAAAGGAGTATTTGGTGGCTTGTTTTAGTATTGGCTGCGGTTTTTTTATGAAACATTTCGAGCTTATCAGCCACTGAATAGACATCTTTTCTAAGTATTCTAATTTCATTTGTTAAATGCATAGATGGGATCTATGCTGAAGCATTTTAGGGTGTGTAGTATGGGATAATAGTTGACATACTTCTTATATTATTAAGGTGTGTCATTATTACAGCACATGCACACCCTCTTATGTCTTATTGCTTAAATATGACAGTGCTTACAAGCTTTCCTTTTAAAGTATGAATTTACTACAGTGAGTTAGGTAACAGCATATTTATGTGCACTATTTCACCTATTATGGGTAATGCCTTACCTGTCTGTTGCAAGAGCCTCACTCCAGTGGAAACCCTATTTAAATGAGGGGTTGAATTTAGAGGTGGTTTCTGAAGGGCGTTCAAAGAAGGAAACTTAATGACTCCTGTCTCTTCCGATGACTGACTTTAAGTGTGGCAGAAAAGAATGTGCCTTTTCAGTTTCACAGTATGTGGTGTCTTGCATGAGTGAGGTAGGAGTGGGGTGCTCAGGAGCTGTGTGTCATTTCACTTTAGTTGGAGTCACCCTCTTCTTGGGGTTTTCTTGTTTGGGACAGTGTGGCTCTCTGTGCCAGCACTGATCCAGAGGAGAGGAGAAAGCCAGTTACTTGATTTGAGATGCAATTAGAAATGTGTCAATGAGATTTGCAAAGTGCACCTCCACGTTTCAGAGACCAGTAAGAGGCAGTGCACACAGGGGGTTTGTGTGTGCTTTCTGCTGGGACTGCACAAAGCAGCGTGGGCAGCAGGGAGGGAGGGGATTCTGCTCCCCTGATCTGCTGATAACCCACCTGGAACCCTGCACCCAGCTCTGGTTCCCCAGCACAGGAAGGACATGGAGCTGTTGGAGCGAGTTCAGAGGAGACCATCCAGATCATCACAGGGTTGGAGCACCTCTTCTATGAGGAAAAGCTGAAAAAAACCTGGGGTTGTGCAGCCTGGAGAAGAGAGGCCAAGGGAAACCTTCTAGCAGCCTTCCAGTGCCTAAAGTGGTGCTACAAGAGAGCTGGAGGGGGACTTTTTGCAAGGGCAGGTAGTGACAGGACAAGGGGGAACAGCTTCAGACTGAAGGAAAGTGGATTTGGATAGGAGGGTTCACTATGGGACTGGTGAGGCACTGGCACAGGTAGTCCAGAGCAGCTGTGGATGTTCCATCCCTGGAAGAATTGAAGGCTGGGTTGGATGGGGCTCTGAGTAACCTGGGATAGTGGAAAGTGTCCCTGTTCCTGGGCAGGGAGTTGGACTTAGAAGATCTTGAAGGTCCCTTCCAATCCAAACCTTTCTATGATTCTGTGATGTGCTATTTAAATTTCAACCAAAATGCTGATGGTACAGTTTCTGCAAGGTTGTTTTCTTACTGCTCTGTGTGTGCCACCTTCTCCTTCCTGAAGTGTCTGTATTACTGCTGTGGGAGCCATATGAATTTTGGAAGGCTGTATTTTAAACAGGGATTAGCAGTGGAACAGGTAACCAGTTTTAGATCTATTTGTTCTGCTACAACTGGAGCTATTACACTGTTGGTAGTTGAGCTAATGTGGTTAAAGTAAACATGTTTCAGGTTCCCTTTCCTGAGTGGTAACAAGAAGTCAGGTGTTGCAGATAGCATCTTCAGGATTCTTTTTTCATGTGCTTTAGTTTCCCCTTCACAGGGTACGTGTAATGCTTCATTATCCAACTGCTTGGTATTCTAAGACCCTCTCATGTATGATCACAGAAGACTTTGTGTTGACTGTTCCAGATTCTTTTACTCTCCCTGGACCTGATGAATTTACTGTCGAATGTTTGTGATATGTTCAGAAATTATCTGTAGAAAACAAACAAAAAAGCCAATCAGCCCCTGCAACACATGCACAGAGCCCAGCAGAGGTCTAATTTGCATCTCTTGGGGATTTATTGGATATTTATTCTTATTTTTAAATAAGAAAAATTTCATATTTCTTTACAAGTATTCTTACTTGTTACTTCAAAAGAGAGCTGTTCTCCTATACCATGATAATTTAATTTGATTGTGAGTTTCTTTGGTGAATGTTCCTGCAAAAAGATTTTCACTAAGTGACTGTTGTGTTGAGTACATCCATTTACTTTTTTGAAGAGCTGTTAATAGATGGATGATTTATGATCTTGCTATAGAGAAGCTTTTCTGATTATTTTCCGGTGTAATTTATTTTTCTGTAGGGTTACTAGTTCTGTAATTTGACGTCTTCTGCATGTTTGCTACTTGTGAGAAAAGATTCTGGATAATGCTTTTATAAATAGATGAAACATCTGCCTACTTCAGATAACCCTATCTTGTCTTGTCCTCAGAAACTCAAAATTTAGAGTTATCTAATTTTATATTTTGGTTACACAGAACACTTGGAATTATGCTGTCTGATGCTTTCATTTTTGTCTTCCAAAACCTTCTGTATCTTCCCCTCCAAAATATAGTTTTGTTCTGGGAACTTCCCCAGGGACCCCTCTAAGAAACTATAATATAGTAAGACTTCTTAGAGGTTTTTTGGGTTTTTTTCCCTCTTTGAGGGATTTTACCTTTACTCTTATTTTAGTCATTGTCATCATCAGTTTTTAGAAGCCTTCTCTTACTGATGCATGATGAACCATCTTAGTAGTGATTGAGGGAATTGTTCCATTCTGCTCTGTGCTGAGGTGGCCTCACCTTGAGTCCCACCTGCACTTTTGGGCACCACAATATAGAAAATATAGAAAGCTGTTAGCGAGGGCCAAAGGAGGGCCGGAAGATGAGGGATTAGGAGATGGGAGGGGAAGCTTTTGGAGGAGTGGCTGAGGTCACTTGGTCTGTTCAGCCTGGAGAAAAGGGACTGAGGAGAGACCTCACTGCAGTCCCAGCTTCTCACCAGGGTAGGAGAGGGGCAGGCACTGATCTCTGCTTCTCTGGTGACCAGAGACAGACCTCAGGGTTCTGAGCTGAAGTTGATTCAGGACAGGTTTAGGTTGGATATCAGGAAATGTTCCTCACCAGAGGGTGTTTGGGCATTGGAACAGCTTCCCAGGGCAGTGGTCACAGCACCAAACCTGAAGAGCTCAGGAGTGTTTGGACAAAGCTCTCAGGCTCATGGTGGGACTCCTGGGGTGTCCTGTGTGGGGCCAGGAGCTGGACTCCATCATCCCAATGGGTCCCTTCTAAATCAGCATAATCTATGATTTGATGGTTCTAATCTTATTCCTTAGCAGATTTCTCCGCTATGTTTCTCAGTCATTTTCAAATGTAGTTTTATATGTAACTTGCTGGAGTTTATATGTACTTCTAATTTCCTTATCTTGGAAAGGACCTTTCCTCCCCTGACAGTTGATTGTTTTCAAAAGATAATTATGACTGCTGAGTGATGCATTCTGACAGCTACAGGCTTCACAGACTCATCACCACTTCCTAGCCTAGAAACAGTCAGGTCTACGTGAGGTTTATCACATTGACTTCCAACAAACAAATTGCTACAGGTTCTTGCTGGTATGAGTTATAGTCCTGCTCCCCTGCCTTGAGAACTTGCTTTTCCTTACAAGCTGGGTTCATTCGTGCTGGGACAGTGTCCTCTATGGAAAGATGTTCAAGGCTGCTGGTAGGGTTCTGTCTTGGAATAATGCTGTCTTAGTGTGAGACTACTCAGTACAGAGAAAGAAGCAGAGGCTTGGAGTGGGGCTGTGTTGTGTGGCCTGGCTGGCCCAGCACAGTCTGACTGACCTGCTGCTTTCCTGGCACAGGAGCAGCAGCATCACATTGCAAGGAGCAGTGCCTGGGCATGGCTCACCAAGGGAACTGTGAATGGTTCTTGTGGGTGCTGATCCTTCAGCTTTTATGTACTTGCTGTCAGTTTTTTTCCCTTGACTTTTCAATTTCTGATAGAGGAACATGTAATTAAAAAGTGTTGAAATGTTTAAAACACTTTTGTTTCTTTCTTTCTTTTTTTTTTTTTTTTAACAAAGTTTTCCAAGCAGGGATTTTGTCTCTAAACTTTTCAATCAAGCTGGCAAGTGTGTGCTTTTGTAAAAGCCTGTGGCCAGCTCACTTGTGTTCATTTGGAACAGAGCTCTGGAGCCTGGGCTGCTTGTCATTGCCTGAATTTTCCTAAGTAGGAACACCATTGAAATGCCCATACTAAACCTCCCGTGGTTGTCCCACCTCTTGGAAATTAGTTTGCGTATGTTTTCACTGCATACTGTATATTTGTACTGTTTCTTACATTTTCTTCAAGTTTTACTTGAAGATAATATGCCTTTCCTAAGGAGTTGAAAAGGATGTTAATTTTTTCTTGCTCTGATAGGTATTTTGGGTATTTTAGTAAAGGAATATCACAGATATTTTTATAGCAGACTGTACCTGGTGCTGTTAAACTTGAGTGCTTGTCTGAACTTGTTTATACATCCTCTTTGAGATGCCGCTGTGCCACACTTGTGCTGGGAAAACAAAGAGATCTTACTTAAAAGCTGTAGGGGTATTGTGGCACAAAAGTGCTATTTTTGGGGGCTTTGGGGCTTTAGGGGGGGGGGTTGTTTCTTCTTTTAAGATTTCAGGCTCTAGTTTCATTGCCACATGCCATAAATTTTGCACAAGACTGCAATTTATGTGCAATGTTTTCAACTACAGTAAACATTATTAATAACCTAATCTAGAAAAGAATTAAAATGTTCTGAGGTCATGAACCTAATCCTTGGAACGCTATGGGTCACAGTTAGAGTTGACTTTAGTCAGTGTGACTGAATGAATATGTGTATAAATATATGTAAAATAAAAATCTGGCATTTTTTATCCCTTAATTTTTAGAATTTCTGGGCTATGAAAAAGGCAGTGCCTTTGAAAGTTTTATCGTGTTTTTACTGTGGCTTTTAACATGCATATAAATAAGTAATTACATGCTTTAAATGGAAGCAATGTAAATGCATAGGGAGTGCTCTTTATTATTTTTGTCTTACATTTACTTTCTCAATATTCAATGAACACAGTAATTTATTTACTATTCAGAACAGTAGCTGATAATTTCTATTTAATTTGATTTGATTTTGTATTAAATCAATCTCGGTCTTAAACTCTGTTTAAGACAAAAATTTGTGTAATGCTATGGAGCTGGGCAGAGAAGCTTGTTAAATGTTGTAATATATTGATGTACATTTCCACAGGGCTTTGTGAGCACTTTCATGTGGATTCATTGGAAGTGACCAGCAGAGTATTTTTCTTAGCTTTTTCTTTCCTTTCAGCTGGCAGTATTTCCTTCTAACTTTTTTTTGAAATATTTTCCTTTACTGAGGACACTATTTCTATTACAAACCCACAAACCTGCTGGCTCTGGAAGCAGTTATTTCAGACAAGATGTTAGAATTGTAGATGAATATGGACACTTCAATTTTTTCTCAACTATGAACACTTGATAATTTTGAAAAGTTTGCTCATTACTCTTGATATTATAATTTGCTCTTTAAAACATCATTATTAGCATTTTGCAGATAGGCTAACAGGTATTATGGGAGTCAGTCATGAGTTCTGGGGGCATATTTTTTTAATAGCATGTAGTGCATTCATAACTATAAAATTTTCTTTTGTGCTTTTCCCGTTTCTGGTGTTGGCATTAAAAGCATACATTTGGTCAGGTATTTACCATCTAAGTTTCACTGTTTTCACGGTCTCATTTCAAATATCTGACCAGCTGGTGCTCCAAGCTGTGTCTTGGTGGAAGTGAATTGACCTTTAAGAACATCCCTGCTGCAGGAGCCGGTAGAAGTTGGTTAGCACTGGTTACAGGAAGAAACCACAAGGCTCTGGCTTCCAGCAGATACTGGAATCTGGTACTGGAAGATGTGTGAGTTGATACACTCAGGGGCAGGGATGCCATCCAGAGGAGCTTGTATAGGCTGGAGGACTGAGCCAGGGAAAGCATTATGAAACAAATCAGGGAAAAATGCAAAGCCTGTGCTTGGGAGGGAAGAACCACGTGTCGTGTTTCATACTGGAGACTGGCTGGCTGGGAAGCCTCTCTGCTGAAAATGACCTCGAGGTTCTGCTAGCCAGCAAGCTAAACGTGAGCCAGAGCGTGCCCTGGCAGCAGAGATCTCCAGCACATCCCAGATGGCATTCAGAGGATCACAGCCAGCTGCCTGAGGGAGGTCATTATTGAAGCCCTTCACCTAGTGCTTGAAAGATCCCATCCAAAAAGCTGCATCTGGTTTTGAGTTTCCCAATACAAGGAACATGTCCATGAGATGGAGCTGTTCTGGAGCAGGGCAGACAAGAGGGTCTGGCCAGGGCCCAGAAGACTTGTCCCATGAGGAGAGGCTGCAGCTGGAGAAGGGACATCTTAGGGATGACTGGACAGCAGTTTTCCAGTACCCCTGTGGAGGCTGTTAAGAAGATGGAGCCAGATTCTGCTCAATGCCATGCGTTGGGAGAACAAGAGGCAATGGGTATAAACTGAAGTAAGAGGGGTTGTAAGCCAAGCAAGGGAAAAGTTGCATCATAAGGAGAGTCAAGCATTGGAATAAGTTGTCCAAGAGACTTTATGGTCTCCATCCTTGGAGGTTTTCAAGACTGACTTTGTAAATCCCTGAGCAATTGGTCTGAATTTGGTGTTGATTATACTTGGAGCAGGAGGTTGGGCTGTACAGCTCCTGAATGCCTTCCCTAGGACCTGCATTTGTCAGCAGCCTTATGTGTCCCTGTGTGCAGAGTTGATGAGGAGAAGGAAGATGTGCAGTGAGATTGCATCTCAGTTAAAGCAGCTCCTGCTGCAGGGTCCTGCTGCTGAGCAAGAGGGGCAGAGCTGCATCCCAGCCCAGAGCTCACGTTCAGTGAGCCAGGTCACACACATGCTGTGGTTAACTTTGTACCTGGTTTCTCACAGGTGGCTCTGAAGAGTTGTTTTCCAGCTCTCTGCCCAACATCCTAAGAGCGCTTAATCTGGGCACTGGTTCCAGATGTTGTTCCTCAGTCTGGCCCTTGGTACCAGGAGATGCTCTTCAGTTGCCCAGGGCAAACAGCAGCTGCATTTGCTGCTGTGGCCTGCTAACAAAATCCAAGTGCACATTCTACCTTTTAAAAGACCTTGTTGGAAATAACTCCTTTTTTAAAAATGTAAGAGATATACCTATTTATTGCAACATCTCCAATGTTTTGATCTAACTGTTGGCCTAACCGACAACTTTGCATTCAAAAAAAGATGGAGAAGAAAGCAGCTAATTTTAAAATACATTTTTTCTTCTTAATATTTAAATTATTGATGGGTTGTGGATGGTTTTCATTACTCCATTCAGTCACTTGGTTTCTGTCACTTTCTCATGTGTAGAGCCAGATATGCAAGATGTTTTCTTTGTAATTTAGTGCCTTGATTTTGTGGTATTCGTCACCAGCATCTGTTTTATAGCAATGTGCATGTTCCTAGAAACCTGTAGAAGCAGAAAAGCCATTTCTGGCTTGCCCAATCTCTTGATCAAAAGTTATTAAAGCCCTGGAAGTTCTTCCCAGTAGACCTGCTATCAGCTCTACCTAGAAACAGTGTATATGCTTCACTAACCCAATGTAGCTGTTGTTAGGATAAATTATTTTGGTTAGTTGGTAGATGGTGTGTTTGTTGCATTTGTTGAGCATGGTTGTTTCCTGAAAAGGCAGAGGTGAAAATGGCAAAGTTAATGAACAGTTGGTCTGAGTATGTTTTTACACCTTGCTCTAGAAGGAGTGATGTTCTCCATGGAAGAGGTGAGGGAGGGAGGTGGTTGTATACAGCGTGGCCTTTCTGTACATCACACATGTATTGCTTTTCCTTATGGCACTTGAAGTGTGAGAAACAGCAGCTGCAAAGACTGGAGAAATAAATTTGTCTCCTTTATCATGCTATCATTTTATTTTCAGGAAAAGAAATCCTAAGCAGAAATTTGCTTCATTGTCAGCATGTCAACTTGCTCATTTTCTTTACCCCTTTGGCAGCATTTTTCTCTATAAAACTATTTTTATATGATTTCTCTGTTCATCCTTCATAACAGTATTTTTGCCTTCAGGAAGTGCCTAGGTAAAGTTTTGTGGGAATGGCTTTGAAAGATATCTAGATACCTTAAAGATGTAAATTGTGAAAATGTGTTTTTGCATCCTAGAGTGGAAATCTAATTAAACTTCTAGTTGAAAATAAGTAGATTTTTAATATGCCATCCTGAAAAAGTGTGATTAAAAGGGGAAAATGAAAGCATCTCAGTGAAGATATCTCAACATTCCATTTGTTAGTACTAAGAGATTTCTTTTACTGCAGAAAGGAAATCCTCAGCTTCAGGCAAGACTCTATTCCAGGCTTAATTTGTGTTTCAAGAATTTCAGTGAATTAAAAGTTCCATGAAGGAAATGAAAATGAAACTTAGACTTGTGCCCCCTTGCCTCAACAAAAATGTGATTTAGATAAAGGCAACTTCATGGGTAATCTGTCGTTCATGTACTTTTTTTTTTTTTTAAATCTGCCGTGTTTTTGTGTTTTATTCCACGTGATGTTTGCAGGGCAGACCTGGCTGGGAGTTCAGCAGATAGTTCTGCATGGAGGTATTTATCTGACAGAGACTGCTTGACTTTTTAAACTCTGCTCATTGTTCCAGGGCAGTCCCAGCTGTGATGTGGAATGCAGTGGAGCTTCCGGGAAGTGCTGGAGCCCTGCTCCAACAAACGCCTCAATAGAAGCCAGGACCAGCACTGGTGACTAAGGGCAGCTGAGCTCAGCTTAGCAATTCCTTACTTCTTTAGTCTTCCTGTCCTGCTGTGAGACGTGGTCTTGGCAATGGCTGTGGTGATAAAGGAAAGGAAAGGTGAAGCAGCTCCTGGAGCAGGAACTGTGGGAGGCTGTGTTTGTTTCTCTTTCTTGTTTGCTAATGAAATGTGTTGTTTCAGTGAATAAGCAGGCGGCAATGACATGCAGAATTGCACGTTCTAGTGAGACACTGACCTGCCAAGATTCCTTTCATTTATAACATATTCCAGAAAAAACTTTACACTAGAAGCATCGTGTTACTATTTAGAAAGCTCATCTTAGGGCATGACAGCCCAGTATTTCTGAAGCTGTGGTTTACATCTTGGTGTAAGAGATTGGTGTGATGATTATAACCAGAAGAGCTGTTTTGTTTATGTACTGTTGTAAAATCCATTATTTTACATGTTTTAGTTACTGCACTATATACTACTTATAGTTGCAATACTGGGTCACATTGTAGTAAACTTGTGAAAGTCAATTTTGATTTTTCCACTACTTCAGGATCTTTCTGAAAAATGGTACCTTTTATTTTTCTTTGCACCTTGAAAGAGGTTATTTTGGTACTGTTTTTACTGATGATTCATTAGAGTTAGAATTCATTTTACTTGATAGATGTATCTTGCAGATGGTGAATTAAGTCTTTTATTTATGTGAGTAGTAATGCTTTCATGATACAGAAAAATTTATGGCTGTGTGTACTAGCTGCCTGCTTGCTCCTAGTAAAACACTTACTGCTTACATATTTCTAGTAATTAAGAACACAAAATCATGCAGGAAGGACATCATTACTACAAAAAAATGCAGGGAGTGATTTAATAAGTACTGTACATGTCAGGCCTTAATTGCACAGGTGATTAGAGCTCTGGATGGAGAGTGAAATGGGCTCTTTTCCTTAGAGACCCTTTAGTGCATTCCTTTTGTATTAATAAAAAGCATGGAATCTTTGAAGTGTGTGCACTGAAAAGATGGTAGAACTTAACCAGAACAGCTAATGAAACTGATCAAGCAGCAGTTTTTTTTAAAAAAACAAAGATAAAGAAGATATCAGAGCAGAAGTTAATGGTTCCAGAAGGGAAAACTGCCCCGTGAATCTGCTGGTGTTGGAGTGCACATTGAGAACTGGATCCAGCTGCGCTGTGGATGGGGAGGTGCTCAGTCCATGCAGCTGATCCCTTTATCTTGTGACCTGCAGTGTGTGACACAGCGGATAAGGGATTCATTCCTCTGTCCTGCATTCCATTGCAGTAAATCCTTCCATACCCACCACCTCATCCAAAGCACTTTTTTTCCCCCTCTCTTTTTTTTTTTTTTTTTATTTTATTTTCTTTTTTTTTTTTTTTTCTCGGTTTTGAAGTTATTTTGGGAAAGCCCAGGAACAACGTGCACATAAGGGAGGATGCATCCTGCTGACATGCTCTTCCTTTTCCAGGAACTGACGTTCTCATCACGTTGGGTGACACACAGGGGATACTGAGTTTTTAATAATCGTGTGAAATAAAATCAAAAGAGGGAGGGGGATTGCAGTATTTGGGTATTTGGAGAGGAACTTCACTTCCAGTCTCACAAGTTGTTTCATTTTGTGAGTAGACTGGTAATTAAAATAGGCGGTTTTAGAAAAGTTTAGCTGAACAAAAAAATTCTCTTGGTTTCATGAAGCAGAAGTATGCCTTGCTAATCTGTTAATATTCTCTGAGTGCATAAACCAAACAGTGGATACAGCTGAATCACTGTCATCGTTTATTTGAAAATTCCAAATCCTTTGCCAAACCCCTTTAAAATATGTCAAGGAAATTACAAGGCAAGGGACAGTCAGGAATCAGGTGGTGATCAGGAGAGCTGAAAGAAATGGAAAGTTGCAAAACAAAAATGTTCATCACAGCAGAAGTGTTCTTTGCTAGAGATGAGAATGTTTATATGCAATAAGTATCAGTTACAGGTTTAACAAAACTGCAGGTATTAGAACTGTTAATCTATAAGGGATCAGAGGAAACCCTTGGGAGAATTTTGTGAGTGCAAATTAGTTGGCTGGATAACAAGATGGCAAATGAAATTCAGTGCTGATGATTGCAAACCCATGCACAGTGAAGGAAGTAATGTGAACTGTGCAAAAGCTTTGCTGTGTTAGGAATTAATTTGACAAATTTAGAATTCAACTGAGCAATGTTTTGGACAGCAGAGTTGGAGATCTCTGGCTCAGCAAGCAACAGTTTGTGAAAAAAGAAAAGCAAAAGCTAGGCTTTGTTAAGGATAGAATTGTGGAAATAAAATGCATAAACAAATAGTTCCCCTGTTGTCTGGAACCACACAAACAAGACATTTGGGAATGATTACTAGAATGACAAGGTAGATTAAAAGCTTGTGGAGATGTATAATGAATATGTTGGATATGTCTTTCTTCATCTTCTGGAACCTGGTACATTTTTCTCTTGTAGAACACAAAAACTGGGAAACAAAAATTGGAGCCAATGTTAAATGCTCAGAAAAATTGGTTTTTTGGACAAGAAGTAGTAGTTGTAAAATCCTGTGATGTTTGTAGGAAAAGAGTAAGTTCCCTCTTTCCATCACTAGATTCTTGCATTTCGATTTTCATACAGAAAGCATTCACAGTAATTTAAGGATTTGCAGGTTAATGGGCAAAAACTTTTTAGTTCAGCAGTAGTAAATCTTTCCTAATCTTTTAACTCAGATACATTTTTTTTTGGAGAGAAATTCCATATGTAGGGAAATGACTTTTTGTATTTGCTGTACTTTTGTAACAACCTGTGAGATTCTGTATTTGCTGTTTGTTACTCAGGCTGGATCTGAGCTTTGTGTTCATACAATGCCTCCTCAATCTCTTATTTAGTGCTCATCCTTGTGCTTTACGCTGGTGCTGGCCTCTTAATTTGTAAGTTGCAGTTTATTAGAGGAATTGTATCTGAGCATCTCTTATGATTCATAAATGTTCTTCCTGCTTGGAACAAGTAAAGCAGAAATGCTTTTGAAAAATTACAGTGCTAATCAATGAATGGGGTGCTTTTGATTTACATCATGCCTGTAAGTCAATCCTTTTTAATACTAAACAATTTTGGTGGATGCATGCAATTGAATTTGCAGTTCACAGTGAATTTTAGGAAACAGCAAGATGCAGCAAACACATTAAATTAATTTCTGAGCAGCAGAAGAACTAGTTGAAAAAGGCTTTCTGGCTCAAGTGAATTTCTGCCAACAGGTATTTTCTGGTTGCCTTCTCAATGCTGAGAATGGTTATTATGTTATGTTAGGTTATTAAAAAATACACTGACTGCCATGGCTATTGCTTATCCTTCTGATTCAAGGTTCTCACCTGGTACCATTGGCAAAACAGCAGAGCATTGTGAAGATGCACATGATACTATCTTGAGGTGATTCTGAGATGCAGGTATCTGTTACTGATGACTCTTGTATCCATTTTTATGGCATAAATGAATTAAGCATTGGTTTGTTTCTTAGAAGTTTTCTGTTTTGGAGCAGAAATGGCATTTATAGCTGTGTCTGTAGGAAATTACTTTGGGATTAGTGTCACTCTGTGATATATTAGATAAATACTCATGACTGAGTTTTTGAGAAAAATTTCTCATTATTAAAAAGAAACGTTTATATTTTTCTAGTGAATTCAGGATTTTACCATCTGGATTTCTAAAAATTTGTATTCTGAATGGAAAGTTAATTTTTGGTGTGTATCTTGGTGACGTTCGTACACAAAGGTATAACTGGTAAATTAAAAGTTTGGAAAGGCCATTTGGAAAAGCCATGATTTTCGCCCAAGGCTAACATAATGTCTGCCAACCTTTGTTTCTTAATATATATTTTTTTTCATCTAGTGTGTCTACCTTTGCCAATTAATTTTAATTATGCTAATATTTCTTCTGTATGTATCTCTTCTAAAGAGCCTTTGGTTCTAGGAATTGCTGGGGGTGTAGCTCTTGCACACCTGGCTTTAAGGGTGGCCCTCACTGCTCAAATCCTTTTGTAATATAATGAGTAGATGTGTAAGGAGAGAGAGACCACTTCAGTTTTACCATTGCGCATAAAATTGGATGGAGTGAAAAGATCATCCTAAAATACAGACCAAGGTGGTGTGGACCTTTCTGTTTGGAGTTTGAGGAAAAGAATGAGGAGGAGCACATCAGGGAATATTCAGTCAATCATCAGATGATTCTGATAATTACAGAACACTATTGCTCAGTGTCTGGCAAGTGAAAGGAAGTGGTGTTTGCAAGATATTGTTGTACAAGACCTGGCTGTGAAGGAAGAGAGGCTGGTAACTGGTGACATCTGTGTAGTTCTGGTCACTGGGTTGTTCCTTCAGTCCCATTATCCTCACATAACCCTAAGAAAATCATGATGCAGTTACCCTCCTGAAGGTTAATGAATAAGGCTGGTCAAGTTCTCAAGCTCAATGAATCCCTCTATTTGGTGCTGTAAAACTGCTTTTGATATCCCCAGAGTCAGGTTACTTTTCAGAGGATCTTTTCTGCATTTCACGGAGTGGCTTTAACAGATGGAATACTGACATGTCTGTCATGTGTTTTTGTGAAAAGCAAAGCCTGCTTATCCTGGATAAAAACCACAAAAGCAGTAGCAAGTGCAGAGATTTGCTGTTAGTGCTTCATGCTCCCAGTTGTTTACGCAGGGCTCAGCAGGGGTAGGGCATCACCTTCCCTTTCCAGGGGCTGGGGCTGAGAGCTCGGGTATGCCCCATCCCTTAGCTCAGCTTTTCAGTCTGCAGCTGAGCTGTCTCGAGGAAGCAACTCCTCTGAGCTTCCTCTGCTCCTCATGAGATCCCTTCCCTGCTTAAGATGTCAGCAATTTCCTGAAGAAGGTGCTGGCTCTGCCTCTGTGCCTGAAGCTGGATGTCCCTAAACCATCAACCCCTTTTACCACTGGTAATAACTGTAGTAAGGGAAATTTTTCTGCAGGGAGGGAGGAAGTTTTGTCAGCATGTTACTGCCACAGAGGCTATGGGTTAAAAACGCAGCAAACCAGAAAAGCCTTCAAACCCTCAAGGCTTTTCCAGGCCTCATTAGGCATGGCATCAGTGGGAGAACTTAAGGGTTGCATGCAGTGCATGTACCAGAGCAGGAACTCAAGATGCACAAATACATGTGGATACTGAACATCTCAGTTGGGCAGTACACACGCAGGGGTAAGTGATGGGTGGCAGGTTAGCTCAGGATTTTGGTATTGGTTAAATGCATTTGGCTAAGAGTGTACAGGGAGCTGTGCTTGTTTGTGTGATAAAGAAATTCTTTGGCTTATAAAGCTGAATTCAATCTATACATACTTGTGTGTGTTTAAGTCATGCAGAAATGATCAGCCTTTGTGACTTGCCACCTGTTTTGAGTTAGAGGAAATCTGAGGTTGTCTGAAGGCACATATTTTTCAGGCCTCATTTTCTTTCAAAAAATGCAGGCAGGAGATGCATGTTCTTCTGTTGTAAGAATACTGGCTCATTATATGTAGGCATTTTCTGAAATTCTTGTATACACTGTATTTAACTACATAGCAAAACTTTTCAGTCTTTTTTAGAAGACTAAACACCTCTGCAGAGCTGGATAATGTCTTTATGCTGTTGTGAATGTCTGAATTTCAGTTTTGTCATCTAGAACATTGATTTGTGAATCATATTCAAATGAGAGTATTACATTCAGTTGACAAATTTAGGCTATGAGGATGCATCTGTGTGTGTCATTTCACGTCTGTCTGCCTCTTTAATGCACATTGTTAGCAACCTGTATTAATGCCAATATTTTTAAAAACCCAGTCCTCCTTTCTATCTTGTATTAGTTTCAGCAGGAGTGACTGCTACTAAAAGTTCTCTGCTAATGAAAAATAACTCCTCTGTTTAAATGCTTACAGTGCTTTATCTTCTGTAGACTGGTGATTTGCACTGAGGTGGGCATACTAACATTTTCATGCCAGTGTCATACTTTAAAGCACATACATTGCTTGGAGGATTAAGTGTTCCTTATATCATAGAGCTCTTCATAAAACAAACAAACTTCAAGGTTTGGAATGTAGTCTCTAGTATCACATTGCCTGTTTGTCTCTGTGCTGCTTATGCAACTGCTTATGCATTGTGCTTTTTTAGTCAGAGGAATGTATGGTGGTTAATTTCAACTTTTGTTTCCAATTTATTTGTTTTATAAGTCTAACCCAATTATTTGTCCTTTTGAAAGAGGAGAAACTAAAGATACATGCACAAAAATTAGAACTATGCTTTTAAAAGTCTGACATTAATGTACATGGCAGAACCTACTAAAAATTGTAATTTATTGAATTGTCCCATATGTCTCTGTTTTTCATGCTGAAACTTGTCCCTGTTGCCTAGAGAAAGATATATGTTCGGTCCATCATCAAAAACTGTGAAAAACAGTGTCTGGGGAAGGCAGACTGCAGCACAATCAGATTTGCAGATGATGCAAAACTGAGAGATGTGGTTGAATGCAGAGATGTCGTTCAGATCAACCTGGACAGGCTGAAGGAATGCACTGACAGGAACCCCAGGAAATTCAGGAAACATTTTTGTATGGATCTTCTCTCTAAGTTTATAGAGCTAAATGAAGCCACCATTCATGTCCAAAACCTCTCAATATTACTCTCTGACACCTGGTTCAGTTACCAATGCCACAATAATGTTTTTGGAGCAGCTCATCTCAGTTTCTTTATTTTGGGGTATGGAAACCTATAAAAGTGTCCTGCTGAGTTGCTGTCCTTTTCCAGAACAGCCACACTTCACTGATCAGCAGCTCCCACAGCTGAAGATGCCAAACCCTTTGGCTTCTCTGGGGTTTCCACTGAACTGCAGCTGCAGGAGCGTGGCTGCAGGTGCGTGGCTGCAGGGTGGATGGGGCTCTGGGCCACCTGGGCTAGAGGAAGGTGTCTGTGCCATGGCAGGAGTTTCAACCTAGGTGATCTTTAGGGTCCCTTCCAGCCAAATTATTCTATTTTCCTCTAAAATTTTATAAACTACTAGGATAGGTGTGCTGTGTCCCTGTGTAATACTTCATAGAGACTCAATTTCACCTTTTCCTCTCTTGGGTCTGAGTTTATTCTTCAGCAGCTGGAGAACCAGTGACCAGCATGCCTGGTGTTGCATGCTTCATCACTGACAGACACCACTGTTAGTGCTCATAAGCAGAGATTTCTGTAGCTGTGAGTGGTTCCCATTAAACAGAAGGACTTCTCTATCTGTTTGGTTTGACTGACTAAAAATAACTGTCTGATATGCAGAATTTATAGTGGTGGTGTAATTTTTGAATTTATAATGCATTTCTGTTGTACTAAAAAAAGGAAGTTAATTTTTCATCTAGATACACTGACCTTGAAAGTTGCGGAATGTAGTAAAGATTACAGCAAGATTAAGACATTCTTAGGATAAATATGCACCATGATGGTTTTATGCCTTAGTAAAGTCTGCTAAACCTTCAGCAGCACACTGACAACCATCCAGAGTGAATTTTCATTACACTTATCCAAACAATTTTTATAATCTTAGCAAGCATACTCCATCTCGAGGTTTATTTAGATGAATAATGTTTCAGATTTAGCTGATCAAGATAACTGCTTGAGAAAAAAACAGCTCTTTATGTGGAAAGATTGCTGTCCTTTTCACTGCTTGTCTCTGTATTTGCTGGTCCTGGGCTCAATAAAAATAATTTTTTCTCTCCTCCTCACAGGGTAGGTGTGTGTTTCAGGGACCTGCAAGCCCAGCTCCCACTGAGTGCAGAGCCAATTATAAGAATGCACGTTCTTCCAGCTCAAGGGAAATTCCAGAGCAAACTGGATAATCTCTCTGTTGTCTCTTCAACTCTTCTGGCTGTTTGGTGTTTTCTAAATGTTAACAGGAAACTTCCCCATTGTTGCCAGTTTTCCAGGATTCATCTGTGGGCTGCCCCCTGTAGAGCACCAAAGGCTTTTTACTGGGGAACGTGGCTTTAGCCTCCTGGCAGAGTCTAAACTATGCATGGTTCAGGAGACTACTTTTCTGTAGGCATTTTCTCAGCTTTAAAAGAGAAGTATGTTCTTGGGAAAGGCTGTTTTCAGGACCTGTGCCTAGAGGAATTTGTCATGGTATGTCTAGGATCACTTAGGAAGATGGGAGGTGGCTGGATGATTTTGGGAAATTGGACCATGGAATGGTTCTTCTTCCAGGATGGTTTGCTGTCCTCTGTTGTCTAACAGAGATTGGGGTTGTGACAGGGAGAGTGTTTGTTCCTGAGGTCACTTCCATTCAGGACTCCAGATATTAGGATATTCCTGCTCTTCCAGCTGCGGTGTGAGCTTGGAGTTACCTGTGTGCCTGCTGGGCCGCCAGGAGCCCTGTTTGTCAGTGAGTGCTTGAGTGCTGCACAGGGCTGTTCACATTGCCAAAGACAGATGGCTTTCCAAAACTGTAATTTGAATAATGAAGAGGAGCAGTGAAATGGTAGATTTGAACTGTGCTGGGGCCTGAAAAATAAGGCATGCCAGTTTTATTCTGCATTCCATAAAAACAATCTGGAAAAGGGCCCTGATTTGCATCTCCAGAGATGTTGTTCTGTTTACACTTCATTTTCAACAGAAGAGATTCTAATTCCTGCACTAAGTGAAGTTAAACCACCTTGCTGAGAAGCTGGCATTCTTTCTCTTTGTGTTCTTATACCCATATTTTATTTCTTAGAGTTTTATGCCACAGCTTAATGCTTTGCAGAGCTTTGGTGATTGGTTTTTCTGTAGGAATTTTCTGTAGGAACAGGACTGTTGCATCTGCCAGAGAAAAGTAATTTAGGACAAGTGCAAAAGGATTCATTGCAAATAATGTTGAAGGTTCCATATGATAAGTTTTTTGCAAAAAGGAAATCAGTAATTAAAAATACAGCTGTTAAAAGCAGATCTAGATTCAATGAAACTTGGTAAGGCTACCTAAAATTTATCAAAAAGATGCATCTCTCTCTATTTGTATACCAGTTTCTTATTATGGCAAGACCTTGGATGTGCTTCCTAGGAAAGCAGAGTAAAAATGCTCTGACACTGGACAGTCATAGCCCTACACAGAGCTGTCCAGGCTTTGAGCATTTGAGTTACTCATGAACTGTGCCCTTGATGCTGTTCCTGTGAAGTGGTCACTGTCCAGCTTCCATGTTAGCCTGCTTTGGGAGCAAGGGCTGTAGTCCCACCCCTTTTTGCCTGTGAAAAGGGGAAGTGATGCTGGCCTGGGGCTGATTGTGCCTGGAATCCTTTGGGAAGTCTGTGTGTTGTGTTTCTAAATCTGGAGCAGTGGCACGTGCAGTATAGAAATTATTGCAGTGGTTTCTGCATTGTCAGCTGCAGCCTCACTGGGTTTGTTAGGTTCAGATATGAGCTCAATCCCTGGGAGACTATTCCCACAACATTCACTTTCCAATGCTCAGGCAAGCTGTCTAGAATTGGGGTTGCTCTTGAGTGAAATTAGTTGAGTTCCACCTTGGGGACAATATAAAAGTTCTTCCCAAATGGCAATGGTCTTGTTAGGCTTATTGATCTATAAGAAATTTTGTCATCAGTTTGTAACCTAACAGGGTGAGAAACAGAAAACTTGAGTCTCTGAGTGAAGCTGAAGGAGGGTTGTTTTTTTGTTGGTTAGTTTTTTTCTTCTTTATTTCTGGGCTTAGAAAAGAACGTAGTCGATTGAATTCACATCTGGTTGGCTGATTTTCTTCATGGAAAAACTCCAAATTCATTGTGAAGATTAGAGTAAGCGTTTATGGTTTTCAGGATTTTGAATGGAATTTGAAGTATTGTGTTTTCAAGCAGAGGACAAATCAGTTTTCTCATAGGTATTTGTTCATGTTCTAATTTTGGCATTTCTTTGTCTATTTTCTAATTTTAAAAATTGTTTTATGCTTCATGTTGTGTCTTGGGATTTCATAATCTGCTTGCTCTTTTTACAAAAATGCACACAAATTCATTGAAGTTCCTCATGACAAAAAGTTCTAATCTAAAAATTGTTGCCAAGTTAGTTTGAATCAACATATTTATCAAAACTGAGCTGCTTGTTAATGAGAGTGGAATTTGCAAATCATAAAAAATTGATGAGTGTGTTAATGTGCACGATTTGCTTTAAAAGAGTACAAACACGCTATCCTAGGGGTGCCTTATCTTCATAATAATGATTAACAAATGTATCTGAAAGGTCTCGTGAGCAAGATAAAGAAAAATTGGTCAGCCTGTGGAAAGTACTGGCCAGCTAAAAATGTCTTTTCTCTCAAGCTTTATCAATCCCCTCTTTCGCATTTAAGTTCATAAATTGCAAATGATATAGGTTTGGGTTTTTTTGATGCAAATTCCTCTGGAATTTTAAATGTCCAGCATTGCAAAACTTCAGAGTTTTCTGTAGTTTTGGGTGGATGTTATTGACTTGTTTCTGGCATATCTCTACATCTTTACTCATATCCAATTCCTATAAGTATACTTCTTTCCCAAGAAGCTCAGGTCCTGGAATCTCCCAGTAACCTCTTCTTGATCTTCTCTGTTTGAAAGCACAAATTCATGATTACAATTATTTCAAAATATCACCTCCCTTAGATTCTTATGCTTTGTGTTTTAGATATTTGTTGTTTTAAAGTGTAAAACTGTGTAGAAATTGTTGTCTGGTTCATGCATCTCTCTGTTTATACA
Source organism: Sialia sialis (assembly GCA_009812075.1). NCBI lineage: Eukaryota > Metazoa > Chordata > Aves > Passeriformes > Turdidae > Sialia > Sialia sialis. The sequence goes on along the minus strand of VRYO01001269.1, from coordinate 37,397,101 downwards.
TTAGTCAAAAATTCTTTTTGACCCTTGGTGCTATTTCATGCAGGCAGACCAATTAGGCTGCGTTATTTCATTTCAAAACCCAACCATCTGAGCCATCAGATTGATAAAAAATCATAACCTTTTGTAAAACAAAGCAGTTGTGTGTTAAGGATACGCAAGAGTGGAATGCAGATAATTGATAATTGTGGTGCAAATGGCAGCCACATAAAATTATTGGGTGGTCATTTGTGAGGCTTTAATTGGTTGGTTGAAGACATGTTATTAATTCTTGCTGAAAAATCACAGGATGGGACAGGTTGGAAGGGAGCACAGAGGTTATCTGGGGCAGCCTCCTTGCTCAAGCAGGGTCATCCCAGAGCAGCACATGGCACAGGATTGCATCCAGATGGTTCTGGGAATATCTCCAGTGAGGGAGACTCCAAAACCTCTCTGGGCAGCCCATTAAATGCTTGGTCACTGCACAGTGAAAAAGTTCTTCCTCGTGTTCAGGTGGAATTTCCTTGTGGATCAGTTTCTGCCCATTGCCTCTTGTCCTATTAAAAGAAGGTAAACCTTTAGATTGGAAGTTCATTTCCTAAAGAGCCCTGACAAATTTCTGGCTTTTTTCAAGCTATATTGTCTTTGGGTTCAGCGGGAACTTGAGTATTGTCAACAGCTTGTTTCAAAACATTGTAGACCTGAAATCTAAAGACTTAACTGGAAGAAAAACTCTTTTTGCCAGTGCTGACTGTTTTTTGTTAGGAAGACTTGAGGAGTTAATTACTATAATATTTCTGGGGCTTTTCTCCTAGTCCTCATGCACATTATGCAATCATTGTATTAATTGCTCTGAAACTCTTTGGTTAGCCTTGTCAATAGAGAAAATCCCTCACAAGACTTTTGTTACAATATGTTAATCTAGAGACAGAGCTGCTCCAAAGTCACTCAGTGTGCTTTCTGATTTCATTTTACTTTCCACCTGTGATGGGAAAGAACATTTCCAAACTTGTTTAGACTTTGAAGTGGTTCAAATGGGAGGATACCAACAGAATGATGCTGTGCTGGATTGATGACCAAGTCCATGCTGTACAAATTCTCTGGTGTTGATCTAGTGTCCCCAAAATGTGGTCACCATCAAGCTATCATGGTTGATGAAGTGAACTTAAAATATAAACTTCAGAAACTTTTATTTTCATTCTGCTTAGAAACTCGAGCACACATCAAAGCAATCAATTCATTTTGGTCATGCTTCCATATATTTCCCTCACACTTCTGTGGAACGTAACATTTTTGTTCCAGTAGAGGTAGAGAATCTACAGTAATTTAACGATTATAAGCCGCACCTGAATATAAGCCGCACTTCCGGGTAGCTGGGAAGACCATGGGATTTGTCCACATATAACCTGCACCCGAATATAAGCCGTGCTTTTTTTTTTTTGTTTTTTAAACTCCGTGCGGTAGAGGGGGTGGGGCGTTCCGGCCCGGCCCCACACAGCCCGGCTTCCCAGCAGTAGGGGCCAGCCCGCCCTTGCGCACTCCCTGTTCCCAGCGGTCCTCCGCTTCTAACGGCTCCCGGTAGCAGGGGCCGGCCCGCCCTCTTGCAGCCCCCTGTCCCAGTGGTCCCCCTGCTCCCAACGGCTCCCGGTGGCACAGCGGGATGGCCCCGGGCGGCGGCACAGCCCCGCGCCAAGCGGAAGTGTAGCGCTCTCCAGCCGGCACTGCTCCCCTGCCGCCCCGCCCCTCCTGGCAGCAGCAGCGACCCCGCTGCTGGCCAGCTCGTCCCACTCCCCAGCAACCCCGCCACCAGCCCGCCTGGCTCCTTGGCGACTCTGCCGCTGGCAAGCCTGCCCCGCTCGGCAAAGCCCGCTCCCCACCTGCCCGGCCGCTGCTCTGTGGCAGCTCTCCGCTTGGCCGGCTCTCACTTCCGGGTTGGCATTTCGCTGGGATTTGTCCATAGATAAGCCGCACCCGAATATAAGCCGCACTACTGGGGTAGGCTGGATTCTTCAATGAAAAAGGTGCCGCTTATATTTGCGAAATTACTGTATTTGGTTTATATTACCATACAAAGATGGTATTGAGGTGTGACTAGTGCGGTAACCTTGTTCTAGAAATGGTTTTTACCACTTTGTCCTTCAGTTTTCTCTTTTATTTTGTGTGGATTTTTTCCCCTTAAGGTAAGTATTAGAAAGTCTTAATTCTCTATTGAGTAGAATGAATTTTGCTTCAGTGCTCATGCTGAAGTATTGAATCCCTTAGAGATGACTGGGAATGGGTAAATCTAGATCATTACCTCCTACTGCAGCCTCTGATGTGTTGAAGGCCATGGTAGAAGGATCTAAAGTTCCTTTTCTTTCCTATAAATTGTTGTTTCTGATATAGGAGCAGTTCCCTAGAGTTACTGTACTCAAGGCTCACATCACGAAATTTTTTTTGGAAATTTGACAGTTCTTAAGTCTGCCACAACTTTGCCAAATCTCAAATATCTGTGATCCAGTTTTTCAATACTACCTATCTTGCAAATGAAAACATTTTAGAAACAATGTCTGCTCAGTATTTCTAAGAATCTGGCCTTGAGTCTGTAGTGTCCAGTAGCAATTAGGGAACACCTGTCAGCACACAGACAATTGGTGGCAGGAGCACAGGGTTATGTGCTGCTTCCCGAAGCAGCACTTGATGACCTGTGTGGTTGCTCAAACACAAGCACTGTTTTACCATACAAACACTTCCCTTGATTTCTTTCCTGCTTATGATTGCCCACCCATCCCTGTTGTCCTCCTTTCTTAGCAGCAGTGGATCTTTGGAGTATTTGCATGCTTAGCACTGGAATTAAGAAACCTTTAGGTTTCAGAAGGGTCAACTCTCAGCAGGAACTTCAGTGATGTACAGGAAGCTCAGTGTGTATTAAATGTCAGTGTTTTCTATCCAAATCACTTCACCTCACCTTTTATCAGATGATATGCACAGCTTTTCCCTGCTCCTTCACTCTTCTTTTTGCTCACAAGTACCATGAATGCAGGTGCTGAATTTGCAAGTAAAATTGGTTTGCTAGGCAACAAGCAATTGTGAAGTCATCTTTATAAGCCATCTGAATTCCCCAATTTCTATAAAGTGTTTCCAATAAAATCATTAGCCATGGGATGTAGTCAGTTGTTTGAGGAGTTGAGTCATTTTCCACCCCCAGCTTTCTATTACCGGGAAGTAGTAGTATCAGTTCATACCCCGCTTTCTCGAGTTTGCAAAAATTTCCAAATCAGTGTGGAAATACTGGATTTGAAATAGTTCTCTGGTTTTGTATGGCCTTTGGATATGCTGAAAGATGTAAAGTATGTAGCTGAACATCTTCTTGTCTACTTAAACTTGTTTTGAACTATAGTTGTGAAACATTGAAAAAAAAAAGAGAAAAGGAGGGGACGACACTTTATGATTCTGTAATAATTTTAGAGAAGTGCAAGCCATTAGAGCAATTGAAAACAGTTTTGTTGCATTTAAGTAGTGCAGTAGGTCGATGACACTTTGCATGCAAAGTTGATTAGTGAAAATGTTAAGTAAAGGGGAAGTATTATGGCGCAACTTTTAAATGCATACTGAAGATACATTTAACTTGAAGATTCATAGCTTTTTAATCCTAAGAATATTGGCATCAAATCACAAAGTGCATCATTAAATCTGCATTTCACTAATGAAATGTGTCTGGTAATTACACAGCTGTTAGCAAGTCATGGGGTTTATAGAAACAGGAATATGATCCAGGCTGTTGAGCTTTTTTTTTTCCTTCTAGTAACTTGTTTTGCAAAATGTTGAATTGCAAGCTGTCATTAATACTGGATGCTTTTTTTAAGGTGCATACATAAAACACAGTATCCAAATATCTATAATATTATACATAATTTTCTCCCTTAGCTATAGATTTTCAATTTCACTTTGGACAGAATGTAAACTGTTAGAAACTTGGAAGAGAGCCACTCAGTGTAAAGATTCCCAATTTTTTTTTTCATTTTCCTAATTTCAGTATTTTGAAAAACCAAGTAACTACTTTTGCAAATTTCTCCTTTTCTGCTCTGTTATAAGCAAGACATTGTTCTTGATCTTTGTTTTCTCCTGTACTTCTTACTTTACCCTTCAAGCACAGCCTGATTTGCTGTGTAAGCTGTCTTGGTGGCTGGTGCTGAACAGCTGGAAGCAAAAGTAGAAAATTGACAGTGGAATGATAGTTTTGAGGAACAAGTGGACTCAAAGAGTATTAAGAGCAACTCTAGTTTTAATTGTATCCACATTTATTGGCTGTCATGCTTTAAACATCTTTGTGGCTGGGGATTTAAATTAAGTCATGTGGAAAAGGATGCATTTTAGTTTAGAGAAAGAAGACCTGGGGGGTTTTTTGTGTGTGTTGTAAGACATTGCTCTGGTAGCTGTGAATACATAATAGAATTTGCCACATTCTCAGTGTTCAGGTGTTTTGTTACAAATTAAAGAACTGAGGAAAAGCCTTTAACAACAGAAAACTAAAGATGCTAGAGAAGATCTTACTTATTTAACCTAAGAATATTAAGCAAGTGTTCTTAAAAATCCAGAAGCTTTGAGGCATTTATGTGAGCACAAATGCACCGTACAAATGCAGAGTCACCAGAGCAGTGGGAGGGCTGCTGGGATCCCTGCTATCATTCCAGAAGTTGTAATCACTGTTCTTACGGATACGGGGTGTGGCCGCTGCCTCAGCACCAGTCACGAGTCACACTTGGCTGTGCCAGCTCTGGGGAGATGGCTTTGCAGATGTGCACAGCATCAGGCAGCTTAAGTTGTACAGAATTTTGTTATTAATGCATGTTGGAAGATCTGTGTCTTGTAATCCACAATTTAAAGAAGTACAGAATGTGATGGTGTTCACTGCTTGTTAAGATTTTGTGTTTAGGAGATTTTCTGGTTTTCTTTCAGCAGTATCCCAAATTCACTTTTACAAGATGAGAATTCTGTTAAGGAATTGTTCATCTCTGAGATTCAATATATGCAAAGAAACATCAAATAAAATTTACAGTAGCAGAGGGAAAAGATGTCAATTCCCTCAGGACTGAGTTATCCTACAGCATCGCTGTCCCTTTGTGCTTTTGGGGGAATGTTTTTTGGAATGGCAGCTTTCAGTGAGACAAAAAATTGAGATATGGCCATTTTAGGCACTCAAGACCTGTGTTATCCATTACAAAGAAGTGTTATCCATTTTTTTTCCCCTTTGAACTTCTTTCTTGAGCAATGATGTTCTGCCTACATTTTCCCAGCAGCTTTTCTGTGAAGTGTGCTTTAAAACAGTTTTGAAATTCCTGAATTGAGGAAAAGGTTTCAACAAGAGCATATTAATTGCCCTTCATAAATGGGATGCCACCAAAGTCTCTGATCAAAGAGAGCATTGTTGAAACTCAAGCTGAATTTAATTGGAAAAGGTAGTGAAGAGAGTTCATGAGCTTTCCAAATGGCTAGAAAAGAAGAAAAAAATATGCATTAAAAAAAATGTTATTCTTAATTGTGAAGAAGTGTAAGGATTTGTGAAAGGCATAAGTAAATTCTTAGTCTAGTTTTTAAAATCTTAACATGGCTGTCTGAAAGACAACACAAGAAAGGGTTCTGCAAAGAAGCTGATGTAAATGAAGCAAAAAAAGTTGCTGAGCAGGATTTTTAAGAGAATCAGTTCAAATTATAATGCTTTAGTTCCTCAGTCTAATGAAGAACTTATGCAATTATAAATGGAATGTAAAAGAAAGATACTTATTAGAGGTTATAAAGGAAATGGTAGAAGATAAAGACATTTTAGTGTCAGAGGTAAGTGAAGAATGGGTCAAAAAGACATGAGTCACCGGTGACAGGAAGAAGAAGTGGTCAGCTATGGCAGAAAATTACATTTTCTTGGATGCGGATGGGAATACCAACTGAAAGACTGTGGATAATGACTCAAATTTTGGTCTGCCACTCAGTCTGTAAACATGTTTATATATCCAGTTCTTACTCCCAAGTGTTGATAGGTCTTTGTACATTGCTAATTTTTTCTGGATTAAAAAGGTAATGAAACAGATGACATGTCTTTGACCTTTCCCTTTTTCCCTAGTGTTGCTTTTTGCCTCACTGGTTTTGAACTGTGAGATATCTGAAGGAGTTGGTGCACGGAGAGCAGGGGATGTCAGTTCTGTGCCTGGCAGCGTGGAAGGGGCTGTTCATAGCCTTGCTATTCCATGTGACATTGATGGCAACTCCTGTGCCTCGGAGGTGCTGCTTAGCTGTGCTTTTCAAATAAAGAACACCAGTCTGGGAGCTCTCCCATGACCTGCAGTTCCAGAAAGTGATGTCTAGATCCTGGCAGAACTGTTCTCTCTGTTCCCTCTGCCTCATTTCGTTCTGGTATTGTGGTATGTTTTTCTTTCCTGTATCCGGTGCTCATCCGCTGAAGTCACTTTTCTTGTGCTTCACCGTTTAATTAAAATTTTTTTTAGAAAAACGGACATATGGAGGAATGTTTTTAAAATGTGTCAGTTATTCCATGGTAATAGCAATGAAATGTTTTCTGGTTTCATTATGAGAAGTGATGAGACGAGAGTTCAGAATTTTGATAATGTTGTAGATTGCGGTAATTGCTTGGGGAAGGCTGCAAACGTTTTGATAGGCTCGTGTGTCAGGCAGTCTTTGTTTGCTGTAATGGATTCTTTTCCATATCTGCAGGGAACAGAAAGTAAAACTAGGTCTTTAAAAATCACTGCACAAGTAAGTCAAGGTACTTGAGTGGTTTTCTTTTGAAAAGCCCCTCCCCAGGTGAAGGACTTTGCATTTCCTTTGTTGAACTTGATGTGAACTTCATATGTGAATTGATTTTGGTCACTTTTTAAACATCACCTCTTAAAGGGCAATGGAGCAACAATTCCCAAATGTCACGAGTCAAGCAGATGAGGCAGATAAGGGGCTTGGCTGAACAGGGATCTTCTCTTGGAAATAAGGCAGAAAAAGGGAAGCGTGTGCCGAGTGGAAGCAGGGTCAGGTGTCCTGGGAGGAATACAGTGGTGCTGCTTGCCACTGTAGGGAGCAAATTCTTGGGGCCAAAGCTCAGCTGGAGTTGAAGCTGGCAAGAACTGCGGGGGACAATAAAAAGAGTTTTTAAAATACATTAATGACAGTGTGAAAATAACTGGCCTATTACAGGATGAGGATGGTCACTGCAAACAGGGCCTTGGACAAGGCAGAAGTGTTTAATGCATTCTTTGCCTTTGTCTTCAGTGAGGATGATGACCAAGGGGGTTGGTGAAGGGTCTGGGGGAGAAGCTGTTTGAGGAGTGGCCGAGGTCACTTGGTCCCTTCAGCCTGGAGGAGACTGAGGAGAGACCTCACTGCAGTCACAGATTCCTGATGAGGGGAAGAGTCAAGCCCTGATCTCTGCTCTGTGGTGACAGGGACAGGACCTGAGAGGATGGCCTGGAACTGTGTCAGGACAGGTTTAGGTTGGAAAATGTTCCTCACCCAGAGGGTGTTTGGGCATTGGAACAGCTTCCCAGGGCAGTGGTCACACCACCAAACCTGAAGAGCTCAGGAGTGTTTGGACAAAGCTCTCAGGCTCATGGTGGGACTCCTGGAGTGTCCTGTGCAGGGCCAGGAGCTGGACTCCATCATCCCAATGGGTCCCTTCTAAATCAGCATATTCTATGATTCTATGATTCTGTAGCATATTCAAGAATTGAGCTCAATTTAAAAAAAATAATTTAGCACATAGTTGTGGCTTTACATGGAGAACTCTTGCTGTTCTGGGTGCAATGTAGTTTGCAGAATGGAGTGCAGTGACTTTGTGACAGAAATGTGTAGGCCTGTGTCCATGGCCTGAGCTCTACACCAGTATTTTCAAGCTGTAGCAGCTGAGATTTTTAAGGACATAGTATCCTAAATACCTGGGGGGTAGGGAATACGCTTTCCTGAAGAACAGTCCGTTGGTTTCTATTTTGGTGCAAAATCTGGGCATAATCAAAAAATCATTCTGGCAGATAATTCCTCTCTGAGTTTATCTGTTTGGGCCAAAAGCCTTAGATAAAGATTCGACTGCCTGCTATGCTGCCTTGTAAGAAAATGAAGGAGTTTCTTAAGTCTCATGGTGTTGACCAGGAAAAATGGAAATAGCAGGAAATTTTTGTAATGTTTCACAGGGTCCTTGAATCCCTAAATACTCTGAAAGATTCCTTTTCTTGTGTGCTGCTGGAGGTTGTGCGTAGGACACTGTTTGCTGTTCCAGTGTCATAGGTCAACACATGTTTCCTGGTATGCAACTGTTGAAAGGGGGGGATTTGCTTGTTTTTTGGTTCTTTTTTTTTTTTCTAATGTAACCCATACACACATTGTCAAAGCTCATCTATTATTCTTTTAATGTTTGTCCAGTGCTACATAGTTATTTTCAAATTTTCACTTAATTTGTTTGGAGTTTACAGCGAATACTTTTCATATTATTTTTCTTTTGTATGATCTGTTTCATATTTGGGAGACTTAGGAATGTAGGAAACATTGATGCACCAGGAAATGCTGCCTGCAGTGGGGTATTTCTGCTCATCTTGTATCATTTCTCCTGAGACAAAGCAGTGACTGTGCTAATATTTGTAGGCAGCTTTGCAGTCCTTGCTGCTCAGACGAGACCATCATGTCTGAGATGTCATCACTGAATTTTGGTGTTACTGTGGGTGTATTGCTAAGCTGTATGTTGTTATTTCTCTACCGAAACCTTACCAGGCATTTTCTGTTGTTTAAAGCCAAGGCTTCAACCTTTTCATCGCTTCGTAGGTGTCAATGTTGAGCTGAATTTTAGACCTTAGGTTCAAGTCTCCTTTCAAACCACACCATAGCAGCAGTGGTTTGTTTGGCTGTGGGTAACTTCAGTTTCAGAGTCTTCTAGAGATGGCTTTTGCCAATATATTAGTATTTTATTTTAGATGAGGAGAAAAATAAAAGAGCCAAAAGTAGTTCTGTGTTTCACTGAACCAGTGCAGAATTTATTTTTAGTAGTTAAGAAAAATCCCAAACGTTTTCAGGTGATTTTTATGTTGCCTGTATCATGAAAGAGTAAGTAGTCATTCTTTTAAAAGAACATGCTGTCCTTTTGGATAGCTGTATTGCACAAGTGATGTCCAAGGCAAAAGAGAGTTTTTTTTCCTTGTTTTACTTTTTATTTTTCCTGCAGATGGCTTTCTCTTGGGTATAATTTGGAATAAAATTCAGTACTGTTAAGTGTTTTGGCTCTTTATTTTATTCAAAGTATGTAAGACATTACAGATGCCTTGAAATATTTCTATTTCCTTTGTATGCTTATGGGACAATTGAAGGGAACCCCCCATGGTTGACTAGTGTTTCTATTTTTATATATAAGAGTACCACTAACATTTGATTAATTTGGGGAAGGAAACATGTTAGTTATTTAATTGTTTTCTATGAGAATGTGATATTTACAATGTAATTTTCCATGTATTAGTTCCTACCATTCAATAGCCTCTTCTGTGGTGTAGTAATTATTTGGTAATAATTTGAAATGTGTAATAATAACAATAATGTATTTTCCCCATCTCTCATGCATAGATGATAAAGATGTCTTTTTTGTTTCTGCTCCTTGTATTTTATGAGATGATCTGTAATTGTTGTTCAGTAATGTTTAGTTTCAAAGGGCAGTAAGGGCAGCCCAGGTGCCTTTGGATAGAAGGGACTGGAATTACCCCAGCAGTAAAGAAGTAAAGGGAAGGTCCTTTCTGGGCATCCTGTCCCTGCAGAGGGCACTTCCATGCAGCTGAAATGCAGTGCTTACATTTTTTCTGATCTTGTTAAACCACTTGGGACTGAGGGGGAAATGCATGGTTTTTCTGAACAGTGAAGTTATCAGCTTACATTTTTCAGTTCTCTTAACATGGCATTGTTTTGATTAATCACCTGTACATGGCATTTATAAGCAGTAAACCCTTTTGTAAATATGTTTTGCAAGTATAATTTGACCAATTATTTTGCATTAAATCACGAATACATGACAGAATTATCTACTCCCTACCAATCCACTTGAAAAATATTTATTCCTTCATATACAATCCTACTCAAAACTTTCCAAGAACAAAATTTTGTGGTATGAAATGATATAATGTTTTGGATATGTTGCACACAAGCAATGAATTTTGCTTTCTTTTAAAAACATTTCAATTTATTTGTAAAAACTTTTTCCCCCCTCTCTTTTTGGCTTCAGGGAGGAGACCATATGTGATACATCAGTTTATTTAGTCTGACCAGAGTCTATTAATTAGCACCACAGATTTGTGATACAATGCGCAGCAATTCTAGTTATTCCAGCTAGTTTCAGTCCTGTCCAATTAAATAGTGTTCTTGAGATTAGGATGAAACCAGAGCATCTCCTGAGCTTAAGGGAATTGATTACACTGATGATGCTAACATGCCATATGCTACAAAGGAAAACAAACAAGTAAAATAAATCCCTGAATCCCTCAGCTTGATTTGGTAGAAAATTCCATCTCAGCCCTTGATTTGGCATGCAGTTTGTAGTCACATAAGCAAGACAGACTTCTCTGGAAGTATCTGCCAGCCCCATGAAGTGCTGGATGGCTGCCACTGGCTCTCTTGCAAAAACTGGGATGTCCAATTAGGTATCCAGGTGGAAATGCTGTCTAAATCTCTGTGCTTGAATGGTTGAAGCTCTGAAGTATGAGATCTGATTATAGCTGGATAATAATGTAGAGCTTCAAGTGTTATGAGCACGTTCAGCCCCTGGAAGTTTAATAACAGGAGGTTTCATCTAAAGAATTCTAGGTCCCACATCAGTCTGAACTGGCTTGTGCCAACACACATAGACAAAGGAATTCCTTCCAAAAGCTCTTCAGTTTTACTTGAAGGACTCCAGCTCCAGCTGAGGAGAGCTTACCCTGATAACCTGACTGTTTTCCATCCCCTTCGCTGACTAGAGTATAAGATCTCATTTTGAAATTGGAATTTTTATGATAATGAATCCTGAACACTTACCTGAAATCCTCTTACTAGCAAACACCTAATCTACAAATAACCACTCTGTAATGTGTTTCTCAACTCTCTGCCGTGAACACCACAAGCTGAGCTCTTTTAAACTCATGGTATGACACTTGTTTTCCAGCCTGAGTGTTGGGGTTTGTTTTGTCTTACTTGGAAAACTCTCTTTTGTATTCTCTACACCGTGTTCCAAAGTGATTTTTTTGGCAGTTCTGTGTCTGCCCAGTTAGGACACATGGGACAGGATGAGGCTTTTTTAGCTGGGAGCAGGGTTGGGTATTAGATAATGCTGCTTCAGTAGAGGTGACTTCACTGATGTGTCCCTGGTAACAAAGATGGATTATCTTTTCCGGTCCCTCAGCAGGCTTGTCTTTCATCTATGGAATGTGTTTTTAAAATAAAATTTCCACCCAGCATCAAATAACTTTTAAGGAAGAAAAAAAAAATACATGCAGGTATACTGATGTGGTTATGATTGTATTGCTATTACCCAACCCCTGAAAAACCATTTTAATATCTTGTTTTTTACAGAACCATATCAGTCATCATTCTGTTTGCATACTGATTTTGGCTCTGATACAGCTTTAAATTTAAATTTAACCTTCTGTTAATTTGCCTGAGTTGACTGTTGAGCTGAACTAGTCAGTAATTTCTTATGGACATGTTTCTTTACCCTCTTAAAGCATAAAAATTACTTCTTTGGTTTCTGGGCCTCTGGAAATTTCTCCTTTTGGAATACTGAGTTCTCTCCTGCTGCATGCAAGTTACTGGAGCCAGTTTACTTGAAATTACAGACGTTTATCAGAGGTACTCACATTCTCTAATTATTTTGTTTTGTTCCAGTAACATCTTGTGACAGAAATCTGCTCCCCCATAAAAACTTGTGGTGCCCTGTTTTAGTTGCCATGTGATGGGGAACAGAGAATGTGCAAGCTGCAGCCTTGTGGTGATTGTGCAAAACTCCACTTTAGCATGTTGTCCAAACGTGCAGTACAGTGGAGAGCTGCCAGAAGGGAGGAAAAGTGGCTACTGTGATTAGATAGGAACTTAGCAGCTCAAACTTCCTCAGTGCCAAACCACTCTCAAGCTTCATTCTGATGACTTTTGGAATCTTGTGGTGCAGAAACTGCTAAATTCAGCAAGCCTACCTGAAGGAAATAGTCTCTTGCTCAAAGTAGCCATTTCCTGGCATGCCAGCTGTGCACATGGAAGCATCTGCAGTGGCACAAAGCCTTTTTGTTTACAGTGGGGCTTTTGGCTCTCTTACCACAGCCCTGAGAGATATCCTGTAGTGCAGGCCAGCACTGATGCCCACTGGTTATAGAAAATATATAACCCAGTGCTGTGGGAGGACAGGACAAGTATGTCTCGTGTTGTTGATCCCAGTTTTCTGCACAGGAAACTGAAACTCAGTGGAAAGCACCAAACTTTTCAACTGTCTTTTCATGCTACATATTTAGCTGTGTTCCTGGTGAGAATGCTGACAGGAAATACATTCCATGTTTTTCTTAATAAGTGCTGTGGAAATGTAGAATTCAGTAGTGGCAGCCAACGTACAGAACTGCATTGGTGGGATATGTTCATGTTGCAATCCAGTTGTTTTGTATTTTTTATTTCAGCTCCCAGCCTAGTCTTTCACTTGTGTAAGATGTTTCTTTGTGAGATCTTTAGTCACATTTAATTTTTCTATGTTTATGTGCTTACTGTTCTATTTCCTTGTAGAAACTCACACCTGCAAGAGGGGAAATCAATTGTGACCTTAAGTGGGAAACAATAATATGACTCATATAAGAAGTATTGTTAAATTCCCAAAATTAACAGAGCAGCAACGTACTGCCCTTTCTATAGTTTCCTTTGTTTATTTTTAATTTAACTTCTCGTGGCTGAGTCAAACTTTTGGTGCAGGGAGCTGCTGTAGTTCTGTGTGTGTATCTGAGGTTGATGGTGAACAGGCAGTGTCGGGTGTGGTGCTGCTGGGAATGGCTGCATGTGCCAAGGTGACAAGGTGGAGGTTTTAGGATGCCCTCTCCCTTCAGACCTTCCACCACTGACATGGCTACAGAGCTCCTGCTGGCCATTTCAATCTCCCCAGTTGCATCCTGAAGGGAGATATTCCAAAAAGAAATTGGTTATCGCTTTGCACTGAGCAATTTTTTTTTTCAGGGAGTTCTAGGTATGTGTTACCCTTTTTGTGGTTTGCTCTACCAATTGTATATTCCAGTTGAATTCCTGCTATTTTAAGAGCAAATTCTGACATCTAATTAATTTGCCTGTTTCAAGACTTCCTGTTCTGTATCCTGTCATCTTGAGGCTGTTGGCATCTCTCTTGAATCTCTCAAGTCCATTTTGCTGCAGCAGTCCCAGACCTTGCAGTTTTGGACCTCTCAGGTCACATCAGTGTTCTTTGCAGTGTACACTGCATTGCCAAGTGGTTCCACACACTGCCCCCAACACACAAATGCTTTCTTCTGGGTGGTGAGCCTTGAACCCATTTCTGGCATGTATACTCTAAGGAGTTACAAGATGATGGATACAAAATTCCTAACATATATTAGCAGAAGATTGCTTGTGCGTTTTTACAATTGCTGGCGAGCAACAGACTGTCTCCAAGCAGTAGCATGGCACTAACAGTATGGTTTAATATCTGATGGTGCAGGTGTGAGCAATAAAAATTAGATAATGAGGACTTTCTGTATTATGGTAGTATTTTATAGAACATTGACCTGGGTTGTCTGGAGTAGTATTAATCATTAACATAAATCAAAATTTATGTTCGTGCAAATGTGAAGTTTACTAACACAATAAAATTAGCTTACTGTGTGCCAGTTGTAATTGGTGAGTGATGTATGTAAATTACCCTATTTTTTTGGACATTCAGCCAATGCAATAATTGCACATGCTGTATGTATTTTAAAGCAAGTTTATAGCTTAAATGAGTTGGGAAGTCACTGAAGACTGGGAAATGTTTATGGCTGCTGTTGTAACACAGTGCTACTACTGCCAAAAAAGAAAAGAAGGAAGGAGAGAGAGAAGAGGTAGGCAAGGTTAATATTTCATGCTTCACTGATAATTGTGCATAAAATGCTCAATTGTGTTTCTAAATGACACTGTATTTCTAGGCATGTCAGCCTCAGGTCATTAGGGGGTCATTAAAAATAGGAATAAAACCAAGCCCCAAAACAAAACAATAAGCAAAAAACCCTTCCCAAATGAGTTAACTATTATTATAGTGTCACAATGCTTTTTGAAAACCACTCCTGAAAAATGGCTGTTGAAAAGGTGAGGGACACAGATGTTTCTTTATCTACTTCGCGATGAAATTTAAAATACAAACATTTCATACAAGGAATCCGTTTCTTTGATAGTGTTACCCTTTCATAGTCCTTCTCTAAGTATTCCAAATGTCAGAAATTCTGCTTCCATACTGTCTTTTTGTCTATAACAAAACATAGTGCATCACTAGAACTGTATTCTTCTGTATTCACTAACCTGTGACTGAAGTATAAATTGCTAAGCTCATGTCTTGGATTCACTGCTGTGTTGTAATTGTCATTTCTGCTTTCATGTTGAACAATTAATTTCCAAACTTCTCTTACTCCTTTGACCAGTGGTACCATTGGCAGCAATTACTGGTGACCAGCAAGGATTGCTTTGTAAAAGAAATTCTGAAGACAGGCCCTGTGTTCCTGAATTTCAAGTTTAAATTTGACTTCTCAAATCTTCAATGAAGTTTAAAATGTATGTTTAAACCAAAAAAGTACCTGAAATTCTCTGGTGTATGTGCTTCAGACACAAAATGTATGGATATTTGGGTTGCCATTCTGATGTACATCTGAGAATTCCTGGTTTTTGTCCACAGCTATCTTGCTCAATTTACCTGAGGTAGCCCAGAGCACAGTGCTGGGTTTTACTGTGGATTAGTGTGTTAAGAAAAGATTCTGGGTCCAAGGTTCTCGGGATTTTAAAATTTCTGTAATCTTATCTTGATAACACTTGGCTGAAAACAAGAGATGGACCACTGTTTAAATAGTTAAAAAAAATTAAATAAATAAAAAAAATGCACAAGCCTGCCAATTCCACATTCTTCCTAAACTTCATCAGAACAGAGAAGTTGGAAGTTGGTTCTGTGAAGAAAACCCCATTCAATGCCATTATTAATCCTGTACTATTTCTGAAATACAGGAATTAGCTTGTAATACTTACTGATAAATCACCATTTCTGTAGTCTAGCCTGCTTTTGTTCAGAAATGGTCAGAAAAGTATTTGACAGATTTTTGTTGTTGTTATTGTTTTAAATAAGCCACTGGAATGGCAATACTAAGTGTTCTGAAAACACAAGAAACTGTTTTCCCAGTGGGTGTAGTTTTCTTTCTAAAATCCAGTTCAGATTTTTTTTTTCAGAAGATAATCTAGGAGTATGGTTGCTGCACAAATACTTTTTACAAATTTGAATTTTCAGTACAGCAGCTCATTGAGGAAAGGTGTTTAAAATTGCACAATGTCATGAGGTTTTTCCAAGTGCATGTGTAGATGTGCACCCAGGATTATGTATTTACTGGTGTGGGAGGGAGGTTAACCTTGATGAATTTCAGAAAAAGATGTCTCCATCTTTGAAGGATGAATTTTCTGGTTTTAATTGAGATGTTCCAACATATTTTAAGTTTTCTTTGTGGAACTTTGCTGCAGAGTCTTTGTGACAAGCTTGAGCATCATCTGATTATTGAGGAATAATCCACAGCTCAAATTAAAGAATACTTTGTCACTTGTGCAGGACTAGTGCCATTGAGAGATCTTTCAGCAACTCTCAGCCTCAGGAAGCTCAAGAATGTGGTTGAGGATCTTTCCTTTGGGAGGAAGTGTTTCTTAAGTTTCTGCTACCTGGGCAGAGTCTGTCCCAGGCAAAGAGGGAAGGATTTAATTTATATAATTCACAGGCAGCACAGTTCACAGGTGCCACAAGGTGGTTATGTAAAGGTTCCTCTTGGACAATGCTGCATTTCAATTCATTCCAAGGTAGAAATTTAAAAAGGCCTTTATTTTCTATTTCTTTACAGCTTTAGGATTAAAAGCTTTTGTTTTCTTTCTGAGTGAGTTTAATTGTTTACAGCTGATCATCAGAATATTCTGCAATACTGGAAATGGACTTCTACCTGGAAATAATTTGGAGTGTATTTTAGGTGCCTGGTTTTATTTTGGATAAGGATAAGGATAAATACATGGTTCCTTAGATACAAGATATTGAAAGGCAGAAAGCTGTTACAAAATTCAGTCTATATTTTGTGTTCTGTTTACATCCAGAGATATCCAAAAGCTCCAAGTGTTTCTTCATATTTACAGCTTCATAACAGTGCTTTTTTCATTGTGCCAGTGAGCATTGTAATTGTTTTATTTTAAGTGGAGCTATGCATCTGAGAAAGAAAATTCCCTTTGCCAAAATTCCATACATAAGTGAACGGAGAAATGGTGAAATACTCAGCAGCTGGTGCTAGGTCATGCAAGTCCAGATGGAACAAACTTCCTTCACATAATGTCCAGAACATGGTTCTTTATTTTTAGGGAGGTTTGCAGGAAACATAATGATGATACATGTTAAAAACAAAGCACAGTTACGTGATTAGTAAGAGCCTACAGAAGCAGGCTTAATAAAATGAATTTTTGTGCCCAGAGTGATTCAAAGGAGAATTCAATGTTTGGTGAAAGAGTTGAGTTGGAAAGGAAAGTGGATCTCTCTGTCAGATGTTTTATATTTTAAAATAATTTGGGGATCTTTTAATTCAAGTCTTGACAATGGAGTTCAAGTGTTTTCTATTTTATGTGCATCCTAGATAGCTTTGGATTTTATTTGATGAGGAACAAGTGCACAAATATATTTTGAAGAAAAAAATATAGTGTGAGAATATATCTTGAATATAATTATTCAAGTGCAGGATTCTGTAATGGTGCGTCACAGACCTTGTCTACTTTTCTGTGTGAACTCTTCATAAACTGCTTTCAAAGGATGACTTGCAAAGAATGCTTCATGTTGTACATTTTCTGAACAAGCTTTTCCCCCTTTCTACCTCGGTCGTGCTATCAGAGGTGGTGGATTTCTGATGGAAAGCTGACCAGATCGTTGACATAGAAAAGAATGTAATGTGCAGAGAGAGCAGTTTGTGGCTACACAGACCCAACTAGAATATTGGTTCGAGTTTCTGTTGTGGGCTTGGTTGTGCTTAGGCTGCAAGGCTGGAAGAAAATGATGAATTTCTAATTCTGAGTAATTTCTGATCAAATTTCTCAGATATGAATGTTATAGTGTTGCCATGGTAAAGATACAAAGAACTAAAATTTTTCTTTAATTAAATTTGAACTTTATAATTACTGCTCATTATCATGATTATTGATCTTCATATTCACAATAACCAACAAGCCTTCTTCCTAGAAATTCTAAATCCTCCAGTGCTTTAATAGAAATGGTGACAATTTCAACATTTTCTTCAATTTTTCAACAGACTTTACAGTCCTCCTTAGGGAAGTCGTTGTGGCCTCAAACCACTGAGTGTTCAAACCCATCTTTGGATACACTCCAGCATCTCTATGTCCTTTTTTTAGTGAGGACACTCAGGAGGATCTGCTCCAGGACCTGTCCCTTCCCACTCAGGATGTCCTAGGATTCTGGACACCAAAGCTGTATGCAGTGTATCTAGGGGAGCTCTAGGTTAGAGGGAGGAAACAAATCAATGAATCAAGCAAAGATGATGTGTTTAGCTTACAAAAATAAGAAGAAAGAAATGTCAATTTAAACACTGATTAATCATGTCTAGACTTTAGCAAGAAGGCTTGTGGTGATGACATACAAAATTTTTGAAGGTAACAAACCCAGTTACACTGGTTTAAAACACCATGTGTCATTTTAAATCTGTCTGGTTTCTTGTTTAGTCTGAAAGCACTTGTGGGGATAATTAAGAGAAAGTTCTTTGCTTCAGTGGGCACCTGCAGTTTCAAACAATGTGTAAAGTGTCATTTCAGCACCTGCAATATAAGCCATGCTGCATATTCTTCAGTGCAGTTTCTGCACATCTGCAGCAAATTTTAGAAGGTAATAATTTGTAATGTGGAGTCTGTTTGAAGCACTTACCCAGCATTAGGGACTTATTCTTAGAAATTGTAAATTGGACAATCTGCTTATTCTTATTCTCACTGTCTTCAATAGTAGTTGTAGTCTGCTTCTGAGAATTGTGGCAAATAAGTGAAACAATATGGAAGTATTGGTTCTGAAACTTCTGGGGTTTTTCTTGTTTACTGGAGAAGCCACATGACCTTTGGATTATATTCACAGTGCTGCTTTTGTCTGTTTTGGTAAAGCATCTGGTTTGGTAAGGAAACTTTTTCCTTCCTTTGTAGCCAGAGTGTGCTGGTAATCATGCTGGAGGGTAACTTGTATTTATACTAATTTGGAAAGTTCTTCTCAATGTTGCTTGCATTTCAAATATTGCACTAATATTTATTACCTTATTTTAAGGAAACTGAGAAACAGTCATTGTTTAATCTCTTGGAGGAGCCTGTTGTCTTTATCCTCAATCTCTTTATTTATAAATTCCTTCTAGTTTATTTGAAAACAGACTCTCTGTGTAGCCAGTGGATGTACTTTACTTCAGCTGTTTTCTTCAGCAATCACTAATTGTTGTTTTCTAGTAAAATAGTTAAATCTAGAAAGCATGTGTAATGCACAGGATCACTTTGAAATCAGGGAGAATTCTCACCTGTGACAGGTTTTAGACATGCATAGATTGAGAGATTGTTACTGATAGCAGCCTGCCCAAATCCAAAGTCTCAAGTTTAGCTATTGGGTTTCCCTTTGCATTTCCCAGTTTACAGGGCAGATGTTGGTATAAATTTTATGCAGCAGACCTGCTAATAATGCATTTTTACAATAAAAAGAAGTGGTTTTAAACAATACCAAAGCGCAAAGTGCCTTTAGAAGAGTAGGGTTTGGAATGGGCAGAGTGGTGCTTTGTCCAGGAATTCCAGACTCAAAAATTTGAGAGATTGTAGTTTCCAGGTGGGAGATAGGACATCACCTGTAAAGCTGAAAGGCAATGGCCCCAGCAAGGAGCTCCTGTCAGAACTGGCAGACTTGGCAGATCAGGAGTGTTAAAATTGGAAACTCGAGTGTTTGGACCTTAAGAAGCCTGAGCTGCATGAACAGCCTTAATTTGAGCTACCTTGTATGTATAATTTGGTTTTAATAGCATATCTTGGAAAAGTTTTATTTATTATTAGGCTCTTGCTGCATTCTTTGCATTTTGGCTCACGTTTGTTGAGCAAAGAGCAGTTCACAGTTTTGGGGGTTATCTTATTGAACTGTGGATTCCAGGCTTCATTTATTACAGACACCCCTCAAACTCTGCAATTCATAGAGACCTCTTATTTTTATTGTCAAACTTTTAAATGATGTTTTTGTTAAAATGTCTGTATATATTGACCATATGACATTATCTTTATAGTAGTCCTGCAAGATTAATAGCAGTATCTTCTTATTTTTTAACTGACATGGGATGAAAAACAAAAGGAGATTAGGCCAGTATTATCAAAACCATGGACTAATACTGGATGCTTAACTTGGAATGACTAGGATGTCTTTTCACGGAGTACTTTTTGATGTTCAGAGCAGTTATTCTCAGATGTAGAAGGGAGTGCTTAGCACTTCTAAGGATACAGACTCACAAGTGTTAAGCTGACTATCTAGAATTTGAAGAATGTAACATGAGAAAACTTTGGTTTTGAAGATTTTTCCCAGGATCATAAAAGAAACTGTATATCAGAGGCACAGTTTTAACTGCTGTTCACCTAAGACATCCCAGGTTTTATTGTAGAGGTTCTAAAGATGAATCTGTAGAAATTGTTTGTTTACATCTCATTCTTTGTGCTCTTTCAGTCTTTAATATCTGTCTAGAGGAATGAAGCAATTCTGGAAACTTGAGATTTTGACCTATCTGTTTGGTTCCTTGGGTATCTGCATCGTTTAACAATTCTAGGAATTTATTGTGGGATTTTATTATTGCTATTACTCTTAATACATACAGGGGTTATTGGGGGGTTTTTTTGTTCTAAATTCTAGGTTTATAATTTTACTATTAAAAATGTAGTTGTGATTTTTTTTATGGCTGTCACTTTAGCCTTCAGTAAAATAAAGGATGGGTACAGTATTCCATAGGGGCCATGTCAGGTATCTTCAGCAAACTGATCCCTGAATTTCAGCACACCTCTTGCATTAGAGACTATTCATTTTAAAAGGGATAAAAACCTCACAATTTCCACTTTGCTGTTGAGCTATAGTTCTCTGTTTGTTCATGCTGTTTGTGCATGTAAAATTTCAAATGTTTACAATGAAGTTTACAGAAGAAGTCAAAAATGGGTGAAAAATATTGTTCTATAGTATTATTTTTAGGAGTGAGTATTGAACAATCTTGCAAGTAGGTGCAAATGATGTATATCTGTGTTTGATTAGATAAATTATTGGTGAAATAAGTGAAGAATTTAAAATTTTAGAGGTGTTTGAAGACACAAGAATTTTACCTTCAGATTCTAACATTTCATCCAAATGAAATCTGCTTCATGTGTCAACTTATTCCTGTTATTTCCTGTTCAACACCACAAAGATGCTCTTGAACATTGTGTTTGAAGGAATACATTTTCTTTTCACAGTGTTTATTCTCTCCACTGATATTTATAGAGCTAAATTTATCTCAGTCTTACCAAGTTCAAGACATAGTGGGTTTTCCCCATTTTCTTCAGATTTTGCATATGTTCACTTTAAACAAAATGATCATTGATAATATTGAAATATTTTTTATGTTCCTGAAAACAATTGGTGTCACTGCTTACCTATGTCTGTCTGTCTGCTCCCTTAGTTTTGCCAGCCTGGAGGATGGCAGCTTTCAAAAGAGAGGAAGCAGCCAACGTTCTTCGTGGTGGTTTTGACTGACATAGACTCAGAGAGGCACTACTGCTCCTGCCTGACTTTCTATGAAGCAGAGATTAACCTGCAGGTAGGAGATTTACAGTAAGAAACAAAAATGCTGGGAGAAGTGCCTACAGACAGTGTGTCATATGGGAAAATATTTTGCAGTTCTTGCTAAGTGTGTGTTTTTCTGTTCTACAGAAATCCATGTATTTTTGCAAAAGGTGAGCTTGATGCACTTTCTTGTGTATTAGGAGTTCTCATCTGCTTTGAATTAAAAAAACAAAAAAAGCCAGCCAAAAACACATCACAGAATTTCTTTTTCTCCACCACATTTTCCTTTTCAAATGGGATAAGCAATATGGTGTTCCTTTGATTTCCTTTCATGTTTGACATAGCATGGATGAGTCTCAGCCTTGTTCTAGGAGAATGTTTATTAACTTCTGCTCCCTCTGCTGGCCTGCTCTGTCAGAACAAATATGCACAAGGATGCTGTAGTGTATCTCCATATTTCTGTGAGTGCATTTATTGGCAAGGTTTTAAAAACTGATGGAATAATTATTCAGTTTTTAGTTGGGTCAGATTTGAGGTGTCAGCTACTTGGCACTGTTTGTTTTTAAACATGAATTTTATTATTTTTTGGCAACCTCAGTCTTTCAAAAATAGACATTTTGTTTCTCATTTGATGTAAAGTGCTTCACAGAATATCTGCTGTGACTTAATACTTGAAATCTTTAGAATCTAGAACGTGGGGAAAACCTAATCCAATTGTAATTGCAGACTGCCGTTGTTATGTTTTGAAATATCTTCTTTCCTATAGGAAAATTAAAAAAATAAGTAAAACCTTGGCACTAAGTAGGATGGAATTAGTTAAGATTAAATAAATAGCTGAGTAAATTAATTTCTTGTTCTTTTAGTGAAGAGCTGTTGATTATTTTAAGAAAATGTTTTTAATAATCCAGGAGTACTCTGTTCATTTAATACCAGAGTTGAAAGGTTACCCTGTTTGTAGAATAATTGAAATTGTGTTGGAGTAATAATAATAATAATAATAATAATAATAGTAATGGTGTTTTTTTCTGGGCACAGTTGGAAGCCAGAGAACAATAGTTATTCTCATTTCATTAATGCTACAGTTTAGTTGGATGTTTTTGTGGGGTTTTAGAAGGATTTCAAAGCAGAAATATACCCCAATATTAGATGTATTTCAGTCTTAAAGTTTAGTGTAGATCATCTAACACATTCCTCTTAAAAATTTAATGTCTGTCATATTTATATTATAAATAGAGAGTGAAATATTCTATAGTAATTCTTTCCCAGCTGATAAAAATTTACAATGGCTGACTCTTCCTCCACTCTATGTATTTCATAACATAAACTAAATTTAGCAAACTTGTTATTTATCGTGTGGTTTCTAGCAGCTGCTTTTGATTCCCTATTCACATCTTTGAAGTAATGCTCATCACAAAACATCCAGTATTAACTTTTTTCTTATATTGCTTAAGTATTAATACAAAATAACCCAAAGTAAAAAAAACAATAAAAAACTGAGTGCAGCAGGATGTTGGTTCTCATAATGCCATTCCTGGCTGTGTTGTAAAGAATGCATATTTTTCAGATGAACTTGCTGTGGTGAAATTTATTCTATGACTGCATTGTTTATAGCCAAACTTCCTGTTTCTTTCTGAAACCCAAAGAGAATAATTGAACGTGCCCTGTTCCATGGTCATTAGACAAGAATTCAGCACGTGTGCAATCTGTAGTGAAACCTAAGCTCACAGAGCATTGGCCTATGACAGCAATATTGATTTAACCATTCACATGCATGCTTAATTAAACAATCTGTGAAACATAGTGACAGGACTTGAAATCAAATCTAGACACTTGCTCAGATAAATACAGTTCAGTTTTTCCTGAGCTGAATCATATAAGTTACTGAGGCAGAAGGAGGATGAAATTTAAAAAACAACCCACAAACTCACTTATTTTCCAGTAGCCTTCAACAGGTAAACCCTGCTGATAGATGAGACTGCCCAGAGTTCAGCCAGAGCAGCAGATGAGATGTTTGGCTAGGCAGAATCATCTTCACAAAAAAAAAAAAAAAAAAAAATTGAATCAACCGCTTGGAAGTTTCTGTGGTTAATTAAACTGGGAATGGAAAACAGACTCCTTTCTCAGCTTGTGAATGCTCTAAGAGAACCATCAAACCTTTTTGGAACTTTGTGCATAATAATACAAACCTTTTAGACACAGTTGAGTCTGAGAAGACTCAAGGGAAGACTCAAGTCAAGAAGACTTCTGTTGTTTTGGTTCCCTTCATCCCTGCTTCAGTTGTTTGTTACAGGATAATTTGTAAATAAATGCTACCCAGAAGTGTAAGGAGTTTGTACTCACATGGAATACATAATTGGTACCATGATAACCTAGGGTGCAAGATTAATATAGCAGCTGTAAAAACTACACAGTCTGCAGGGAAAAAAGTATCTTCCCTACTGTCTCTGAAAGTGCTGCATTCAGTTTTGTCTCTTGCATGTCATAACAAGTTTTCCAGGGGAAAGCACAGGCTTTACTAATCAATCAGCTGGTGGCTGATATTTTCAACTTCTTTCCCCTGGGCAGAAAATAGAATGCTGTTTTCTTCAGTGGCATCTGTGAATCATCCTTTGCATTGTTGCAGTTCTGACTGACCCAGAATTTATTCTGTGTGAGTGCTGCTCAGTGTGATTGGCAATCAGCTCTCAAAAAGGTGTGATAATATAAAAAATTATTGTTGTAAACCTCAGTCTGATTAGTACTGCGTTTCTGTAGTCATGAGTAAGATGAAGACACTTCATTAAATTGGGGAATGGAACTCACTTGATGTTAGTGATTTCAGGTGATCCAGCTTTCCATGGAGTCCTTCATGAATTGTTCTGGTTTAGAATGCTTGTCTGACTTATTTGACCCAGTAACATTTGCTAAAGCTAAATAGGGATATGTTCATCTGTGTTTAAAATGCAGCATTAGGAAGTTTGGCCTCGCAGCAGAATAAATTGGGCTGCAGGTACACCCTCCTAGAGGCAGTTCAATTACCAGTGATAAAACTGCTGTCATTTAGAGGCATCCTGAGTATGTTGCAGAGCAGTTCTATGTGCAGGGTTTCTCTCCCAACTCCAGTTCCTACAGAGTGTAAACAAATCTGAGATACTGCCCTGGTTTGTCCTTCCAGCTTCTTGTGTTTCCAGCACATGCTTGGCTTTATCCACGTTTCTGTCTGGCTTAAGGTGCTGTTTAGATACTCCAGCAAACAGGGCTGGGTGCCTCGTTCACTTCCATGTATCTGCAGGAATTAGGAGGAGAGTAAGCCAAAACATCTCTATTTCCCTTCCTCTCACAGTGCCTGGAGAATTGGTTGGTTTTTTTAGGGGAGCTGGGAGGATGTGGAGGTGTGTGATGTCCCGTTGCTGTATTTTGATTGTTTCTGTGGACTTCAAACCTCAGAGGTTTGAAATCCACTTGAAATGTCATTGATTTGAAAAAAATCTTGTCCTATCAACCAAAAAAAGTCTACTTAGTTTATTTTTCTGGCAGCTGAAGCCAGACGCTGTTGAGCAGCCAAAGGGTGTTCAGAAGAATCATAACTTAAATCTACAGAATTCACCCTTGAAACTCAGTTTCTCTATATTTGTAGCTTTATTAATGATAAAAAGGTATTTATTTGCATACATGTACATACATACATTAATATGTTTAGTTCTGTGTGGTGTACACAGTTTGCTGAAATGAGGTTCTTGTTTCCAACAGCAGTTTCTGCATGTTACCACTTAGCAGACAAGGACTTGATTTAATACTTTTGACTCAGCAGATACTTCTGGTGACCTCAGTTGTGCTTCTTACCAGTTACGCAGTTAGAATTTATATTAACAATGTTTGGAAGAGCACCATAGATAGAATCTTTTCAGAAAAATGTTGACTCAGATAATTTAGGAGCATAATGGTCAATTTGTACATTGCTTTGCACTTAGAAAGAAATTTTCCCTCTCTTCCCAACCCCACAATTAAAAAATTAGAGGATGATTTATGCCAGCAATTGAGCCTGTGGAATTGCACTTCTTGCATTACAGAAAATCTGCTCAATGAGATCAGCACAACACCCCAAACATTTGTTTATAACAATCTTGTTACAAGACTGTATCATTCTTGTGTGTTGTCTTAAGTGTGTGTTAAAACATTGGGATCACAAATGTAAGATTAAATATATTACCCTGGAAAATGGACATAAGTAATAATTCACAGCTCTCCTGTTTCCTGCCATTCACATTCTCTTCCTCTCTCTGCCCTCCCCTGCAAAAAGAGGAAAAAGAGCTTGTAAAAATCCCAAACCATAAAATGGCAGATTCACAACATTCACAGCTATTTCCTGAGTCAAGGGAAAAGCTGCCAACAAATGATTGTGCTTCATCAAGTTATAATTTTTCAGCTTGGATTGGAGAGTTGGTGATCCTGCTGTGCTAAAGCATATGCTGCTCGATGAGTCACTGATGTTTGGGTTTTACCAGAGGCTGAGAACACTCAGTTCAGCTGTACCTGTTCTGTGTGGGAAATCTGACCCCTCTTTGGATATTAGATGAGCATGTTCTTCCTAAAATGATGTTTAATAATTGTTTTACTATCCCAAATGCTAAGTTTAGTCTGAAAGTTTCTTCATATAGTGCCCCAAAGCACATTTTGTGTAAAAAATCCCCCAGTTGTAAAAGCAATGTTTAGTATATTGCATCATCATCTTTCTGGAGCTACTGGAAATGTCTGTTGTGACATCATATGGAGATTTCAGTAATGCCTTATTTCCTTTCTGTTCTGGTGTAAAGGCCAGGTTGCAGATCATTTTCTATACAAGAAACAGACTTGTACTTTAATGTCCTTTTATACATTTAAGGCCCTCTTTAGACTAGAATTTAAAGTTGAGAAGAGTTGTACAGAGGCAATCATATTTCCATCTTAATAAATCTGGCAATAATTTCTCCTGCCCTGTTCATCCCCCGGCTCATGCATTTGCACACACATCCCCAAGCTGAACTCATGCTTTTGCAGGGTACAAAAACTTGTGTTGGGTAAAGGTCACCTTGTCCTCTTAACTCTGTGTTGTTGAACAGAGGCCCCAAGTTCAGCTCACAGGACAAGGAGATGCTATCTTTACAGCTGAGGCATTTCTTTGTCAGTAGAGATCAGATTCAGCTGACTTTCAGTAGTACAATACTAATTCAGCAGCTCATTGGAGGTCTTCTTAGCACACTTCCCCATATGCAATTCAAAGGGATCAGGAATGTTTTAATTAACCAAAACAATGTGTGTGTAAAATTTTGCCTTGGTGTATGTCTACATATGCTATTCTGTATTATTTTTAAAAAACATTGTAGTGAGTTAAAATAGGCTATGAATGACAGCGTTCTTAGATTTGAGTTTTGCCATTTGTTCTGCATGCATTTCATGGGTATCTGCTGTTTTCTCAGTTTAGGTGTGTAAAGTTAGGGTGGAATTCATGGATCAAGTTAGCTCCCTTTGGAAAAATCTAGCAAGGTTTAATAAACCTGAAGCTCTGAAATGCTGTTTGCTTATGAATAGTTCTTGCTAAGGACTTGGTTCTGCAGTTCTTTCCCATTCCTCAGTGGTAAGATTAACACATTAAAAGCTGTTACTTAATGCTATTAATTATTATTAATATATAAGATCATTACCCCATGGGATTTCAGCATTTGCAGGACAGCTTAGTGGCATCACCTTGGACTTCCCAGATTCCAGTTGCCTTTTCCAGAGAGACACTTTGGCTGGGAAGCTGCACTGGAACGTGCGAAGTGTGGGTGTGAGGTGACTTTGGTTCCAAAGTGCTTTCCATGTTTTTATATGGTAATCCATATCAACACCTTCTGGAAGTTTTCAAAGTGAGGTGCATTCAGTGGAAAACATCTAGTAGATTGTGGTGGTGTAAATTTTGTGTAGTGCTGGAATGTGCATTGCAAACTCTTTCCTGTAACTTTTGTTCTCAGAAGTGTCAGTAGTACATAGGGAGTGAGCAAGGTAACCTGCCATAAAAACATGAGATTACTCTCTTTGATAAGTTTATGATCTTCATGTCATTTTCTGTCTTTGATCCTTATCTTTTTTGGTTGATAGACTCCTTACTAAGTGTATTATCTCCATTTTGAAATAATTAAATCAAGATAATGGCTTTTATGCTGGTTTAATTTTTTCTAGTCTAAGTTTAGCTGGTTCTGTTGCATGTATGCAAAACCAAAAAGCAGATCTATTCACCTGTGGTTTTAGCTCAGTACAGCAGATTGCAGGCAGGCTACAGATTTGACTTCTGGCAGCAGTCAGCTTAGTTTATTTTAACTTTCATACATGTGTTAGAATTTATTGGATACATGCATTTATATACTCCGACAAGTAAATAAAATTAATTGATGCTGAATGTTTTTTGGCCTTTGATTGTTAATAAAGCAGCTAAGCCTGTATTTGGCTGCAAATAAGCAGAGACCAAGTCACATGAGGAGAAAGGGATCTGTCCCAAATGAGTAATTGGCATAAGATTACTAAAGTAAACTTCAAATAATTTTTGCTAAAATAAGAAATTGAGCATGGTCTCTAGATCTTTGCTGGGCAGTTAGTAGAAAAACAACAGGCTTGCTGAACTTGGCATCATTTCAATGCAAAATTTTGCACAGGGCAAACTGTTTTTGACATTATGAAGTACTAAAGTGCAAGCTTTGTAATGAGAGGTGTTCGTTCTCTTTCGAAGGGTGAACAAATTATTAAAGCACAACTCTAACTTCACTTTTGGCTCACATTGGATTTCTTTGAGTTTCAAATAATGCCTGCCAGCTTCCACCCTCAGAACAGCACAGCTCCGTCTAAGGCCTTGTGTTTTCTAACTTTTCTATTAGTACCTCAGTTTAAATTGATTTTCCTCCCTCTGACATGAAGATAAGCCTAATTCTTTTCTGTTCAACATGAATCAGACCTGGCATTCCAAATTCTGGAATAAATGGTGGCTACGGTTCATGTGTGCTGCAATTCATTTGCACGTTGATAGAGCAAATGATAATGCTGCACTCAGTAGTAGGGAGAATTTTTGGTACGTATTGGTAGGTTCTTTTGATCTTTCATAAGTGATTTTGGTTCTTAATGTTGATTTTGGCTAGATGGTTATCTTTAAGTTAAATGTCAATTTTTAGAAGCAGAGCTGACATCTTAAAACAATGTGATTGTTGTGGCAAAATTGGGGTTATAAAAGTTCAAGAGGAAACCTCAAAGTTGGAAGGCTAGATCATGGTAATTCATATCTTTGTTTAATAAAAGAAGGTTAATATGAGTAAAGTTATTTTTTAAAGCTTTGTTTGTGTTTTGGCCGCCACATCTGTTGCCTTTAAGTGAGTTGCAGTTTTTCACTGAAGTAGCACAAAATCAGTCACCTTTTCCTTCTAGAAGTTTGAACATAATTGTTTAAGCAGAAGTTGAGACTTGCATGACAAGGTCTGGCTTTGTCCTGATTTACCCCATGCAACGTTGAAACACATCCAGTCTCAGCCAGATGTGACTTACAAGAAGTGTGGTTTATGGAGGTGAGTGGGAAGCTGAGAGATGTTTCACAGTCCATTGCCCCTCGATGGAAAACTGGGAGTGTAAGATCAGCCTTTATCAGACATCATGTAACCCACAAAGGTTTTAACTTAGACATAAATGTACAAGAAATGAAAATAATTCATGGCTACATGTCACTGTTTCCTTGTTACATGCATGTTGCAGTTAT
The DNA here is from genome assembly GCA_009812075.1 of Sialia sialis. Taxonomy (NCBI): domain Eukaryota; kingdom Metazoa; phylum Chordata; class Aves; order Passeriformes; family Turdidae; genus Sialia; species Sialia sialis. Next base: position 37,368,374 of record VRYO01001269.1, on the reverse strand, counting down.
GTATTTAATATTTGTTGTATTTATTTAATATACATTTCACTGTTAAGAAAGTATTGTGCTCTTGATCAACTCCCATTTATTTGAGGGAAATATGCAATATTTTATTTTCATTATTACCCTTTGTTTAATACTTTTTCTTCTAATACCAAGCTTTCAAATTATTATCTCTTTACTCGATAAAATGCTGCAAACTGTGCTCAGCTTTACACTTTTTTATGGATGTAGAGGGATTTTTAGAGCAAAAGGATGCAGATTAAACAAATTAATACCTTACTTAATGTGTGTAAACCCCACAAGTATTCAATTTTAATTGCAGTGATGGAGAAGGTATGAAACCTTTTTCTAGGATCTGGGACATCATGCCTGATCTGCTGGTGGCTGCAGTTGTCAGTCACCATCCTTGTTAAAAAACGTTACAATAAGACTGAGTTTGTCCAGTTTGGCCTTGATGTCATGTACATCCCTTGGCTAACCTGAGGAACAAATTGTTTTTAGAAAACAAGGAAACAAATAAATAGCAGAGTGATGATGAACAGTGGTGATCACAGTTAATTTTTCTTAACTGTTGGTTATCAGTCAGGGGTCAGAGCTGGTTTAATGCATTTGTTACTTCAGCTGCTTTTATTGAGTAAGTTCATAAACTATGAAGTGGTGCCACTAGTTCAATTGGTTGGTTATTGCATATTTTAATTTACCCCATCACTTGAGGTCACAAATATGTCCAGTGGCTGCTTCTCCTATGAAAGAGGAAAGGCCAGCAGTTGCAAGATGTGCACTCTCTAGTTCTGTACTCTCACTTTTGAAACTGATTATTGTGTCATTCTGGGAGTTGTGTGTGTGTATATCTATGTACATATGTTTTACTGTGGATGTGGGTGTGAACATTTGTAAAATACATGAAGATATTTGAGTTTAAATATGTGTATATTGGTGTGCTTTAACTGTACTGAATACACACACACATTTTTTGGCCAGTCTTTTAAGAGGCCACTTTATAGCTATAGCAACCAAGTTGAGCAAAATGAAATTGCATCCTATGACCTTTGAAAGAAGTTTCACCATTTTCTGAGTTTGTTTATCAAATATTATTAATGCAGAAAAAGAAAGGGGGGAAAAAAAGAGAGCAACTAAATTAATCAAACCCTCTGGTCTAAAACCAGGTAAGATTTTTCTTCTCACACTTATATCCTCAACTATGTTCTACCTATGCAAGAAATAATTGAATGTTTAATTGTATTTTAATTTTTCGAGGATTTAATATTTTTTTTAGTTTTAAAATTGGTTATCTTAATTTTTCCTATACTTTTTTTTGATCTTATGTGACATAAATGTTAACATTCAATACTTTGATGTTGCAAGTAAGTTTTCATGATGGTTTGCAGCATCCAGGAAATTGGGAAAACTGCTCTAGGGATCTAAGTCAGGCATTATAATCTCCTTATAACTTTAGAAACCAAGTCAAGATGCAGAAGAAAAAGGGATTCTGGTGTGACAGACAGGGAGCAGGGCCCTGATGGACTTTAGTCATGTCTAAGTACAAGGGATCAAATATTTTAAGCATGGTGAAATCATGTAAAATCATAGATTGTGCAGTTCTTTGATGCAGTTAGATCAGTCTCAGTTACCTATTCTGTAGCCTGTGGAAAAGTCTTTTTCAGGACTTTATTAATTGGATGTTAAAAAAGAAAAATTATTCATTTGCCTTCTCAAGGCACAGGTATTTCTGGACTAGATTTTAGATGTTATCACCTGTTAAACTAAATGGATTGTTAAGAATCTGGAACACTGGTTTGCTCTCTAGTGGTACACTGTTCTAAATTCAGCTGTTCTCAAATCATGCCTATCTCAAATCAATAAACGGAGCAGAATGGAGAAAAAAGGAATCTCTGTCAATATTAATTAACCAGGGCAAATTCAAAGAAGGGCAACAGAGCTGGTGAAGGGTCTGGAGCACAAGTCTGCTGAGGGAGCGGGGAGGGTTTAGCCTAGAGAAAAGGAGGCTCAGATGGGACTTTAGCTCTCTGTACCCCTCCATGAGACGAGGGTGTAGCCAGCTGGGGAGCAGTTTCCTCTCCCAGGCAATGAGGGGCTGGATGAGAGGACACAGCCTCAAGGGGAGGTTCAGACTGCACATCAGGAGGAATTTCTTCTCACCAAGGGTGGTCAGAGCCTGGAATGGGCTCCCAGGGAGGTGCTGGTGTCACCATCCCTGGAGGTGCTCAAGGAGAGGCTGGATGAGGCACTCAGTGCCATGGTCTAAATAGGCAGGATGGTGTTCATCCTGGGTTGAACTCAGTGACCTCAGAGGTGTTTTCCATTCTAAATGGTTCTGTGGCTCTGTGATTCTGTAATTTAAAATCATTTTTCAATCTGTGTCTCCTTAGCAAGGCTTTCCATACCATCCATTTATTCTTAGTTGTAAACTGAACGCTGCGTATATAAAACAAAAAGTTATTTTAAAAAGCCCCCAACATGACAAACTCTTTCATTTTATTTTTCATTAGAGAATATTTTTTCTTTAGATAGGAAAAGGGCGAAAGAAGGATGAAAGGTGTGTGTGTCTGACCAGAAGTGTAAATAGAATCACATTTGTAGCTTTACTGCTTTGCAATTAGTATTGGTAGAGAATGCTTATGCTGTTAATACTTTGTTTGAAAAGTAGGTTAAAAGTCATGTGTTTGAAATGATTATCTGCTTAGTCTAGTGACTCCTAATAATGTGCCTGTGTGCCTGTCAGAATGTTGAGCTGGGGAAGAAACACAGCAGTCACATTGCATTTTTCTGTAAGGCTTTTATGAAGTAAGAGAGGGTGGTTTAAGAATGTAAATGCTGTATCAATCAGTGTTGTGCTGCTGTTGTGCCCCAAAAGCTTTAAATCTAATTATGAATTAATTCAGGATTTGATCTGAAGTTGTGTGGTTTTTTCAGAAAGGTCTTGCATGGAAAGCTCCTCCTGCCTGTGCACACTGAGGTTTCATTATCTTAGAACCATGTGGATATGGAAGAGCTTCCATGTTCCATTGCCTTTAGGAATGTGGAATGTGTTTTAATTTCATTTTTCTGAACCTCAGAATCCACAATTTGTCAGATATCCAGAAACAGTTGTCTTAATGGCTAGACCTCATACTTTCTCTTTAGAATGATTGATACAGCAAACTTTTGCTGATAATTAAAACATTTTGGGATTTTGGGGGGCAGAGGGAGTGAACTGCAATTCCTGTAAAAGCTCTCCCTGACAGCATTAAAATGGATGAAAATTAATGAACCTGTATGGGATGTGTGACTCTTGAGTTACTGTGTTTCTCTAGAATTTGTGAATCACAATTTTATCTTTGAAATGAGATGCAAACTCCACTAAGCACATCCAATGTGAACGCATTGCTTGACATTTAGGTAAAATTTCATGTGGAAAACCAAGTGTTTGCCCATGTGTGTTGTTGAATCAACTGGTTTTATTTTGGTTTTTTATATATATTTTTTGTTTTTATCTATTGTTATTTCATACCAACTGGTATGAAAGTACTATACTGCATTAACCAAGGTATTCTGATTAAAACCAAGGTACTCTCTTTTTACATAATTTTAACTTGAAAGCTGAATTGTGGGTTAGCATTTGCCTAAAGAAAGTGTACATTCTGAATTGAGATTGTGAAATAAAGCTTATGAACTCTCAACATTCCTGGCATTTATGAGCATTTTTATCAGATTTTGTCCATTTAGGAGAAATGTTGAATTTTTTTTAAGGAAACTGAAACGATGAGTAGTAATGTGACAGAAATAGAAGGCAGATATTTCATGTTGTCATATGAAAATGGACATAATCTTTCTCGTGTTCCTAATTAAGATAATACAATGATTTTTGCTTGGAAGAATGCTTGGTCAGAGGAACAAATAAAAGAAATTTGGTGGGTGGTGTGGGGTTGGAGACAATTACATGCAGAAATTGGACAGCAAGGACATTCTGTCATCTGAAAACTTAATTTGTCAAAGAATGTATGAAATTTTAGAAATGAAAATATTTAGTGACATCTTCAGTTTTGGCTATGAATAATAATAAACTATTTGTGATTGAATAAGTTCTGGCAAGAAGGTCATAGCCACTTGCACAATATCATGAACAACTGCAAGTTTATCTGGACTGTGCTGTTCTCTTTTCTTTTGTAACCTTAGAGGTTCATAAGTGTGAGGAATTTTTTTTTTTTGAGAAGTCGAAATCCATTTTCTGTGGAGAAATTTCTTTAAATTCCAAATTCATCAGGTCAGGCTGGAGATGACATTACAGATAATTCCAGCTATAATGTTAGTGGGAATTCTGTAAGGAATTGAATTCTATTAATATGAGGAGGACAATCAAAAACTCTTTTGTGAAATGCATGATCTGTGTATTTGGAGAGATTGTAAATCAGCTGACACTTTGATGTGGAAGGATCCTGTCCTATGATTCCCTTCTCTATATAAAATGTGCAACAGGGAGTATTTAATGTGAAACACTGTCCTATTAAACTGCTGTCTTAAGAGAACTGTATTTCAGGTACATTAGTGTGTAACTTCCCAGAGTGAGTTTTAATAAACTGAATTACATCAGAAGCTTTAGAGATTTCAGGCAACCATTGGAGTGTGCTCCTGTTACTTGGTTTTGCTACCAGTTTCAAAAATAAGACAGTGCTTTTCTGAAGCTCTGAGAAATGGTAACTTTTGGTAAAAATTCCAACATTTTGGGTTTGAGTTTTCTTCCTGCTTATTAATTGAAGTGTTTCTGTTTTCAAGGGCACGAAGGAAATTGAAGGTGAAGAGGAGTCTGGTTTAATTCAGCCTGCAGAAGTATTTGCTCCTAAAAGTCTGGTGTTGGTGTCCAGACTCGATTATCCAGAAATTTTCAGGGTAAAGAACTTGCAATTGCTATTTACAGTCTATCAGCAGGAAAATCTGGTTTTAAATGAGTAATAATGACAGTACTTTTGATTTGAAATATCTCGCTCAGGGTTGATTTGGGAATTTAAAAGCAAAAGTAGCTTTAGATAGACTAGATAAAATTCAACATCTGTGACAGTAAATAGCCCCTGTAGATTAAAGTAGTGCCTTTGTACCCTCCAAGCAGTTTTAAAACTACACAGAAGGGGAGTGGTGGAGATTTTTTTTTTTACTCAATGTACTCTCTAATGAAAGAAGTTATTAGGACAAAACCAGAGAATATTTGACTAACTGTGTAATGGCAAATTAACAGTGAAAATCTAGTTCTCCTCCATATATAAAGCAAAATGTCCAAGCCTCTTCCAGGCCAAATTAAGATGCATGACAGAGATTAGGAACCTAGGATTACTTTGAGCTGCTGAAATATGATTTATCTGAGATAAATGAAAAGCTTAAATTTCTCCTAAGCTAATACATATTAACAGAAACAAAGTTCAGTTTACAGATCAAGGGAGGAAATCATTCAGCAGTTGTCTTTAGACAAGGATGATTGCACCATGTGATATTAGAAGTTCCTCATATCCCATTATTTTGTCTCTCATAGTGGCCCATACCAGATGCAAAGTGTGGAAGAATAGGACAGGCTGTAGAAATAATTCTACAAAATGCATTCCTAATTCAATGTGAATAATTGTTAAATGACATCCTGAACCAGAAGTGTTGGTTATATGGGGTTTTTCTATAATTAGTTCACTTCCTTAACATTCATATTTTACAACAGCCCACAGCACAGAGTTTCACTGTTTAACTATGTGTGATATGAGAAGTTACTGTTGGAATTATTTCTAAGAAGAGAATTACTAACATATTTGCGGATTTGTTAAAGTTACAGCAGTTAAAAGGCAAAAGGTTCTGTGGAGCTGTTGTCTCCTTTTGTCCTAAGGCTTCTTAGAATGTCGTGTTGATCTGGATTAAGTTATTGGTAAAAATGCTAAAGTTGTATCTGTGATTTCTCAATCAAAATTGGATCCATTAATAAAATACACTGAAATATTAATGTACTATTAATATAAAATATGTTCATATTGATATAATAAAATAAAGAATGTAAGTTAAATAGCATATGGAATTGTTAGTGATTGATACTGGTCCTAAAATGAGCCTCAGAAACTCATTGATTAATCAGTGTTCTACCATGTCAGTCAGGTTTAAGTCCATTAGAGTTGAAAGCACAGATGAAGCTGTGTTGATTTTTAGCAGTAACTTACAATACAACACTTCTTATATAACAAAGCAAAAATATTATACCTAGAATTTATTTTAAAAAGAACATACATCCCTTGTAAGTAGCCAAGCTAATTTTTAAAAATCTATTATTGCCTCTGTGGCAAATTACTTTGGTTGGAGAGTACTTCACTGCACTAGTAACTATTAACAACTTGTTTTAAAAAAATTATATACATAGATCTTTGAGTAATTTGTCATCGTCCTTCCCTGTATTGCAGTCTGATGTATTTTGTCAACCTTTCTAGGCTTGCCTTGGCTTGATCTACACCATGTATGTGGACAGCATGAGTGTGTCACTGGAGACTCTAATTGCAAATCTGTGCTCATGCCTTGTCCCTGCTTCCGGAGGGTCTCAGGTAAATGGGAGGTAGGGGGGGGAAAGGCTATTTTTCCAGTTAATTGAATTTATGAAGAAAACAGAAAATAAATTCTTGAGATATTTTTGAAGGAAAAAAGATCATAGTTCAGCTGAGTGCTTTCCCTGTGGCCTGTGAGTGCTTTCCCTGTGGCCTGTCTTCTAAAGACAGCAAAAATTCCATTCCAGGATAAGGTCAAAGGGTTAATTTTGTCACTGAGTTGGCTATTACAGGGCACATTAACAAATTAAGCAGTTTGTATAAGTGTAGTTTTTAAATAATAAAGTGTTCAGGAATATTTTTGCTTGCTACAGAAATTTTTTAAGGCTTTTTTTTCTTTGCCATTTTCTAACATAACCTTCATATCAGTTCATTTATGCATTTTTTTCCTTGATGGAGCTCAGGATTCCACTGGTCATTTATTTGATAGCTCATTTAAATTTCCATTTTCATAATTTTTTTTTAAATGCTAAAAAGTAACTCAATTGTTATTTCCTTAGAGGAATTAAATATTGCAAATATTCAAAACTTAGTTTTCTAGCAAACAGACTTTCTGCTTTTCACTTGTGCTTTCTGTGAGCAGAAAGTCAGGTTTGTTTTTTGATTTACTTTTTATAAATTATTCCTCTGCATTTGTGGGGCTTTGATAAGCCAGTTGAGTCTTCTGTATTTGGTTTTTGCTTTATGCTGTGACACTGATGGGAAATTCTGATCCTTATTATGAGACATAGCAGAAAACAACATTGCAGATAGCAACATTTGAAAGTCAATTACACACACAGCTTCCCACCCAACCTATGGATTTTCAACCCTTTGAAATCCTACAATTCCCTAATTCTGTTCTGGTTTTCCCAGAGCTTTTCTGTGCTGGTTTTTCCAGCAGCCCTGGCTGCTGTGGAACTTCTGTTAGTGCAGAAAGTGTCAGAATGTCCTGTCAGCTCACTCAGGCTCTGCCTTGCTGCTCTCCAGGCCACCACGTCTGTTTTTTCTGTCCTTGGCTTGTGGTTTTCAAGGGGAGTAATCAGATTGTATCTCCTCTTTAGAAACCCTCTTTTCCAGTGGTATTTGAGCCTCATATTTTTGGTTTTGGTGATCCACTTGAATTTCTGGCTCTGCTTCTGTCCTCTCTTTTTTTTTTTTCTCTGTCCATAAATGCAGCTTTTCTCAGTGGCTATTTGCTCTTCTACAAGAGGAAGGAAAACTCATGCTCCTCTGGTTGTTCTTCCTTCTGCTTTCTCTCTTCAAATAAAATGTTCACTTGTTTCCAGCTTAAGTTTGCTACTGTCAAACTGTCATTTAAATCAGAGATTAAATGTTTCTCCTTTCTTAAGCCTTTTGCTTCCAGGGCTGAAGGTGAATTCTAGTGAATTATATACCTTACAGTGGGATCACTCTTGTGGCATTTATTTCTAGTCAGCTGTGAAATGGGTTACTGACCTGAACTGGTGGGGCAGAGCATCTCTCTCGGGCACTGCTTTGGGTTTATTGGGGAGATTTTTGCTTTGGAATTCCTGCTGTGCAGCTGCCAGAGCTTGCTGCCTTCTTACGCTGCTCACCTTTGCTGCCATAGAGAGGAAAGATTTAGGAATGCCCCCAGCCCATGGGAGTCTGGTTAGAGGAGCTGCTTGGCATCACTCACTGCTTGAATACCATGTGGATTTGCTCACAGGAAAGTGAGGCTCTTTTGTAATTGCAGCGCTGCTTGGGATGTGATACTCAAGTGCACTCCTTTTACTCCCATTTCCTGCCTTCCTCCAGGGACATATGTTCTTGTGCTGGAAAGGTGACTGAAGTTGTAATTCTGCTTTAATGTGCAGAGCAGGAGCACAGGAATAGCAGAAGTGTTCTCTGCAGTACCCACATGTCACAAGTGTGTTCATACTTAATGCACGTTAATGCACGCATGAGGGTGGAAGAAACTCAGTAATACTGCACATTTTTCTGATTCAGATGGATTTTAAACATTTTTTTTCCTGGGAGATTGTTTTTATTGTATTGATAGAAATGTTTTATTAACTGCCTTCAAAGCTATAACTATTCAACTAAGTCAGTGTAAATGCAAGGGAGACACTATCATGCTATTCGTTCAAGGAGATATATCACACTGTCCCTAAACTGTATTTCAGAACTCTATTTGACTTTAAATTTCTGTGTACAAAATAAATATTTTTTTGCAGTATGAGTCCCTTATCTGTATGATGGCAGCTTGTTCATTCTATATAAATTCAGTTTAAAAAAATTCTTTCTACAGAAATTGTTTTCTTTGGGAGCTGGAGACCGACAGCTGATACAGACTCCTCTGCACGATAGCCTTCCTGTTACAGGCACCAGTGTGGCTCTTCTCTTTCAGCAACTGGGTATGTCTAGGTCTGCTTTGAAAAAAAATTATTTTTCTAAATTATAAAATGAGGTATTTTCTGTTCTAACTCAATTCTAATCATGTGCCAAGAAAGCTGCATGGTAAAAATAAATTTATTTCGAATGAAAGAATGACTAACTGTACTTATACCCCCTAATCAGATATTCAGAGAACCTTTTTGTGCAGCCTGTCTGTGGTAAGTTATCTCCAGTATTAGGGATTCATGGAATTGTTTGGGTTGGAAGGAACCTTTAAAGGTCATCTAGTCCAAACCCACCATGTGGTATCTGTAAGTTATGGGGGGCAGAAGTGAGCATGGCACCTATGTAATCACAAAAACATTCATGTAAAAAGATTCCGTGCTCCACTCCTCTTGGATACTGTACAAACTCCAAAGAAAACAAGGGAGGTTTGAAATAAAGCTTGTGTGACCAAAAAGTTCATATACTTCTGCTGTTATCTGTTATTCCCAGTCTTTCAAGAAGATGCTCTAACACAATCCTTATCAAATGTTCACTTGTTCATTACAATTACAACATTGCATCACTCTTACTTGGATACCTCAGTACTGATCTTGTCTGCCATTAAATCCTAACACTTCTAGTCTTCATTCCTTTGGTTTGTAAAGTGATTTTGAATCATAAACTTGTAGCAGCCACGGATAAGGGCACAATTCATAATCTTTTCTGAACCTGTGAACCAGCAACCAGATCGCCTCAGGATATGTGTTGTCATCCATTATTTTCCAGAGAGTAAGAATGGATGGAAACTTAGAGAAACAATAGTGAAGAACACTAAGCTTATATCACAAAAAGCAGTATCAGATCTGATGAGCCTCAGTGCCATCTCCTACTAGGATGATTGAATTGCATTCCTCCAAAAATAATATTATTCCAAAAGGAACATTTTAATTTTTTTAATAGCAGTTTAAATAAAAGAAAAATTGTGGCTAACATGGTATATAGGTGCTACTTAACTTCATCACAGTCCTGAGGTTTTACTTTTCTTATTATGGCAAGATTCATTATGATTGCTCTGATCAGATTGCAGGCAATGTTTTGAATATGGACAGGCCTAACAGTTTTTCCCCTTTTTTGAAGACATGAAATGTGGTGTGAGGTACCATAAGTACAGCAGGTTACAACATGTGGTGTGGTGTGTTTGTTCTGTAAATGTAGTGTATGTCATAACTAATTTGAGACAATTTTTAAATCAGGTCTAGTGAAGGTTGCTGTAAATGCACAGTTCAAGGAAATGTCAAAGAAAGTGAAGCTTTCAGTTAGTTCTTAGGTAATTACCCTGTCTTCTGGCATCTTTTGTGTGGCAAATTGGGATTGGAGTGTCACAGGATCAGGCTGATGATAACAATGAGGACAAATCTGAAATGTCATTGTATGCATCAGATTTATAGAGGGAAGCATGAAGATGGAGTGGGAATATAAACATGGAAGAGAAAACTGAGGACCATCTTTTTCTCTTGTCTTATTGAGAGCATATTTTGCAGGGCAAGTTATAAAAATTCCTCTCGTTGTGTATCGGAAGGAATAATAAAACTTTCATATGAGAATTTAGCATTTCTTTCAAACACATATGGTCTAATTTAATATTGTTAACCATATGTTATTAAGAGGGTTAATATATACAGATGGATGTCATGTAAATTCCTAAATCTACTGTAGCAGAGTACTGAAGAGTTTGAAGTTTAACCAGGACTAGATTGTTGTGCTAGCAGTCAGAAATCCTTTACCTTTATATTTTGAATTTGTGGCATTCCTTACTAGCTCCCGTACACTTTCCAATACTGCACCCCCAATTTACTCTTTCCCTACCATCTCATCCTTCTTTTCCCATAGTCCTTCTTGCTGTCTGTTTTGTGTGATTTTGCTGCTCTTCTGCTTTATTTTCTCCTCCTGATTTCCAGTAAATGTTTGTAGGTTCTGCCTTTCTTGCTCCTCATGCCTTGTAAGAAGCATGAGTCAGTAAGCGCGTGTTTACCAGATGCACTGTCCAGTCCCAGTGCACATAAGGATAGGAAGAGCAGCAGAAGGAGGGGGAGAGGAAGGGAGATAAGGAATGAAAACTCACTGCTCACTTTTCTAGTTAGTGATGCTTCAACTGGCCTGAAGAAAGTGCATGGTTATAAAACTTGGCAAATCTTGCCAGGAGAAGCTCACAGGCTTACATGCTGTTCCCTGAAGGGGATCATGCAAGCTCATGGAAAAAAAGAAGAGTTGTTCTCCCTTCTCTTCTGTTGTAGCAGAACTTTGTCAGGAATAGCTTTGTGCAGGCCCTCGTTTTGCGTCTCCCTATTTTTTGGTGTGGCAAGGGTGGTATTGTTGCCTGGAAATGGCCTGGTATTAGTTAAGGAATGTGCAAATAAGTTGGCAGGTAGATTTTTTTAAAGCAAGTACTTGAACACTTTGTAAAAGGCTGCTTTTCCCAACTCCTATTCCTGAGCACTAATTTTTCTTTGTCTTTTGGGGGGCTTGTTTGGATTTTTTTTCCCCACATATGCTTCAGTTGGCAGGTGATATATCTAGGTATCTGGGACTAGAGCACAATGGTAGAGTTACCTTGTGTCTCAAAGGATGCAAATTAGAGAATGTTTGTGTTTTCTTAGTGTACGTCACTTTCCAGAACAGCACAAAATTTCATCTCCATCTAGGTGGTAGGCTGTCATCATGTTCCTGGTGCCAAGGCTTATTAATTCCAAGTTTCTGTTTGGATTTACTGAAGAAAGAGTTGTTAATACAGCCACACGTGCCTGTTTGTTAACTGTTAAAGGAGGACCAGGGAATATGAACAGACTGTTTAAAATAAATTCTCACTTATTCTTACCTTTCATGTAATTCTATGAAGAGTTAAAGACAGTGAATCCAGAAGAGTATGGTAGGACCTACTGGCTCATCCTTTTGAGAAAGTTTATTTTCCTGAGATAAGGCCTAATTCTTTCTGCTGGAGATCACAGCCGAACTTGTCAGAAGTTGTTGTGCTTCTTGGAACAATATTCACACTTGCTTTGTTTGTCTTTCCTGGTTGCTTAATGTGTATTTGTCTCTACAACCTGGGTTAAAGCTTTCTGCTGCTGTTCAGTTCTTCAGTGGCAGCTGTTATCCCATCCAGTCTCGTGTTCAGGGCACAAATACTGACCAGACCATCAAATAATGATACATTCAGTTATTTCTCTGCTGGTACATGTCACTTCATCCTATTTCAATTATTAATAGAAAATTGAAGAGTAGCTAGAAAAATATTTGTGAACTGCATAAATCACCTTTTTAAAAATAGCTCTTTCTTGGAGGAAGGTGGGCAGCAAGACAACATGTATCGCTATGAATAGATACAAAAGTAATTTCAACATTTATTTTGAGAAATATTGTGCAATAGTAGCCTCATCATGCTTTTTCTGCTTGGCAGGATAACACCGTGTCAGGAGATGACCCTCCCTGTATTACCAAGTGCAAGCATATCTGGAAACAGACCTTATTTGTGCTTAGGCGTTAAACTGCAGTTGGGAAAAATATCCCCAAAGGTTTTAAGCTTAGTAATAAGGAACAGCAGTGTCTGACATTTTAAATCATACCTTCTTTTTTTTTTTCATTTATAAAAGTTTAATATATAGGAATAGTGTGACAAAAGCCAGGCCTGTAGCTGGATCACTAGAAATTATTTAATCAACAAAGGATTAGGTGGAAAAACAGGAATCATAAAGTTACTTTAAAAAATTATGCGTGGTAGCAAGAAGACTTTCAGTGCTCTTCTATTTCTTGTTGTCTGTTAGCAAGATGGCAGATACCTATAGAAGCTCCAAGAGGCAGTAGCTTTCTTCAGGCTCAAAGGAGATTTAGGTTATATTTCTCTCCTGTCTCACTGCATTAACTGTACATTCCTAAGTTTCTGCCTTAAGCTCTTCTCTCCAGACTCCAGCCCTTCTTGCCTTCTCCATATGGGTATTCAGCAGTGATGTATTCAGTCCTTTGAATCTGAGACATACACCTCCACCTCCCCAAGAGGCAGCTTTTTTTCAAAAGAAGTCAGGGTAAAGAATTAGTGACCTGAGGAGAAAAACAAAAACTTGATTTTTGCGCATTTCAAGGACTGGTGGCATGAATCACACTGCTAAGCTGAGCAGAATGATTATGAAAATTTACTTTCCTGAAGAATTTCTCTCTCCTATCCAAATACTTAATCAGACACAAAAGAGTTTTCCTTCCTTTCCTCCTTCTTCAGTCTCATATCAGGTCTGTTTTCCTGTGTCCTTGTTTCCCCTGTTCTGTTTTGTTTGCCTGTGCTTGTTTTCCTCCTCATATCTTAAATTCACCACTCAAGTATTTTCACTAAAATCATACTGACTTTGTGTTAAAAAGAAAAGTAATTTCTTAAGTGGTGAAAATGACACTTAAGTAAATTCTGCTTTGAATCTTCTGGGTGAAGACACAAGGTAAGGGTGCTTTGGAATGCAGGGCTGTGTAGAATAGAGATTGAACAGGTGGAATGACACAAACATGAATGGTCATGGTAGGTGGAGCCAGGTTGCTTAGCAGGCTTGTCATTGATTTGTCCAAACCATGATGTAACTGAAAGTGTTAAACGTCATTATTCTTCAGTCTTTGTATGTGTCTTAAAATATTTTTAGCTAGTAATTGTGCGTGTACCATTAGACAGTATATGAAGCCTCTAAAAAAGAGCTCTTAATATAGTATAGTTGAAGACTGCAGTGTCATTAAATTTCTGTAATTCCAGGTCTCAGAAGTGATTGATTGATTAAACTTCTAAAGATTATTACAGTTGCACAAAATATAAATACTAGGGCAGATGTTTGTGGTGATGGTAGAATTGCTAAGCAGGAAAGTACTTCAGTACAAGCACTTGAAAATGCTCCACTCCAGCATTGATGTATTTTCTTAATATGAATATTCAATTCCGAATTTCAACACTGTGGCTTGGGACTGAGAAGTTCAGAGTGTTCTCTGTCCTTTTGCCCTGCTTGCATGTTCTTGCCTTTCTTTTGCATCAGAGCAGATACTTCTCTGAGAGCTGCTTAAAATTAAATAATTAGACAACAACAGGCAAGCAAAGAGAAGTGAATTATTTTCCATGTTTCAATGGAGTGACACTGATAGAAATACAGAGATGGAGCCAAACCCCGTTACTGTTACAAGGTGGAAAATGCAGTCAAAACATTATGATGGAATCTTATTTTAACTGTCATACCTGTTTAGAATTTGTTGGAGTTCTGTATTCAAATGTATAGAAGTAAAAGAAATGCTGTATTTTCTAATTTTTCAGATTTTCTAGAAAATAATGAATAATGGAGGTTTAGGATTTTTTTAATATAATGAATATACTGTAATTATTTTGTGTTCAAAAATTTGTTTGGATAAGACCTTAATTGCAGTAGTATTATTGAAATTATTTTTAAATTGAGATGTGCTGCTCCGGCTCTCTTTGGATATTTGTATGTGCCAAGGGATTTTAAACTGACAGGCTTGCACTTTACAGCTTTGGTTAACTGGTGAAAACCACATTTGAGGATGGTTTTGTAGTTGTGCCAGGATCATGCAGCAGATGTTCTGCTCTCAGAAAAAATCTGTGCACAGGCTGAGAGTTGAGCAGGCTCTGTCCTTGGTTCTTACAAGTCGGATTTCCTTTGGGAGCGGTGTCATAGCACTGGGCACAGCTGCACAGAGCATGGAAAAAGGAGGGGCTGCTTGGTCTCTCTGCTTGGGTGCTGGCCCTGAGCTCAGCCTGTGCCCCCAGGGCCTGCCCAAGCCATGGTCCTTGTGCCAGGCAATGCCTCCTCACCCATGGGCTGCTCCCTGCCTCTGTCTCAGGCCTTGCTCATGGCCTGGACTTGCCTCGTGGTCACTGTGACCGAGCTCAGGCTGACCTCGCCATGCCAGCCTGGCTCCCTGACTCATCTCTGTGGCCTTGTGTGGCTGTCCCAGCTTTTGGCTGACTGTCACCACACCCACCCAGCTCATCTGGTCTGGATACCTTGGTCAGGGCACTGCCCCTTGCCCTCCTTGCTCCACACTCTGCCTTCTGTTCTAGAGATGCTGGTCCCTGGCAGCTCCTGCTTCTTCAATTTTCAGTGCTTACCTTTGAAAAGTCCTGAGCTGATACTTTGGTATTGGCTCTTCGCAGTAAGTTTTGTTCCCTCTGATGATAAATATCAAGCTTTATAAGTCCTACTAGAGATGAAATCGTGCACCACAACTTCCTGGTATAATTTGCTTCTGGGGAAGTGAATGGCATTTTTAAATTGTATTACTTTCTTGATCTTAAAATATGAACACTGATCTCTGCATTCTCCACTGAAGCTGGCTTCATTTGTTAACTAAGTTTCCAGTGTTTTATTGCTTACCAACACTCTGCCTCAGAAATTATGATGTGAGCTACTGGGGTATAAAACAGTAAAAGTGCCCAGGCTATAGAGTAACATAAACAGTGTAACCTTACTGTGATAATCAAAAAATACCTATCAAATTAAAAGGAGAAAAACTGAATTATCATGTGCCTCAAATTAGTTTATTTTTGTGGTAGCTAATTTTTAAGCTCACAATACTTGTAGGACATGCTATGTTTTACATTTTTATTCTGAATGAAAGTAAAAAGAGCCCTACGCTTAAAAAGTGTAGCTTCCTTCAGAAAACATAATTCCTAAAGTAAGGTAGAGTCTGAAATGAATATTTAAATTCTTGGTCATGTTGTAGCTCTTACTGGCTTCTATAGGCTGCTTTTTGAAAAGGGTTAGAGTTTTCTGCTGTACTCTATCTTTTTAGTCTATTCTATATCATAGACCATATATATTTACCATTTGCTGCTTTTTACATCAGTATTGTTCAGGGAGAAGTCACAAGTTACAGGAACAGGTGAGCACCAAGGACAGGCTCATACAAAAAGATCGTGAGTTATTTAAGGTTGGAAGGTAAAAGATAATTTCTAACTGTAGGATGAGAAACATCCTGAAGCACCTTCTGTTGGGAATAATAATGCAAAGCATTATCAGTACATTTAAGATGAAGCTTGATTTATTTGGGACTGTCTGATATAGTCATGATGGGAAAAGCCTGGACTCTTTCACTGTTTATAGACCCTTCAGTCCCATATTTCTAAATCCAGGATATATTAAAATACCCAGAATTTTTGCTTTTGACTTCGGTTTGTTGACACTTTGAGTAATGTTTTCTGTAATAAAATAACTTCTCATTATTTTAATTCTGGTTTAAGGGAGATAAAATGTTCAGCCTCTCATGTAATGTATTTTATGCCAACAGATGACAATACCAAATTACTGTATAAATGGGAAAAGACATTCCTGATGAATATATATGTGTATTTGGATGGCTGGGAGACATTATGAAAGGGTCACTGCACAGTCAGCACGTGAGCTGGCTTATACTTGTTGAATAAGAAAATCCTGGTGTCTGTGACATACAGCAAGAATATTTTAATATTTCATTATGTAGGGCAGCAAAGCAATGAGAGATTTAATCTGCAGAGCAGATGAAGAGTCCAAATGCAGGCATTTTCAGTGCATTAATACCTATAACAGGGAGATGCAGTAAGGGTCAATGTGGTGCCCTTTCCACATCTTATCTTTATGAGATTTCAGTGATATGAACCAGAACTTTTTTTTTACTCTGTCACATTGTTTACAATCTGCTCACCCAACTCACTCAATTTCTTCCCTTTCCATGAAACGTCACATATCCTGTGATGAGAGCATATATAACTTTTGTTGTTTTTTAGCAGTATGTGCAATTAAATGAAGACTATTTTATTGAAGTATATACACTTCTAATCAGTGTTTGATCCTAATAAATTGTATACTCTCCAGCCTATGGGACCATCACATGAGTGGATGCTGTTGGCTTATGCTCTAGTTTCAGCTTAAATCCCACTGGCTGGTGAGCTGCAATTAGCTCCATAACCCAGCCAAAGAGAATTTAGCATTCGAGCTTTCCAAGTAGATTTGTGTAGTTCATCAAAGAACAAATAGATTATGAAGGGATTTGATGTGGCATTTACTGCTAATGGGGCCTTACTGCTGAAAGAGCAGAACAAAAGGAAAGTGTTCTTTTCAATGCTGTTAGAAATAAAGGGACATTGTGAGTTTTATACAGGGACTCTTCTGCACTTCCCAGTTAAAGTCACTTTATGGACAGTCACTGAGGCTTCATTTCCCCAGCAGCACAAACTGCCAAGCAGATGATCCTGTCTGGAATGTCCACTTCCAGTTGCACAGTGCTGCCCTATCTGCTTTGCTAAAATGGTGCTTGACTCAGCTGTGCTGAGCAGTTTTATCTCACCGAGCTAACAGCAAATGTTTTTTGGTGGGGGGAGGTAGAGTCACATCTGTCTGATGCTGTGGTTCAATCAGCCTGATGGCCAAGTGCTGCAGTGAGAGCAGACCCATTCCTCTGCCAGCTTGAGCTCACTCCTCTTGTGAGCTTTAGTGTAAGGAAAGCAGCTGCAGCATCCCTGTCAGAGGGAGCCATCAGGGCAGATTCCAGTCAGGTAATGCCAAACTATTCCTTCAGTACATCCTGCTCTGTTTCTGTTTGTTTGACATCTGTGGATTCCCTGTTTGGTCAGTGCCCCCTGAGATGCTGCTGCTGTGGTGGCAGCTGGCAGGAGTCTGAAATGAACTGGAGGCACTATAGTTCTTACATCCAATATTTCCTGCAGTGCTCAGTGTTTTTTAGTACAGCAAACACAACATACGATGCTCCCTCACATCCACTCTGAACTTGTATTCCTCTTCTAATGAGACGAACTGTGCAGTAGTTTATTTTAAGCAAATTATAAATCTGAGAAAGCAAAGTTATCTGGCATAAGTAAATAAACTTGAAGCTGTGTGTTTGATGAAGTGCTGTAGTTAATGAGCTTTTTTAAAAAGGGAAACATTTTAAATAAGAGAAAAAATTACATAGTGCAGTTTGCTCAACAACAATTCAATGAAATTCATTTAAACTATTAGGTGAAAATTTGTTTTGAGATATTTGAGAAGAGTTATTTTCTATTTACAGCAGAACTTTAGAAAACACGTCCCAGAAGAGTGTAAACAAATTATTGTTTTTCAGAGATGGCCACAATGTAAGCTCAAAAAGCAAATGTCTGATAAATAGGCAAACAAAAAATATGCCAAATAACCTTGTTTCTGCTTATAGAAAGTACTGAAAGGGATCCTACTGGAAACAGATTGCTTTCCCCATCTATTTTTGCTGGTATGAGTGCAAGCAGAACTTTTCTCACTATTCCAAAGCAAGCTTGTCAAATCATAAGAACTTGCCTAACTGCAATTTCTAAACTTCAGTGTTAATACTTGTGGTGAGAGGAAAAGAAAAACAGTTCTATAGACCTTTACTTCCATATATTTGGTCTTGTAAATTTACATTTAAAGTTTTGCTCTTTAGTTACTTTTTGGGCCGAAGTATTACTGTCTCAGAAAGTCAGAAAGATCTCAGAGAATTTGACAAAGAATTTTTAAAGTTTTCTAAATGCTTTGAAAAGAATCCAAGCATGATCTTAGAGAAAATAAAGTGATTTTTAAAATTTTTCATGTTTACAGTGTTTCACAGTTACTTCAATTGAATATTTGTCCTTTTATGCTTCATGAAGATTGCTCTTACAGAATATCCTGATCAGCCACATTTGTTCTTGTTGGCTTTTATTTGGTAATGTTCATATAATGTTTCTGTAGTGACGTTCCTTGAGAAAGACTTTGTAGTCCTGGGAAAGGAAACAGGTATGTTTGCAGTCCCTTGTATATCCTTGACCATTTTTCCTGTGTACAGTTCAAGAAAGACAATACTCATCTCATTCTTAGATACTTACTTTCTAAGGATCCTACTGATGTTAGCCTCACTCTGAATTGCTTTGTTAAAAAGCACTTTTTCTGCTTTAAGTGAATCCAGGCAAATTATGAAGTCTTAAAAACAAATCAGATTGCTCAAAAAATTTTAATACGCCTTCCGAATTTTAAAATGTCTGTTGGTGGCTGAACAGAATCCTCCTTTACTTTCCATCATCTGTGAATCAATTTGGAGGGATGGTAAACTGCTCTATTTTTGATTACTTAAATACATCAGCAATTCCAAATAATTTTTCAAATCTCAATTTTAGATTTGCTGTTAGAATACAAAGAGATAATTTTGCCTAATAAAATTGCTATAAATAATTTTTATAACGTGCTTATTTTTATGACATATCTTTTGATGTACGTTTCACAAAACATTTGGTTCAAACAATGAAATCATCATTGTTGAAAGGGGAGTTCTAAAGAATGAATGAAGGGAGTTCACCTGTAAAAATTTCTGGAAACGTGGGAATTTTCAGTAGCACTCTCTGACCTCTGCTCATGGAAATTGGGCAGCATTTCAATTCATTAGTGTGTATCCATTATCCCAGTCCACTTAAAATTCTTTTACAGAATTTCATTGAGTTTCTGTTAGTGTGGACCTGTGAGGGTACCCAGAAATTCTGTATCCTGATATTAGTAATTATACAGGTAATTAGCAATTAGTACACAGATTACTAGTAATTATACAGAATTGCTGTTTACCTTTAATTATGATTTTTTTCAGGGTTGCAATAGTAGATATTTATGCTAATAATATGCAAAACAAATAGCTTCCTATTTTAATTACCTTTCTAGATAACTAAATAGCTAAGCAGAAGATGAGCTGTGAAATCAGACAAGGAATTAAACCATCTTTCAGCAGAATGGAATATTACTCTAATCTTAACACCTTCCTTCATATGGAGACACACAGAAGAACAAAACCTTCTGATTTAATTTAATAACTAACAGTTCAGTATCTAAAAATAGTGCTTGCTACCCTTCCTCTAGGCAAAAATATTGGTCTCATATCTGATCTCTTCCCCTTAACTAAATCTATTTTTTTGTAGCATCTATGATGTTTATATGGGCCAGACTTACAATTAGTAGCAAACTTTTAACTGGTAATACAGGTTATGTTTGTATATTAATGTAATTCAGCTTACTGCCTTCACATGAAAATGGCATTTAACTCCCTGCCACATGAATACTTTCTGTGTATGAAAGGGTTATTGGTCTGGTTTACCTTCGTATGTCTTTTCTGCTTTGTCAAGAAAATTCACTTAACACAGTCATGCTAATCTTGAGCTTATCAATCTCCCTCTGGGTATGTAAAGCTTTGCAATACGTATAAGAAATGGTATTGCACTTTTTCAGGGATGACAACTTTATCTAAATCTTCTATTAAAATTGTATTTAGCTTTATCATTGTCTCTGAAAAAAAATAAATCAGTGATTGTGTTCACTTAGCGTATTGGCAGAGCTGTATTTGGTGGCTCAAGAAAGCCAAAGGGCTTTTGCTGCTGCTTTAAGTAGGTCTGCAGAGGGGTTTAAGGAAATTGGCAATAATGGAGTGATATCAACATGCAAATGACAGACAGACTGACTGTTTTCCTGAGCGGATCATATGCTGTGCTTAATCCCTGTTTCTTTATGCCTGTGTGATTTAGGGTTTGGAGAACAACCATCTGCTTGACTCAGCGTGAACAGAACAGAGTGCATACTGTTGAACTTTGGGGGAATGATAGCTGTAGGAAGATCTCTCCATCAGCTGAAGACATCTTTTTTATATGTATCTCCTCATTTTCACAGTCTCTTCGATACCATTTAATGATCAGTTGGCTTCAGTGGTGTTTATAGCAGAATCTTTCTGTATGATCCTCCTGTTTCCTCTTCCCACCCTCCCTAGAGACAGTTTGTAGGGAAGCCTTCATTCCACCCTTCTTACAAAGAACATGCAGAATTCATGGTTCAGATTCTGAATTGCCCTCAGTTGAGTTCTCAAATCAAAAATGCATCTCTGAAAATGGAGCTTGGCTTCAGTAGTGCAGGTCACACGCGTGTTTCCTTGTGCGTTCTCAGGGGATGAATTCATGAAATGCTGCATTCTTTGAGGGAGTCTCAGCTGAAGGCTCCATGCTGTAGGGATTGCTTCTCTTCCTCCTGAGTCTGACAAAGCCCAAATAAGTTCATCTCTTGGGGTACTCATCTGACTCATGTCTTCTGTTTCCCAGCCAAAAAGCAGGACAGATTTACCCTCCCAAAGCTCTCTGGTGGCACAGCCAGATTGCTCCCCATTTGGGAGCAAGTTTGGCTGTGATTTAATTGTGGAGTGTGCAGTCCTTCTCTAGGAACAGACCTGCATGCTTTCCTAAATGCAAATTGTACCTGGGATGAGTGACCCAGCAGTCATTTGGGTTTCACTCTGTGTAGTTGACTGGAGATGCTGTGTGATTTTTGGGTGAACAAATCAATGTAATTTGGCAGGGATTACCTATGTGAGAATTGAGTACAGTTGTTGCCTCTTATTTACTAGTTAAGCTTGTGTTTTGGTCATTAGCAGAGTTATGCAGCCACATCTAAAAATAAATATGAAAAGAGTTTTTGTTTTTCTCTACTCTTTTCCTAGTTATCTTTAGAGCTTGACACTGCCTGGCACAGAACTTATGCTATGCAGTCTCCAGTGGCCTTTCAGAAAGGCTTTTCAGGCTTTGTTGACCCATTTCCTGGATTAGTCTGGCTAAGTTATGGATTATTTTGTCTATTAAGCTTTTTCTTGTGTCCAGTAATTCAAGAATGGCATATTGGCATAATAATGTATTCAATAGTTGAGTTTCTGAATCCATGTGTGTAACTCTTTACAAAAGTCTGAAGAAGCAAGTGGTAATATTCTGATTTCATCCAATATAGAAGACAGTAACTTGTCAAGTAGACTTTGTGCTTGGTGGTTTTTTTTAATCATGCTTAAATAAGTGCTTAAATTCTAGAACAACAGGAAGCAGGCAGTATGATACATTTGTTGATGTAGGATGTCAGATAATTTAGTACAAATTACAGATTCTTTAAATACTTGAAAACAGTGAAGGTCAGGAAGCCTCCATTCAAATTTTTCCAGCGTATGTATAATATTTTACGGGATGTCTGTCTGTAGACTGCAAAAGAGTAATCTGTAAAAATCAACTTGTTTGTTGTTTTTCATGTTGTCTATTTATGCCCTGACAAATGAGCATCGGATGCAGTGTGGAGTCTGCAGAGCAGCAGAGGGTTCAAGGTTACAGTCAGACACGATTGTGTCCTGCAGCACGAGGAAACTGGGCTCAGGCTGTTATCTGGAATGGCTTGTTTTCAGTAAACAACTTGGAAGGCTTGAAACAACACCTTGGTGGCTTCCTCAGGCAATGTAATCAATGGCTTCAACGGTTTAGAAAAGGAAAGTGATCAAAAGTCCTGCTATTGATAATTTGATTCTATCAGATGAAAGTTTTCCTCGCAGTCATTATACTGCTGAGATTCCTGAAAAGATACATTTCAAAGTGTGTATGGAGCAATAATTTTGTATTGAATCAGTGGCTGTCATCTTGAAAATGAGAAAATTCTAGATTAGCTGTCTGTATTTCACACTTTATTTTATTTATATTACATATTTTATATTTTTCTGTGTTGCATATGGGGCATTTAGAGAAAGAAAGAGGGAGAGAGAAGGAAAACACTGGTGCAAAGCAGCTGTGTGGGCTCAACAAGTTTTTCAGTCAGTGGAAGTGGTTAGCCTTTATTGTCCAAGTGTGTTAGATGCTTTCAAGTTTGGTCTTTTCTGTAAATGCAAGTAAAGCAGCATTTTTCTCTAGCTCAGCGCAGCTGGGGCTACATCAGGTGCATTCATTTCACAGTACAGTAATTTCACAATTATAAGCTGCACCTGATTATAAGCCGCACCTCCCGGTAGCTGGACAGACCACGGGATTTGACTTTTTTTTTTTTTTTTTTTTTTTTTTAGAGAGGATCCATGTGTAACAAAGTAACAAATCAGTAACAGAATCACTGCCAGCTGGGTTTGGTGTCAGGTGCTCAAGTTGCAAACAGTTTTCATAGACCAGCGAAGCCTTTAAAGGCAGCCCCAGGCACCCTCCCCAGCCGGCTCTTACTTCTGGGTTGGCATTTCACTGGGATTTGTCCATAGATAAGCTGCACCTGAATATAAGCTGCACTACTGGGGTAGGCTGAATTCTTCAATGAAAGAGGTGCGGCTTATAATCGTGAAATTACTGTAAACATTTCACATGCACCTTCCATGGCCACATAGAATGTAGTGAACATCTGGGAGACCAACTCCCAAATGTAGTGAAAACATGTTTACAGTTTGTATTCTGCTGTGGAACATCAAGTTTATCTGTGGGAAATAGTTGCTGAAAGTAGTCATTTAAATATCAGCTTCTACTGGTGCTGATTGAGATGCACTGACAAATGCCTTTGTGGAGTACAAACTGAAGCTTGATCTGTGGCCACTAAAATGCAGCAAAACCAGACTTAATTTCCCTGGTGAAACTGTGAAAGCCTCACAAACCCATAGCATCAGTGCTAAGTAGGAATAAAGTTTGTGTTCCATTGATGGACATCCAGAACTTTCTGTAAATTGAAGATGCTGAGAGAATCCTTTTCTTACAGCGGTAAAAACAGATAATAATCAGACAGACATACAGTTTAATATTATGCAGGAACATGAAGATGGCCTTTATTATTTATACAGAAGTGTAACATTTTACTAGTCCCTAAGAGAGATTGTGGTCTACAACCACTGTTTGAATACTGTGAAGTACTTGCAGGTGTTCTCTTTATACATAAGCAAAATTCTGATTTCCCCTTCATTTACCTTTTTTTGTTAGTAAAATTTGTAGTTGTAGTAAATTGTAATTGTAATTGTGTTGTAATTGTAATTGTTGTAGTAAAATTTTTGCAAAAGTGTTCAGTTATTATGTACTCTTGAGAATTGCATATTGTTTTGGTGTCTGATGAGGAAGCCTGTGTTCAGAAGAAATCTGATATTAAAAAGGCTGATTGATACTGGATAAGTTTTATGACTTTCAAAAGTGTTAGACTTAAAATACTCCTTCTAGACTCTTGAATCATCATAATACACACCAAAATAAAATCATATAGCTAAAAAGAGTGATTTTTGTCGCAGTTTGGTTTCAATTGAATCTTCTAAATCAGTAAATAAATGTTATAATTATTTCCAAAACAAAGTTTGAAGTCAGTGACATCCAGAAAATATTTTAGAACTCTTACCTTTCACAACTCAGATTTGGATTTTGAGATGTGCAGAATGGAAAACCATCTCTTTCAAGAATTTTCAATAATAGGTATTTTAATGACAGGAAAGGCTTTTTTAGAGCATTTCATTGTACAAAATGTTTTGAATATTTGTGAGGTTTTTTGGTATTATTTTCCTCAACAATGCTTGCCAAAATGTTATGGGTTTTTAGAGTACTGTTTGAGAATCTTTCTATCTGATTGTAGGAAAAAATTGTCAGATGCTAAAAAAAATATGTATTCCTAGATGTCTTATGATATTTGGTGTGGAATGAAATGGAGTGAGAAGCCCTATTGAAAACAAGAAGTTAGTTTAAAACAAAAAGTATAATCCACAATATTCTGTAAAATTTTCTGGGAAAGGAACAAGAGTGGTTTTGCATAAAAGGGGCATTTGAGTTTTTAAATTTTTACTGAGATTTTTTTTCAAGCAGGCAGCAGTTTCCAATCTTGTGTTCAGATATATTCATGCCCCTTGTGTAGACACAAGCAAGGACACTATTTACAGTTACCTTCTAATTCACTGCTGGCTGCTGTTTCATTCACATGAGGAAACAAGTTGGACTTTTTATCATCACCTTTACTTTGTGTGTAACAAAGCAGTTTGTTTTCTACTAGCACAATATTAATTATGCCACTAATAATAATAGCAAACATCTGCAACAGTAATTTACTCAGCCTTTTAACGAAGTCCACTATCCTCATTCCTCTCAAGCCTTTGGTTGTGTGAGTTCTGTAGGACTCCTGGAGAATGGAGTTTGGAAGCACAAGCTGTTATGTTGTTGTTGGACTTTTTCACCCTAGGAATTAAGTCTTCTTTTTCTAAGCAACCCTCTCCAAATCCTTGTCCTGCTGTGTTTATGAGCCGAGCTTTACTCTAGCCAAGAAAATTTGCATACATTATGGAAGAAAAAACATTTGTCAAATCATGCAATAAAAATTACTTAAAAAAACCCGAATGTTAATTATCCCATGAATATAGTTGCTCTCTGTAGTCACACTTCTTTTTGGGGACATTATTGCAAGATAAGCAGCAGCTTTGGGAAGGTAATACAGGCTTTCTTACTGATAACACAAGCCATGTCCTCAGGGAAACATCATACATTCCAGCATATTTCAGGAAATTTCATAAATTTCAGCATATCTCACATGTGTCAGGCATGTCTGCTTCTCAGGATGGGACTTTTTTTTTCAAAAGGAAATATATTTTTGGTTTTCCCTCAAAGCACGTGGCTTTGTCTCTTAGGTAAGTTACACTGTCTTAAAAAAGCCCCAAAACCATCCCATCATCTGATTCATGAGTATTAGCCTAAATCTAATAGGGCTTTCAGATGTTCCTTTAAGTATCTTTCTCATGATGAATACTTTCTTACTGCCCTCTTTTAAACCTCCTGACTTCTAGAATGCTCTCCATGGATGAGGTATGAAAGTATTCAGTAGGAATCTTGTCATTTTCTTTGGAACTTGGCAGTAGGATTTTATTTTTTTCCCCCTGCTTGGAGATACAAAAGAGGTTTAGAAGTTAAGCCTGGATCAGTGATCAGAATTGAGTACTGGATACACAGAAGGCTGTGCAGAAGATGCACATAATACTGTTTGAAGTCATTATTGAGCATTGCTGGGATTTGTGCTGAGAAGTGGAAATCCTTGCAAGTGGTATTGAAAGGGAGATATAATACAGTATGTCTGAAATGTAGAAATACATTCAGATAGTATTTTAGCAACCTGAAAAACAAAAGGAAGCTGCACTAGTCAAATAAAAGGTAGAAAAACTTGGAACTTGGCAATTTATGTGTTCATCATATGTTTTTTGAAAATCCCTCCAGAAAATGGTAAATTTCAATGTAATTTTGAAAATTTTGGTATGTTGTTACAATTTTTATTGTTTTATTTTTTTAAGGAATCCAAAATGTACTCAGCTTGTTCTGTGCCGTGCTTACAGAAAATAAGGTTCTCTTTCACTCAGCAAGTTTTCAAAGGCTCAGTGATGCCTGTAGGGCTCTCGAGTCTTTGATGTTTCCCCTCAAATACAGGTGAGTTAAGTTTGGATTCTTTGAACTCCTTAAATAATTTTATAACTAATTTTTTAACTTTTATTACAAATACAATTTGTTATAAAAACAAACTGCATTTATTTTTTGTTTGTCCCAAACAAAAGGAGTTTTGCTATATTTGATCAAATCAGCAAAGCTATTAATGATGAAATATTCAAATCCTATTGTGTACACATCATTAATAAAAATCTGGTTGCATTGTGGCAGTGGAAACAATTAAGGGAGAAATATTCCACCTGCAAAAGTAGGGTAGAACCCAGAAGATTCTGTGGCTCAAAGATAGCAGCTATATCAGTGTGTCACAGTTTTAAGTCACTGACAAATGTCCACCAGAAAATGAATTTAAGTCAACAGACTGATCCTCTCTAAAAAGCCACAGAGGGATCCAGAATTTTGAAATGGAAAACTTAATATCAATCAATTTGAGTTTTTTTAGGAAGAAGACATCTAACTCTGATCCATCTCTTTCAAACTATGCTTTTATTTTAACAGCTTGTTTTTATTTAAAATATTTCAGAGATTGGTTTCATTATAATACAGAATAAGAAGGAAAAACTGGAAAATGGTTTTGGAATAGGTTTCTTAATGTTTATCTAGCAATGAATATAAACTTTTAATAACTATAAATTAGGTGTAGAAATGCATTGATCAATTTAGATCCAGCTCTTGATGTTGTCTTGATGAAACACCGAATTTTTTTAATTATCAAACCAAATAAACAATACCTGAAATAGTGTTCTATGCATAATGTTTAGCTGTCATTTCAATGTGAAAACAAAATATTTCCTTTAGAGACGTGTTATTAATGAGATTTATAAAAGGCTGAAGTGTAGGTAGATGGCCAAAAACTTACAACATTTTTTAAATGAATGTATTATCTATAACTTTAGTGTCCCTTATGACTAACAGGAAGAATTTTAACATTTCTTTTAAAAGAAAAAAGTTGCCTTATGTGAAAGGATGGTCAGAAGATCTTTATTCTATTTCATTTCTTCTTTTCACAGTTATCCCTATATTCCAATTCTTCCTGCACAGCTACTGGAGGTTCTCAGCTCCCCAACACCTTTCATCATTGGGGTCCATTCTGTCTTTTGCAATGACATTCATGAGCTTGTGAGTATTTGTGCCCACTCACAGTGCCTTCTTGGGTGTTTGTCTTGTTTTGGAGGACAGGTGTCTGCTAAGAAAGGCAGAAGCCTCACTTGAAATGGAAAATGTAAATCCCCTCCCTCCAAATTATTATGATTTTGAAATTAAGGAGATATCAGGCAAAGATATAGGAATAGGAATAACATTTCTTTACTGAAAAAATTAAAATAGAAATACAATACTACAAAGAAACAAACCCCAAACCCTGACAAAGTCCGAGTACAATCTGACACCCTGTCAGTCAGGGTGTTGGTAGCAGTCCCATTAAATGGTGGCTGCAGTCCTCTTGCAGTGACAGATGTGGTTCAGTTGAAGCAGTGGTTCTGTAGAAGGTGCTGTTTCCCTCCGGGGGTCCAGTGGTGATGTGGAAAGGTCTGGTTTTCCTCTGGAGTCTAGTGGAAAAGGTCTGCCTTGGTATTCAAAATCTCAGTTTTTATCTAGGTAGGAAAGTCTTGGCTCCTCCCCTGACTGGAGCATCTCCCAATGGGATGAAGTAATTTTCAGTCCCACAGTGGCACTCAATGGGCCATTGGCAGGATAGAACTCTCTGGAGGAAGGATTGGCTTTCAAAAGATAAAGAACAATGCCCCACCTGGTTTCAGTGGATGGCCCATTAGCAGAATATCTCCCATAGAGATCAGGATCACTGCCCCAGCTGGACTCAACAGATGGCGATAGAATACAGACTCTTGTTCACATCCTGTGTTGCAACCCAGGAGAGTGTTCAGCTGCAGAGCATTTCTGAGTGCTCTGGAGGTGCCTGTATGAGTAATCCACATATGTTCCAAATATTACTGGAAGAAAGCAAGGCAAGACAATCAGAAGAAGAAAAAAGAGAAATAACATCCTTTTTTTTTGGGTAAATACACGTAAATACACTGAGGCTGTCCAGTAGAGGGAAATTATTTGATTCTAGTGCAGGAGGGGAAGGAATGGATCCATTTCTGGCTTTGTCATCTATTTGTCCTGAGCTTGAGCAATTCACTTAGGATTTTGAAGGGTGTTCTCAATTGTTTTATTTCTCCCTTTTTGAGTATATGCTTGGAGAAACTGAACTAGGGTTACAAGACGTGCTTAGAAGCATGAAATTTTGCTTCTAGTTGCCCTCACTATGTTGCTTTGCAAGCAGCCTGTTAGACATCTTATGTCTCTGAACACAGACCTGGAACATCCAAAAACAAAAATCACTTTTGAAAGTTTGGCCTAATTTCATTTTCACTGGTTTAATTTCATTTTTCAGGGCTAGATTCAGTAATATGAAGTATTTGGAGTTTTTCCTGTATCAAAAGCATTAAGTACATTGAAGTACCTTTTTTTTTTTTTTTTTAACTTATGTGCAGAAATTTGAGCTGTTTAAGCTATGTTCACTGTATACTCTTCTACTAATACTATTTGTCTCTTACAGTTAGATGTAATCATAGCAGACCTGGATGGAGGAACAATTAAAATTCCTGAATGTATTCATCTGTCCCAGCTGCCAGAGCCACTGCTACACCAGACTCAAATGGCACTTTCACTGGTATGTTTGGATAAAATCCCAGCTTTTCACCCTCTCACCTATTTGTAAATAATGAAAAATTTCAATATTAAGCTTTCAGCCACACTGGAAATGAGATGTAATAGAATGATTCATGCAATGTTCCTGTTTTTAGAGGAGTTTGTTTTCTGTAGTTCAGGTTAATATCATCAGTAATGGAAGTGTAAAATGTCTTTTCACTGTTCAAGAGGCAGAGATTTTTCCTTTATAATGATTTTTAATAAGAGTATTTGAGCAGCTTTATTACTACTCAGTTGTGCGCCCTTTTTGTATTTATAAATTCATTTCAAGTGTAAATTTTCTTGAAATTTAACAAATTAATAACCCTTTAAAGTTTATTTGTGTGATGCCTCTGTTTCAGTATTTAGGAATG
Source organism: Sialia sialis (assembly GCA_009812075.1). Taxonomy (NCBI): domain Eukaryota; kingdom Metazoa; phylum Chordata; class Aves; order Passeriformes; family Turdidae; genus Sialia; species Sialia sialis. The sequence goes on along the minus strand of VRYO01001269.1, from coordinate 37,339,194 downwards.
ACAGATTCTACTTAGGGAGTTCCCATAAAAAGTACTTCAATTTGCCTTTTGATGTCATTGTAATAAATTAGAAATCACCTTATTTGGAGGCTTCTGAGCAAATCGTACCTTAAACAGAACAATTTCTGTTAATCTGTTTCAGCTGAATTGACTCTAAAATCCCTAAAATTGATCAGTTTCATAGTGTGTGATAGGAGTTTTTGATAACTAATTCACATATTGAAACTTGAAGCTGAGAAGTTAATTCCATCTTTATTTCCATACAGTCTTCACAATTTAACTCAATTTATTACTTGAGGTACTCAATATCAGTGAATATTAATTTGAGAAAGAAAAAAAATATCTTTTTCTCAGCAAAATGAAGGAAAAAAGATTATGTTTTCAAAATTCTCTAGGTTTTGCATCCTGATTTGGAAACAGCAGATTATGCATTCCCTCCCCCACGAACAGCTTTATCACACTCAAAGATGCTGGTAAGATTTCTGTGTTATTTTCTGTGTCTGACTGTCGTAAGTGAAAAACTGTTGAAATTTTAGACTAGCTTCCTTTTATAAGAATTTGTGCTTGCTTAATAGTATTATTGGTGGAGCAAAGCATTTTGCCCTCTAATAGCATTCTGATGGGTTTGAAGTTTTATAAAATCCAAAAGCCAGTGCAATTTAAGAACACACATTGGGACTTTTTGTGTAGATATATTTGAAAATGGGAAAGTCTTAGGTGGTATAATATATTTGTTATACTTATTTCTTGCTTTAAGATTGGGATTTTCCATTGCTGAGGACATGTCATCCAGACTTCATCTAAACTAATGGAAGAATTCCACTAGGATCTCACTTTGAATAAGGAAGTTTCAGATTAATATAATTTTGTATCAAAATAAGAATTTTGTTAAATCTCAGAAAAATTACCAAGTTTTAAAGTAGTCAGAAAAGTAAGGGTACAAATGTACCTGCTAAAATCCTGGAAAGCAGCAGAAAAGGAGCATATGTGTCAGTGAAGTGAGCCATACAAAATTTAAGATAAAAACAGAGCAACATTGGTTATGTTCCAGTGAAGAATAAACAGCCATCTAGTAAAATACTCCAATAATATATTCCAGCTTTATATCATTTTATGTATTCATTGTCTCTTTAAAAATACATTTCGGGTTGTAATTGGTTATATTTGCTTGTTAATTATCTGATCAGCTGATTACCTTATAGTAAACATTCTTTGCTGTGTGTAACATCTAAAATTAGAGTTTGTAACACCATAAAACCTGAGGTCATAAAACAGTTCTTGGGACCTCAGGTTTTTTGACATAGCTGCTGTGATTAAAGAATAGGGTGGCCTAGGGTCATGTAAGTCTTTAGTGGCATCTGGGCCAGGTAGAGATGTCACTGCCCTGAGTCTGCCCCAGCTGTTCACAACATTTCCATTTATCTTGTGGTGTGTTTGTAACCACTCCTTTACTCAAATAAATAAACCAGAACTTCAAACCCTACTATTTTGAATTTTTAAAAGTAACTCTGACTTGTTTTGATGGCAGAAAGCTTGCAAGTGAAGATGTGGGCTGGAGCAGTCCTAGCCATGTAGCTGGGCAAACCTGGAGCAGTCTGCTCATGTGGCAGAGCTGCAGCTGGAGCTGTAGCGGGATGCTCCAAGCCTGGATTCTCCAGGAGCAGCAGCAGTGCCATCTTACGCTCCTGTTAGGCCTGCTGCCCCTGCCCGCCCTGAAGACACTGCTTCTGTAGTGCTTCAAAGCCACACTTTCTTTAAGGAATAAATCCAGACTAAAATAGCCTTTTTCCTTTATTTGCATCAGGATTCTCTGATGACAGCTCATTCCTGTGGTTCACGACATCACTACCCCTCAGCCACCCAGAGCCTGTGCTGCAGGCAAAGGAGAGATCAGCAGGGCTGAGGGATGGCTGTGTACAGGATCTGCCATGTCCATCTGAGCACAGGGCAGGGGAGCCTAGTGGTCTTTTATCAGTGTCTTTTTTTATTAGTATCTATCTTCTTTTTTCCTTCGCTTTCAGTCAGAGTCAGGATTGAAGCACGAGAGATGAAATTTCATGTTCAGACTAGCTGACAAGCTAAAAGTGAAAAAATGGTGCTATATCTCACTTGTTAAAAGGTCTTTTAAAGCCAAATGATCCAATTAAAAACTAACACCTATTGCTACTTTTGACCCAATGACCAAACAACCATGACCCTCAGTGCAGCACTTTCAATGCAATCAAAGACTGCTACCTAAAACCAAGGAGGAACAAGAAGGAAGAAAAAGCCAACGCCCCAGAACATCCATCTTGTCCCATACCTATTGCTATATACTAAACCCCCAGATTCCAAACCCTTCACCATGTGATATTGCATCATTCTATTCAAAGTACACACCAGTGACTCCAACTCCATCACTCAAATTTGGAAGCCTTCTCCAAGGCCTCAGGTTAAAAGCAGTGTTTTCCTGGGGGTCAGTGCCAGAAAGCACAGAAAGTTCAAAATTTCCAGGCTTTAGGTTTCCAACAGTCTGTAAGATCCCTTCCAGCCCAAACCATTCTATGAGACAATCTCATACCTGCACAAATATCTCTGCTTCGTGTGCTGCACTGCTACACTCGTGAATCTGTTTCATACAGATTTATATGAAGTTTGGAGAAATTTCTCCTACAGATTCATGCGAAGTATGGAGAAATTTAGGCTACAAGGATGTTTTGACAGCATATTCCATTACTGCTTCCAGGACAAAGAGGTGCGAGCAATCTTCCTCAGGCTGTTTGCACAGCTTTTCCAAGGATACCGGTCGTGTCTCCAGCTGATCAGAATTCATGCTGAGCCTGTCATCCACTTCCATAAGGTAAAGGAGGAGCAGTTCTGTGTATTTGTGGTGTTTCTTTGTGCCATGTTATTCCCACAAGCCTGCCTTTTGAGCAAGTGGTTAAGTTTAAAATGTAAATAAAATTATCTACTTGTGATAAGCACATCATTTTGGCATAGCACAGTGTCAGTGTGTTTTAGTGGGACTAATTGCAGCGGCAGGACAACGAAGTTAGCAATGAAATTTAATACAAATAAACATTTGTGGAATTTTGAAAACCTCTGTATGTAATAACTTGATTGAAGGTGCTAGTTTTTTTTATTACCTGTTAGATTTATAAAATGTGTGCATCAAATTTCCAGTTGTGAATTTAGGTATAAAAAGATACTATGTACAGTAAAAAATTTAATTAGAAAGTACCACTTAGTAGTATAAGCTGATAGGCTGGTGAAAATGCTTAACTAGTACATAACAGTTGCTTGTAATTGTAATTTTGATGCTGATTAAAAAAGGTGCATTTTTTTCTGTCTTTGTTGCAGGCAGCCTTCTTGGGCCAGAGAGGCTTAATTGAGAATGACTTTCTAACCAAAGTCCTCAATGGAATGGCATTTGCTGGCTTTGTGTCAGAGAGGGGTCCTCCCTTCAGAACCTGTGATCTTTTTGATGAGGTGAAAACTGTTTCTGTATTCTCAAGTAAATTACAATTTACTGTGATGTTTCAGCATGGGGAAAACTGCTGGAATGTTTCTGAATCCCCACTGTTTATTATATCAACTTTATATTAATCATCTCAACTCTTGTTTTCTGCTAAGGAGATATTTCTAGCTATTTCAATAAAATTATACCCCCTCATATGTATGAAGTTAAATAGTTGTATAAGTTTTGGTAATGCTGTTCCTGCTGTCAGATCTGTACCTTCATAAAACATTGCATGTGCTAGTACAGAAATATTTTCAATAATTTAATTATATTCTCTGAAATGTTAACAACCTCATAGAGAAATACTGCATTAAATACCCAACAGTGTGAACTGAGACAAAAAAATAATTTAAAAAAACAATACCATAGTTTTTACTATGTTGGCTTTGAGTTGAATGCAGAGTAAAAATAGAGTGTGATATTAATTCTGTGTAGTACTAGTAGTACCTGTGAGAAGTTTGGATTGAGGTATAGAAATGTGAAAGGACTGGTTTGTTAACACAGGACTTTCTGTCTGGTAGTAAGTGCTGCGTTGAAACTGAGAACGTCTCATGTTCTAGAGCAATGTGACACATTTTTCACTGTTCAGCTTTCTTTCATTAATTTCAATTTAAGATTAACTTATTAAAGATTCAATTTTAATTTAAGATTAAGTTATTTCATAACTTGAATAGGAAATATTTCTTTTTAGTTGAATTATCAGCATTTTTATTCTTTCTTCTTTTAAAAATAAGTTGGTGGCCTTTGAAGTCGAAAGAATTAAAGCTGAAGAGGGCAATCCACCAAAAATGATAAAGCATGTTAGAGAACTTGCAGAACAGCTCTTCAAAAATGTAAGTTGACTGTACCTGCTGCATCTGTAGAGTTGAGGTGGTAACATTGAAAATTCTGATTTCTCAGATTGATCCAATGTCCAGAAAATGGAAGTGACTGCTTGTGTAATCATTATCTACATTATGGCAAAAAACTTTAGAACTTTGAAGTTCATGAAATTTGTACATGCAAAAGAAATTCAATATTATACTACTGATTTATGAATGCTAAAATTGATTTAGATATAGCTACAACCACTTACCTGTTTTTTTAGTGTGTATTCGCATAAGGTCTATAAACTGCTATCTTCTCTGCAACAACCTATCCATGCCAAATACATCTCTTTTCTTGCCTCTCAACAGTTTATATAAAAATCATACATTTATAGTGTATATTATATAATCTATACCATGTATATATATAGAGTACAATTTGGCATAATGTGTGCTTGCAGCAGTTCTTTCCTACTGTGTGAACCCTGGTTTTTGTGCTCAGCAAGCATTATTTCATCTTTTGCAGCCTGTTTCTTCTACTCTTTAGGTTTCCTACAACTCCATTTCCAGTTTAATTTTTGCCTTCATATCATGTTTATATTACATACTGCTTTTATAAAGTCTTTTACCATTCCATTAGCTGGTTCTGGAATGTTTTTTTTTTTTGTTTGAGGGTTTTGAATTTTTTTGTTTGCTGTGAGGTTTGTGGGCTTTTTTTGGCATAAACTGATCTCCCTCCCCCCTCACTCTTCTGCAGTTATTCAGACTCCAAAGAGCATTATCTATTACACCATCAGCTGACACCTTTGTCACCTTTTTTTTTCTACATCCCACTTCCCCAAAACTGTGGTTTACCTCTACAATTCTGAAAAAAACCCCACAAGAACTACCAAATGCTAGGGTGTTTGGAGGTTTCTTTTGTGTCTTTTCTGATGATGAAATTTATTTATACCACTGTGACTGACCTGCTCCTTCACTACCACTAAGTCAGTGACTTCACAGGAGCAAAGTCAGTGTGGCTTGAGAAGTCAGATTTTTAGTAGTTGTGCATGCACCTGTCTTTGACTAAATATAGGTGATGGGTAACACTGCTTAAGCTGTACCTAGAGCTGCCTGATTTAAAATAGACTGCATGATGTATTTTGACATCTCGTTTCACAGTTCTAATAATCATAATATTGTAGCTGTGACAGTTTAGTAACAAGGAAGAAAGACAAGGTCTGTTAGGGAGAGAAGATGTTTGGATGAGTCCTGCTGATACAGGTGGAAAATCCAAGGCATTAGACCTTTAATTAGCCCACTAGTATGTGTATCTGACATAACATTTGTGATGTCCAAGATAAAAGTAACTTTTCTTGTGTATTGCCTCTGAACCTCACCTCTCACTGAAATGGATATTGGAGCAGTTGCTCTCCTTTTCTGGCACTTTCTGCCCTCTGTCCTCTGTTACCCCACCTGAGACTGTATTCCTTGCACTTCCTTGCTTCCCCTGGCATCTGCTGCTGTCATACCCATGGAATTTTGGCTGATTCCATTAAATTTTCCGTTGCAGAGAATGTATGTGTCTAAGTAGCTGTTCTGTTTTGACTGCTATTTCTCACGTTGATGCATTTGATCTCCTTGTTGCCTTTTGCTCCTATAAACAACAGTATTAAGCTTCTGTTTACAAGGTTTTTTCCAAACTCATTGTGCATTTACAAGAGAGACCTCACTGATTGAGAACATTCTTTGCCAGTGGTATGTAGCCAGTAATGAGCATGGAGTCATATTGAACAGCAATAAATTCAGGAGTAATAAATGGTAGCCTCAGAAGAAATAAATGAAGATACAGAAATACCCCATTTTGTTTGATTACTGCACCCTTGGAAATGTGAGTTGTGATTCTGTGCATAGTGGTAGATAGTCTCTAATGAAGAGCTTGACTGTCACACTGGTCCTTAATATTCATTAATTTGTATAGAATCAGCCTAAGTTAAGCATTTTGTTGCTGTTTTGAATTTTGCACATTGACAAAAAAAGTTTTATAAAAGCCTTTAAGAAAGTTGTAAGTATTCAAGTTAATGAGTCAAGAGTGATCTGAATATGAAACATTTTATTAGTCATCTGCAGTAGGTATTTGACTTCTTAATCTTTCAGGTGTGGGAAATTCTCCAAACAATAGTCAAATTAGATGAGACAGATGCTAACACTGCATGATGAATTGTGTGGGTGACTTTTTGCTTTTCACCTGCAGGAGAATCCCAATCCCCACATAGCATTCCAGAAGGTGCCCCGGCCCACGGAGGGCTCTCACCTGCGGGTTCACATCATGCCCTTCCCGCGCATCAACGAGGGCCGTGTGCAGGAGCTGCTGCAGGAGGGGCTGGCCAGGAGCCAGGGAGCACCCCCTGCCACCCGTGGGGACAAGAAGTGCGTGGTTCCAGCAGGTCCCCCTGTGGGTATGTTCATTGTTCTCTGTCCTGCCTGCTTCCCATGGATCATTAGCATGTGCTGCTCCCAATTTCGTGTTAATATTGTATTTGTAGTGATCAGAGCTCAAGCATGAGAGATGAAGTTTTGTGTTTGGACTCGGTTGTTTATTAATTCTTATCTATAGCACATAGCATCTCTAGCTATCAAGCTAAAAGAGAGTAAAAATGGAGCTGTATCTTGCTCATTACAAGGTCTTTTAAGGCCTAGCCATCAATTAAAAACTACCACCTATATTATTTATAGTTGTGACCCAATGGCCAAACACCTGTGACCCATGGTGCAGCACTTTCTATCCAACCAAAAACTGCTACCTAAAACCAAGAAGAACAAGAAGGAAGAAAAGGCCAATTCCCCAGAAGGTCCATCTTGTCCCATACCTATTTCTATATACTAAAACCCCGAATTCTAAACCATTCATCATGTGATACTGCACACTTCTATTCAAACTACATACCAGTGACTCCAACTCAATCACTAAAATTTGGGAGCCTTCTCCAAGGCCTCAGGTCAAAAGCAGTGTTCTCCTAGGGGTCAGTGCCAGAGAGCACAGAAAGTTCAAAACTTTCAGGCTTCTGGGTTCCAACACAGCAAACTCTGGGGTGTAGACTCCAGTGTTTGCCTTTGCAATTTTAAAAGTCCTTTTTTATCTGCCTTTACTAAGAAGTCATCCAGAGACTGGGGGATGTAACTGCTAACAAAAAAAGGAGATTTGATCTGAATTAGATTTTGAGTTGAACAATTAAACTCAATATTTGGTCTGGTCTACTCAGCCAGGCCTGTTAAATATCACTATAGGTCACTTGAAGCACTGGCTGAACTAAGCTTTGAACCATCTGAGTTTCTCCTTTGGTACCAGTGAAAGACTTGTAAATTACTGGAAAAGGTAAAGAGCAAAGATAGCATCTGTCTCAATGTAAATATACCTGTATTTAAGCATAAAGAGCAGATGTGGACATTGTAGGCCTGTCATTTGAATTTCAGTCCCAAAGAGTTCTGTTACTCTCAGTCATACTCATCGATGTGAATGGTGGCATAAGCCACTCTGGTTCCTAAACTTGCACGTGAAGTTGGCAGGGCTTGCAAAACTTTGGAAGATGGAGTCGAAATTCAAATCCATCTTTAAAAATTGGATATCTAACCACAAGACTCCATTGAATTCTGTTCTTCTCCACTGCTTTTCTTCAAATATGGTATGGCACTTGCCTAGGCAGGATCGGCTGACTCGGCAGCAGTTCTTCAGAAATTAATTTGGGAACTTCAATGACTGCAGGGCAAACATGACCCAACTATATCGAGCTACTGCAAAAAAGCCAAACATCTTAGTAGGATGTGTAAACAGGAGCTCAGTCAGTGAACCCCATGGAGAAATCTCTTCATTGTGCTCAGTAAGACCTCAGCTGGCGTGTTTGTGTCCATTTTTGGACACTGGGAGACTGTCTCCATTTTTGGTTCTTTTGGATGGAGTCCATAAGAATGCAACAGGAATGACCACTGGTCCAGAGAATGTGACCTACAAGGAAAGATGGGGAATTGTTTAGACTGAAAAACAGGAGACTGAGGGGACACATTAATAGCAGGCTTCAATTATACAAGAGGCAGTGAGAAAAAGAAGGGGAATAATCTGCAACGATAAGAAGTAATGGGTTTAATTGCAGCATAAGAAACAGTGTTATTTGTCAGCAAGATGTGGTAAAATGAGGATTGTGAGGCAGTTCAGTGGATTTCTTGTGAAGCCATGGAGTCTCTTATCACAGAACATTGGGAACATACTAGACAAACATGAGAAATAACGTAAATAGAGTTGATCCTGTCTAGGGACAGCAGGGTGAACTAGATGGCCTCTTGAGGTCCTGCCCTGTTTCTCTTCGAGTTTATGCAAGAAGAGGATGAACTCTCTTCACCTGCCTTTTCTGTTGACTGTATTGTTGAATCTGGTACTTACAGAAAATTTAAAGGCTATGTAGTTGTATTGTCTTTCTTCAAAAGGCTGGCTGCAAGAGAAGGGTTTTTTTTTAATAACTTAATTTCTGTGTCAAAGCAGCGTTTTGCTGTTTCTTTTTCTGAGGAACAGCTTTCACATTTACACTCCCTGCTGAGCTGTCTCTCAGAATCCTTATATCTAAATAGCTCATTATTAGCTACTAGAAAGACATATCCTGAATTTAGATACTATTTATTTGATATTATAGGGAAAAAGTGAATGTCAGTTCTTGCATTCTGAGTTTTCTTGAAAAATCAAGGCAAAACAATGCATTGAGAAAATAAAATCTCAGCAATTTGAAATCTAGATAAGAGAACAGGTTTGTCAGGTTTTATTCCATGTTGCAGAATTCTTGTCATGGCCATCTAAAGACAGTTAATACTGCTACAAAACATGCAAGGCTGTGTAGCTCAGTGCAGAACACACACACATTTATTGATAATTTGTGTTTATTTATGTGTTTGATCAGTATATTAGAGCTAATAATCTCTTTGTGCCTGTATGGGACAAAGAGAACAAATAGTTAAGAGAATCAACTACTCCAGTTAAAATTCAGAGCACTCTCCTCTTCAGAAGGTACAGGAGAACCAGAGAATTGGGATCTTGTGTTCCCATCTGCCTACAAATGGTATTTGCTTAACAGAACTAAGGGGAGGATGCAGTAATTATTTTTTTAAAGAAAATTGTGGTATTCTTTGTGGTTCTTGCAGACTTTTCACAGATGAATATTCTTCTTTTTCTTTGTTAGTTTCCATAATGGAAAAAGGAAGCACAGTTTTCAACAGCGCTCAAAGGCTGGAAGTTGTTCGAAACTGCATCTCATTCATTTTTGAAAACAAATTTTTGGAGACTGAAAAGGTAATAAAATGAAATTTTAATTCTCCCAAATTACACTCTGTTCTGTTAATGAGCAAATGGAGACTGGCCTAATCACAAAGAACATTTTGAAGTCCTGCTAAAGATTATTTTGGCCATTTAAATGAATGAAGTAAGCAATAAAAATAATCATCTAAATGCAATATTGTGTGTAATATGAGGCTAATGGATTTGAAAACCTGTTTCTAATCCTACACGAGAGAGTTGAAAACTCTTTTTGTAAAATTTATTACTGTTATAAGTAGCATTGTCCACATTTTTTTTAAGAGGGTGTATGTTGGTTTAGCAGCATTAATTAGAAGGAATGCAAACAAAAAGCATAGGTATGTGCTTTGGTGTTTAACAACCAATGCTTGTTGGAAATTTTCAGTACAGTTAATTTTGCTGGTTTTAAAAATCAGTAATTTGATAGAACTCAGAGATTAATATAAACATTCAGCATGTCTGTCTTCACTGAAATGTGCTAGTGAGTTTTTGTCCTTGACATTCTTATTTTCTTTTCATTAAGAGGTTGCCAGGTTTTGTAGATTCTGTCCATAGAGTTTTTGGGTACTGATTGTAGAACAAGCACTCAAACTTAAAATGAAATCTAATTCCACATCTGAAAATGACTTCAAAATTATTTTAAGAAATTTTTTGATTTCTCAGGGAAGTATCACCTGCATATCTCTGATGCTGGTGAGATCAAGATAGAAAATGAGATTTGCTTGTTTTATGAGTTATGGTGTCAAAATGCACATGGGGAAAGTCCTAATGAAGTGTTTAACTCTTTAAAAGAGTTTTCATCCAAGCAGAGAGCACAGTAGTTTTTAACCTCATTCAATTTCCAGGCACTTGGGAAAGTTCAGTGTGTTTTTTGTCCCTCCATATGGTAGATTTTTCCCTAGCAAATAGGCTGCCTTTTCTTACCTAGCTGTTACCTCAGCCTAAAGGGCCACAGCTGATAATCACTGTTGTAGCATTTGGTGCATCTTTAAAACTTTGATATAAATATTCTGTTGGCCCTGGTTTAGGATAAACTGCATGACAATCTAGTGGCCTCACTGCTATGGGAACTGTGCCACTTCTAAACCCATTTGTCATTCATTGCTTATCACAAAATGTGCTGCTCAGCCTGGATAGGCAAACTCCAGCCCTGGCCTGGCTGTGCCGAACAGAGCACTTCATCCACAATAATCCATTTCTGATTTCACATCCATTCACTGCCTGTCCATATGAAAGGATTTCGAGTTACAGGTGTAGGTGAGAAATGCTGTTTAATGCATTTGGGGAAAAAATGGAAAAAATTCACTACTTGGTAACTCAGGCTAAATCAACCATTATGTGAAAGTTTGATATTCAAGCTAATGGGTAATTTTCAGAGTTGTTCTTTATTTACTCGCAGTTTCCTAATAAAAAATGAATGCTATCCAGTATGAGTAGTGCCATTTGATTTCATTTCCATAAAGTGAGGTGTTGTTCTCTGCAGACCCTGCCTGCAGCTCTGAGAGCCCTGAAAGGCAAAGCAGCTCGGCACTGTCTGACTCAGGAGCTGGGCCAGCATGTGAAGGAAAACCGAGCAATCCTGGACCATCAGCAGTTTGACTACATTGTGAGAATGATGAACTGTGCTCTGCAGGTACAGTAGGACAGGGCTTTGGCCTTGGTTGACTTTCTCTTGTTTAGGATTGGCGTAAAAATTGCTTAGAGAGTTGTGGAGAAGCAAAATAATTAAATTGTACAGATCTGCCTGATATGACAAGCAGAAAGAAAAGTGTTCCCCTTATTAATAATTTAGATACAATTTAGTTTTGGTAGGTACTGAAATGATTTAAGTTAATGGCTTGAAGTGCTTTTTTTTTTTTTTTTTTTTTTTTTTTTTTTTTTTTTTTTTTTTTTTTTTTTTTTTTTTTTTTTTTTTTTTTTTTTTTTTTTTTTTTTTTGAGTGAGTCTTGGCTTTTCCAGGTAATTTTCAACCCGGAGTTCCTAAAATGTGTATCAACCACTGCTCAGTTAAAAATCCCAAAAGTGTATTTTCGACACAGTTTAAGAAAACATACTTTCTGCTTGTCACAGTGACATCTCAGTTTGTCAGAAACTCACTGCAAGTGTTTTCAGTTCATCTCCAAAGTTAATACTACTGACAAATTATTATGTACTGAATAAACCTCAACATATGGTGGCAGCTACCTATGAAAGCAAAAGATGTGGATGACTTCTTTTGACTTTCATTTCAATAATTGGTCTGTTTTGCCTTCACTTGTTCTCAATTCATCATCTGAAATATTTTATAGACTTACATGTTTTCAGTCTCTTGTCTGAGAATGTAGTGGTATTTTTATTAACTTGTAATGTGATCACATTTGGTTGTAATTTTTCTTTTGTTGACCCTTTCTAAGTTATTGTATTAAATTATAGACTTGATGGAGGCCCTTAGTATTTTAATCCCACTGTCCTCTAACCTAAAACCCACTGAAATTGTTCTGAAGCAGTTTCAAAAAAGTTGACCCACATTTTTTAAAAGGTGAGTGCTAAATGCTGCTTTCACCGAGGTGTAGAAACAAATTAACATTGATTGAGCAAATGCCACCTCAGGTCACCATCAAATGCAGGTTTTGTTGTCTGTTGCATTTCTTGTTTATTCACAGTAAGATATTTTTCTGCTGTTGTGAAAAAGGCTTATCTTTGTCTGGGCAGTGTTTTAAAAGCAAAACTACCTGCAGTCAGCAGATGGAAACTGAAGTTGACTGGCTGAAATTACACAGCACAGAGAATCTGCTTTTTGACACAGGTCATCACCTTTTCCAAGGCCTGAATTTAGCTTTAGAGTTGGGAGAAAAATTGAATTTATCAGTGAAACTATTTCTCTGTCCAAAATCATGACTATTGGAATATTGCACCTGCTGTGTATTCCAGAGTTAGAAATTTTCTTTCAAAACACAAAGGAGGATTGTATAGATGTGTCACAGATTTTGCTTCTACTTTTCCTGGGTTAAAAAAAATTCAGATATTTTTAAACAATAGGAAGAAATATACAAATCCCTTATATTTCTGTATCTTAGAAAAATGATAGGAGAAGAAAATGAAATGTGCTTTTCTGGGGAAAGAAATACTGACATCAGGTTTTAATAAAATAATAAAAGCCAATTTTACTCTGGAAGAAAAACTTTTTTTCCCATCCCAGTGATTTGAAGGCCCAAGAAGGAGCTTAAGTTCAAGGAAATGAATGTGTCTAAAACGTTACTAAGTTTAAAATAGGCTTGTTTTTCCTCAATAAAACTAGCAAATACAACTCAAATCATGAAGAGGTAAGAGATCAAATAAGGAGGAACAGTTTTTATGCCTTCTCACCCACCAAAAGTATTTTTGTATCTTTGAAAATATGAATTGAAAGTTTTCATTTGTCAGGAGTAAGCTTGGCCAACATAAAAACATCTGAACTCCTGACACTGGGCAGTGAGTTAGAAACAAGTATTTTTACTTTCTTGACATAAGAAGTTATTTATTAAGATAAAAACATTATTTATAGTTTGTATGCGCATTTTGCTCAAGTGTATTATTTGAAACAGTGTGTAAATTGTGCATTTTGGAGTTTCCCTTTATCAATTCAAGAAAAAAGCACATTATCAAGAACTTAAATAAGTTTGCCCTTGCTGCAGTGGGACTCAGCGAGTCGGCATTTTGCTGTAGACACATCAATTCTGTTAGCTGCAGGTCATAAGACCAAGTAATTTAAGTAGTGTCTGTTAAAAGACACAAAAATCTAATTTAAGAAATGTGGTCTTAACTGGAGATGTAGTAAAGCTTTAGGGAAATACCACATTAATTATTGATGGAGTTTCTGGGAGAGTCAAGTTGCAGTAGGGCTTTCAGACCTCACTGAACCACTGGACTTGTGGAAACTGCCTGAGTCTCATCCCCAGATTTTTCTGTTAACATTATTGCTCATTCCCATTGGCTTGTGCAGGATGCAAACTGAAATCCTGCTGTGGCTGGAGGCATGGAGAGGGTGATCCAAGAGCTGAGAGGAAGGGAGGGAATGCCCTGGCAGAGACTGAGGGTGGGCAGAGCCCTGGCTCCCTGCAAGACACACTGGATTGAGTGGGGAGTGCAGCAAGCTCCAGGCTTGCCCTGGGACACACCAGGCTCACCTGCTCATCCAGGTGGGAAATCTGATGCTCTCCAGCCACCAAACCTCTGCCAATAAAAAGGTGAATTGTTGCAAACTCACCAAGCCAACATTTTGCCATAGACACATGAATTCTGTTGACCGCAGGTCATTAGCCCAAATAATGTAAGCAGTGTCTTTTAAAAGGCACAAAAATGAAAAAATTTAAAGAGATGCAGGTTGGCCATTTCTGGAAGGTCTTTTGGACTGAATTCTTTGTCTTACTGTGAAGTGCCAGGTGTTAGGAAATCCGGAAGATTGCACTTTGCAAATCTAATCCAGAGCCCTCCATTGCTAGTCAAGATTTTTCTTATTGTCTAGTGTCAGGTTTTTTCATTTAATACAATCTATTATCTTTTTTTCACTGGAATCCACAAAAATAAAGGTGCATTTTCAGAGCTTCTGTATGCTCCTTTTGTCCATGAAGAGCTGGATGTTAACAAAAAGCTTGTGATAATCGCACCATGTATATTATTGCTGGTCTCATATCTGCCTGCTAGCACAGGGCTTAGGAGATCAAAGAAGTGGAATGAAATGCTCCTAATATTGCTCCAGGTGAATAGCTGTTTGATTTTAGTGAACAATTCAATAGGCTGTATTTTTCCAAGGATCTGATCTAGGCATTTGTTAACTGAGAAGTGAGGGTAGTGTTTTACCAATTATTCTATAGATGGCAAAACTTGGATTTGCCACATCTCTCTGGTGACTGTCAGCTTGAGTTCTCTCAGTCCAGGAGGGGCATTGTTTTAAACTGTTATTCTTTCCAATGATAACAGGTAGAACCTTCAAATTTTAATAGGCTTATGATTTGTGGAATAGTACATTGGAGTTTCATACTAATCTGCCTTCTTTAGTACCTGTGGTGGAATGATGGAAACCTTACAAATACAGTTAAGGTAAGGTATGATGCAGCAAGTCAGGACTCAAGTGTTAAAAACGTGCTCTTCTGTGTCTGAGAAGTATTGACAATTACTGCTGCTGAAATAGAAATTACAGAAGTATTTCTGATTGATTTTAGTAGTAGGGAGATCAAAATTACATGGAGATTGTAATGGTCATTGATGAAAGCAGATAACCTTCTGATGAAGGCAATGAAACCCCCAGCTACTTGCTTTTATGTCTGCTAGGATTTGTCACTGATCACTTGCTGCAAATTTTATTATCATGCCCTGAGTAAGACTTTTTCCCCTGACACATCATGTACTGTGGCAAACATTTTAATCAGCCTGATTCACCATAGTGTTTAATACTCTTGATAGAGGAGCAGGAGCATTATTTTCTGTTCCATATATTATGTGACTAAACTAAATTGCTGTTAAAAACCACCTGCAGTTATGAAAGCTTAATGTATTGATTGACAACTCAGTTCATTCAAACAGGTACCACTGCAGATAAAAATGCGGAATTATAGCTCTAAACACTATTTCAGTCATACTTGCTTTCCTCTGCTGTGGTTACCTCAGAAAAATTTGCAGTTCCACATAAATTGCTATTTCAAACATTTTTATTTCTATTTAAATTTTCTATAATAATGTTTGCTAACATCTCAGAAAAAGTATTTAATTTTTTTTTCAACTAAGAAGGCTATTTTTATTAGCAGGGAAACACTTGTATGTAATTATGTTTCCAACAACACATTGTACTTTTAATATTTGTTCAGAAATCATGGCAGAAACCACCTCAAGGCTTAATTTGCATACTTCTCCATTCTTTTATTGCAGCCATGACTTCCCCAGAATTTCATTTGTCTCTCTGACTTTCCTCTGACAGCAGCAAGTGAACACTGTATTATGAAATGTGGTTGCACTTAATTTGATAAAGTGGTAGTAAAAGCAAGAAGAGGCCTGAATACATTTTGGGGATGGTTTTTGATAACCTGAAACAATTTTCATATTAAAAAGACATTCAAAGCAGTTTGCATAAAATATTTAACAGTAACAGTGAATCTTCCTGAGAAAATGTATTTCTGGGAAGAGATTCTCTTCAGACAATGCAGGACTGTGAGACACCTTTATTTGGAAGAGATAAAACTTCCCATTTCTAAGTAAGAGCTCCAGGATGTCGTGGTACAACACTGTCTAAGATGTTGGTCAATAACATTGCCTAACTGCGTATTAATGATTTAGTTTGGCAAATGTGCTTCAAATTGGAAAATACGTCTGCCCCAGACATCTGGAATCTTAATCTAAACGTGATTAGAGTGGGGAAAAATGTGCATAAAACTGATAAATACATAAATACTCTCAAAATTCTGGTCTTAAGCTGTGGGGAAGGAGTGAGGTCTTCTTGTGATGTGATTTAATCTGACAATTACACAGTCATCAGTGCTGGTTTAGGCCCTGCTCCAATGTCACATCTGTGTCAATACACAAGCGTTGTGGCACTGTAATGACAGAATATCTTTAATAGTAGACTAATTAGTCATTGTTTTAGTGCTTTAGGTAGTTTCTGATAGATCACTGTGCCTTTCCACAGTGGCAATAACCAGATGTTTGTCTTTCTAATAGATTATACTGGATATTCTAGAATAAGTATACTTGTAGTACACAGTAGGAAACACAACTTTGTAGTAACCAAGACAAAATTTAAAATGTAATCTGTAGTAGGTTGCAACAAAGACACATCTGGACCATCATCTGTTCTTCAACATTGGCCAAAAGCAGATGGAAGATAATACTGATGTATTTTACCTCTAGGGCTTTGCTTGTGATTCTTCTGAATCACTGCAGTGTAATAAGGGCCTCTTTGTAGCACTTACTATGCAGTCTGTTGGGAAAGTAACTTTGATAAGCAAAATTTAAAATGGTGTCATTCTATCAATAATATTTATTTTTCTTAGGCAAGTAACTTTTGTATTATATTCTGCCACCAGATAAAGTTTTAAAACCTATCAGTCAGTTTAAAACCTCTCAGAATTCAGAGGTTTGTGAATACTGTCCAATAACAAGAAAGATTTTATTATTCCTGAGAGAAAATCAGCTTGGTGTGTGTGTCATATGATTCAAATTCTTGGCAATATGAAGGTTACATGAGCTAGCATTTCTCATATTTTATGTTGAAAAACTTGTTGCTAAACATCTTTATTTTGGAGGGTTACAGTAGATTTGTCTCCTTTTGGACTTTTATTTCATGACCTGTCCTTTGTTACTCAGTTTGACTTGCATTCCTGGAAGCAGAGTCTCAGAATTGATGTTTGAAAAACAACACTATTAAAAAATATTTTAAGTTATTTTAAGCATACAAAAATCTGACATGAAGAGAAATCATGGGAGTTTAACAGGCCCACACTTACTTCCATTAATTCATCAGTTATCACCACTTTGAACTTTCTTTTCATGTTAGACATAGTAATGGTATTATTTGAGTGGAGGAAAAAATGGAGATTCCAGTGTTTAAGGCTTGGGTTTCAAGCTTCCAGATTAATTTCTGTATTGTGCTGAACATGATTTTGGTAGGGGGTTTTTTAGGTCGCATCATATGGTTCCTCTGGTATGTGATTCCCAAAGAGTAGAAATAACAGCTTTATCATCCTGCTGACTTTTTAGGGGTCCACCTATAAAATTCTGGACTTAATAAAAGAAGCTGCTATTCCTGAATCTTTCTGATAATGTCTTTATCCCAAGAGATTGCACAGTACCAGAATATCATTGTACTGATATTAAACTGATAATGCTCACATAATCTCTCTATTAAAAAAAATGGAAGCACACTATGAAAGATTATATTGTTGATCAGTTTTCATTTTTCCTTTCTTCACTCTGAGGAGCATGCTGTTTGTTATACTCACCCCATCTCAGAGGATGGCCACAGAGTCCTGGGAGAGTCAAGGGTGTCTCTTTGTGAAACCCAGAAAGAGAGTTGCTTTCTTGGCAGGGCTGCCTGTGTGTGTCTGTCATGGGTTAGTGGGGTGTGTGTGTGCTGCTGTCATGGCACTGCCAGCTTCCCTACCCTTGCTGGAGGGGTTCAGTCAGCATTCCCTGCACTGCAGTGTCAAGGGATGACCCCTTTGGCATAGCAGTAACCATTCCGTGGGCCAGGACTCTCCTGTGTAGGTGGCAGCGTTCAGGTAATTCCTTGTAGCATCCTTGGGGACATTAGCGTGTGCAGTGGTGTCCCCAGCGAGGTGCCTGGCTGGTTCCGCATGTGTGCCCAGGCCCCAGGGAGCTGTCTCCAGCTGTGTTAAACTGCCTCTGTGGTTTTAGCGAGGATGGGTTTTTGATGACCAGGCAGCAGAAAACCATGGCTTCTTTTCACACTGGGGCTGTGCCAGCAGTGCTGTTCAGGAATGAGCTTGTGTGTGGCAGGGAAATTCCTAAATTGCTTTTTTCCTGTAGACTTCCGAGACCCTGCTTCTGTTAATCGTGACTTCTGCATGGTCCTGCCCTGCAGAACTATTGCACAAGACTGTTACTAAAAGAAAGGAAAAGAGAGGGATTAGCAGAAATGAGAGTCGCATGGCGTGCTGTCCATTCTTGCATCTGCCTTCAACTTCCCTCCCGGCTTCTGACCAAAACATGTGGTGTTCACACACTTCCTCCTCCCTTTGACGTGTGCACATGTGCACGTGCATACCAGAGCAGGTCCAGCCTTGCTCTAAGAGTCTTTGCTTAATATTGTATAAAAATACCCAATGATAGCAGGGTGATGGTTTTAACACAGGAATCAGCAGAGCTGCATGTGAGCAGTGGCCCCAGCAGCTCCTCGGGCTGGTTGCAGCTTTGGGGCTCACAGGGGAATTTCCCTGAGCAGCTCCCTGGCACAGGTGAGGAGGGTGGCACAAACCCATCCATCCCAGATGGGTCTGTGTGTTGTTGGGCGGCTGGAGCAGGCTTTACTCAGGCTTTGCTCTCCGTGGATGTCTCTTTGTTGCTGGCCTTCTGTTCAGCCCTCTCAGATTGCTGCTGGTGCAGGATGTGCTCGCCTGTGATTGCTCACACACAGGTATCTCACTGAAACCATGGAGCTCCTTGGGGTGTTGACATGGTGAGTTCTGCGTGCTCTGAAGTGATCATTACTGCTAATTGTGGCCTTGTGGTTGCCAAGTGTTCCTAATGACTCTGTGTTCTGAATAGTTTTGGTCGTGCTGATGAAAAGCAGACGTGTTCGTACACTGCTCACTGCTGTAAATAAAACAAGTCTGGGTTAGGAATTCTGTTGTACTGCTGTGCTCTCCAGCCTGGCTGGGAAAGAGGTGAACTGATGAAAGGTAGTAAAAAACAAACCAACAAAAAGTTGGACTTTGCTAATATAGCAAGCTATGTGCAATCAGTGACTTCTGTTTGTACAGGTTTTATATCTATAAAAATAAGGAAGTAACACATGGAATTTTGGTTTTCTTTAAGATGTTAGGTATGTTTACAAAGTGTATTACAGTGCAGGTCCATCATTCCCTAGGGGTATGTGTATAACACTGTTAATTATGTGTACATGCACTTCATGTGCTGTGGGTGTCATTTAATGTGTACAATAAGTGACAGAATATTGCATGGCATTGATTTGCTGTACCACTTTGTCCACACGTGTGCACAGTCTGTTTATTGGAAAAGGAATTCCTGTGTAATGTGGTCTCTGATCTTCCTTTCTCTGCACTTGACCCTTCAGGTAGTTGGTAAGCTCAGATAGAGAAGCTGCAGTGAGATCTCTGCAAGGTGTGCTGCCTTGGCCACCAGGAGAAACACACCATACAACTGGTGGTTGTTTTTATAAGGAATTTTATAAAGCTTCTCTTTCTAAGTGTTTTATTTTACATGAATTTGCATGAAAATGGCTAATGGGTGTCTATAAGAGCCTTGTTATTTTTTGCATACAGTCATTTCTGAAGCAGAAGGAGGATGAAATACCCAAAATCTTCTAATCATTTGGTTGCTGTTATGTTTGCATAACCTTTGGTTTAAACAATTGGTATCTTGGCAGCTTTCATTCAAGAACTGCAATGTGGTGCTGAGAGAAATACCATAAAATACAGGCCAGTTCTGGGTTTTGTCAGTATTTTGTGTAAACTTTGACAAATGCATGAATATGACAAACAGTAGTGAACTGTGTGACATTTTAGAGTAATTTCTGAGGAAAAAAGCATGAAGATCAATTTCTGTACAGCAAAATACCTACCTCTGCTGTTACATTGGAACTGTGTGCCATTGTAGAACAAGAACACAAAATGAGGTGTAAACAAAAGAACATTTGACAATCTGCATATGTTGTAAAACATTCTTGCAGCTGCTGGCATTCTTTTTCAATATTACGGCCCAGAATTATGACCTAAATTAATTGGCTTTTAGGATGCATGGAAAATGCCATGTAAACATGCTTTAATGAGGATTATTTTTAGTAATTCACTCCCTGTACTCAGTCATGAGGGCAGGCTTTGGTGTCTAGTGATCAACAAAGTATTTAACAATTACTTTACCTAATTCCTATAGATCAAACAAACAAATCCCACAACACCCTTTCTCCACCTCTCCCCTAATTCTTGAACTCTAAAGTCCAAAACTCCACCTGGGAGCTAAGAATTGAAATTGAAAGTGCATGTTTAACAGTCTAAAGTCCCACAATGTTTGTAAATGAACAAACTGATTTGATTTTCTATACCGATTATTTGACTTTTGAGGACAAAAGCAGCTTCTTTTGATTAAGTCCTTTAGTCATTTGAACACTTTGTAAAACCTTTACTTGGAATGTTAATTTATTAAACATCACTTTAGAGAATACAAATCCCTTGTTATACATAAGTAAATTCCATACAATTGGCATGTAATATTCTTTATCCCTTCCAGGTATATGGAATGAAATATTTTTCTAGATCTTACTCTAACTGTAGTGATAGTAATACACTTAAAATCAACTTGGTTATCAGCACTTCTTTAGAAACTTCATATTTTTCCTTGCCTGCATTATAATACTCTGTAATATTCTAATTTCCAAATTTAAGATACAACCTGCATCTGAAAACAGTAGGCATTGGAAATGATGAATTTAAAATCACTCCAGCAAACCATAATTAATTATTCCAACCAATTTAATGGGTATTCTGTAGAGATTCTCATCAAAATCAGGTATGTAGCACCTGTTATTGTAAAAGCAGTGGTGAATTTTGACTGCATCATCAGTCACGTCCTGTTGCACAAATGGGCTCCAGCAGATGACAGCAACATCGTGCTTGTGCACAGCTCTCACCCTGTGTATTAATTTAGAAAATGCAAATCATCATTATTTTAGTTTCTATGCATAGGAGAAGATTCAAAGAAGGTGAAGGGTGGTAAGTAAGAGGATTTGAAATTTTTAGGAGGTTGTTGACTGGCAGCACCTGGCAGGATGTCCACAGGAATGAACCAAAAACTATGCTCCTAAGTGTCCTTGCAAAACTGTAAAGAACAAAATCGAAAGGAACTTGGACAAAATGTGGCCATCAACTCTAGCATGGTACTGAAAGAGAAAGTAAGGGGTACTGTGGGATGCATGTCAGCTGTGATAGTGAAGGTCTACCTGAAAGCTTGAGGACTTTCTTGCTACTTAGAACTGCAGATAAGAAACAGGAATGAGAAGATGGTCAAATGCATCAGGATATCTACTTGCATTTCTTGTTAGGAAGAGAGAGAGGTAAGAAATACTTATCATTTGAGCCATCACATTTATTGTACGTGACTGACAGTTCTAGCTGATACAGTGTGTTTCATCCAGTATATGCACTAAATAAGGCCGTGCTGTCCAGAAATGATCTGTTGATCTTCAGAATTGTGTTCTGCACTCATTTGATTGCTAGTGTGTTCTCTGGAATTGGAGTCGTGCTGGTTTTAGGATGCCAAAGCCATTGCTAATGCTTGAACTTCTCAGTTTTTGTTTTCACTAGCCGTCCTTTTTTATCCAGCCATTGCAATCTGGCTCATCCTGCTGAAAGCTCCAAACATGAATTGTGAGGAAAGAATTTCAAACAGTATGACTATAGTTGGGACTTAGATCTTCACTAATATTTCACTGTACCCCAAGGTACAGAAGTTTTACTGCATTTTTTCTTAAAATGTCAATGAAATAAGAGCAAAACAGGTGTTTGGAACAAAACCTTCTGGAAGGAAGATCAGATAGCCTAGGAGAAGATTTGTCAGGGTTTTAAATTGGATTAACTGGCAATCCAAACTCTGGCAAAGAAGGCTTTCTCTGTGGCTAGCTAACTGGATGTTGCTACTAGCAGTGATTTAGAAGGCTGTGGAACAGAAAGGGATCATACCAAGATTTCCTAGAATTTATACCAAAGAAAGAATTTTGCTGGAAGGCAGTGCTAGTTCACTTCTGCTTCTTTGGTCCACATAGCGAGCTCAAGGATGTCTTTTTTCCTCTGGTTGTGTTTGCCATGCCAAACAGTTCTTGCAGAGAACAGGAATCCAAACATGCCTTTTCAGCTAGATGACCAGCTAGTATGTTTTGGGAGTTTACTTTTTGACTTCTGTAGCCAAAATTGGAGGAGTTACTTCATTGAATTCTAATCTTCTTATTTGCTGGAGCCAGTTAAAAATCCCAGAAGAAGAGTATCAATTCAGCAAGCTTTAAAACTGGAGGGTTCTGAGGGTAGTTCTACAACTGCCAGTTCAAAATTGGTTTACTGTTTCTTTCATTGTCTTTATCTCTTACCAAAAATCCTTCTTGCTTGTTTTGGATTTTTACAAAAGCAAACATTTTGTTAATAGCCAAGAAATTAAATTCTTCATAAGAAACAGTTCCCACATCTCCTATGCATTTATCATACTTTTATTATTGGACTACCCAAAAGTGTAAGATTGCAAATAAAATCTGTAACTGTCTGAAAGAGGTGGCTGAAAAGTACAAAGTCCGTGCACTGAAAAGTACAATCAAGGTTTAAAATACTTAACATTAACTTAAATAAAAATATTGCATTTTCTGTGTTTTCCTTTTCCATAGTTTAAATATTTGTATTGGAATATATATTTCTTTGATGGATGTTATCTTGGAGGGAGCACTTTACTAATAAATCAGGCAGACTTGAAATGTCTGAATCTCTTGGGCTTTCCAGGCTTTGTAGCAACATTCTTCCTTGATCACACAAATTTGAGGTGTTAATCAAGGTGGACACTGCTCTACAACATGCTACTTAATCATGCACAACATACATCTTTCAGTTTCCCAAATTTGCTTTAAGTATTCTTTTCTATGAAATGTTTGCCCTTTAAATGACTTTATTGCTGGAGGTTTTTTTCTCCTAAAACAATGGGATATTTCTGCTAACAGCTCTAGTAACATGATTTTTTCATGATGTGCAGTGGGCGTAATTCTGTTTGCTGTTACAAGGTTGATTTTTGGCTTGAGGAACTTCTTCAACAACTTCCATTAATGTTCTTGAAGCTGCACTACTCTTTGAAACCTAACAGAAGATTTGCATTCCAGCCTATTAAGGAGCAGAGAGGTCTGGCAATGGAGTTGGCAGAGAGGAATTTTAGGTTCTGTCAAGCTCACCAGCACAGCTAAGACAGTGCGTCATCTGTGCCTGAGCATGGAAAAGCCCTCGTGCATGAATTCAGGAGTCAGAACTTTACAATCAGAATTACCTCAGAAAAACTCACAAAATGCCCCTTGTCATCCTTGAAATTCTACAGCCATTGCAGGTCATCCCAGAAATATCCTCTTTCAGCAGCTGACACTTGTTTTGTGGATCCAGGAATGGAGCTGCAGCAAGGAAGCTGATCCAAGAAAACTTCTCGCAGGAGCAGCTGGCCGGTGTCGTCCTTGTTGTCCTTCGGTGCAGCTGTGCACAGCTTCTGGTGCCCCTGCCAAAAGTGTAGCAAAGCCTTGCAGTACTACCAAGGATTGGCTTAAAAAGCCCAAAGCTGTCCTGCAGCAAGATGTCAAATACATATTGAAAAGAGACCCCATTTTGGGTAGGTGGTGAAAAATGCCTCTGCAGTGCTACAGCTAGGCAAACATGGGCTTGGGTTCCCACGAGCACCTGCCTGAGCCCTGTGGATGCATTGAATGTAGGTATAGATACAGATATATAAAATTGGCATCAGCTTTCTTGCCAGTAATTTCTGTCTGTGCTGGTTGAGCACACTGTTTTCTCTTTATGTATTTATTTAGTCTTCTTGGGGTTCTTTCAGTTGTGCACTCTCCTGATAGCTTCAGTCTCTTGGTTAAGATCCATATGTTTTCTAATTGTGTTGTTCTTTTGCCCCTGCTGGAACTCTTTGTGAGACTAATGTTTTAAGATTTTTTATTTGGTTTGACATACATAGCACAGAACATAGCTCCCAGTGCTGTCTGTATGTAGTTTGTGTTTCCACGTGGAGTTACCTGTCCCTTGTACAGAACTTTGGGAGGCTCAGGAGGCTCTTTCAGTCTGTGTCTGCCAGGCTGTGATGCCAGACAGCAACAGTCCCAAATTGGATGTCAGTCAGAAATGTGATGAAGATGCATTTCATGCTCTTTTCCATGTTGTTAATGAAAACACTCATGACAGCGTCAGATCCTGAAAACATGATTCAGAACCACCTGCCTGTTAAACCTTGAGCCTGACAGTGCTGGTTTCCACTCTTCCATCCAGACTTTCTCTCCCAGCTTGCCCCCAAGGGCACCAAAGGAGCCTGCAGAAGACAGGCTGCTCTTTCTTCAGATACAGAGCTCGGTATTTCATTGAAGAATATGACCCAGTTTTCTTTGGTCAGCTGGTTTTTTGTGTTCTAAATTATTTTTGTGTTTTTCCTGTGTCTGGAAAGGCTCGCTATGAGGACTTGCTCCCTTCTGTCCAGCCCATAGCTCCCCCAAACCTGTTCCTTGCCTTCTTTGAATTGTTATTGTGAATTGTTATTGAAGGGTTTATTTCTGGTTCTCCAGAAAATCAGTTGGCAACAGATGGAATCTCCCAAGGGGAAAACCTTGGGGATTAGAAGTTCTCTTTCCGAAGATGATGTCATTGAGGGTTCTTCGTATAAATAAAAAATTATTTTGCTATCATGTCCTATTCAGTGGAAAATTTTCAGTGAGCCCTACTTCCAAGTTACATTTCATCAGACACTGTTCAGTTTCTCCATAGTGAACTAGACCCAAAATCTTTTGGTAGCTGATTTGAGCTTAGCATCGGCTCATTACGTGTCAGAAGATGGATGTAAAATTCCACTTCTATCCAAATGTTATCCTTCTAAAGTGAAAAACTGATTTTTCAGTGAATCACTTTACATACCCATATAAAACGGATTTTTTCTTTAGGAGTTCATTCCTGTTAACTTGTAAAAATTGTATAGAATGTGCACTGATGATGTGATGCATTTTTATTAAAAATATGTGAAACTGGAAAATCACATGAAACTTAGTAAAGAGCAGTAAATTAAGTTAAGCAAGGTGAATGACTTTATGACTTTGCTTTAAGATCTAGGAGGGGAGATGCTGTCGGGAGTAAGGATGTGCCCTGTGTACTTGTGAACTGCTTTGTTAATATGTAACTGGACTGCACTGTAATATGACATCTATATTAATGATTCTTTTAATGTCTTAAGCATCTCTCTGTTTTCCTTAACTCAATTAAACAGGCTGTCTGTACAGCACTTTACAGAGTACCCTGTATGAATGTTTTTCAGTGACTGCAGAAGTGTTTTGGTCTACCAGGGCTCTAGGAGTACTCTGCAGTTCCTAGATAAATTATGAATTAATCACCCCCTCCAACTGAGCAGCTAATGGATATTGATCACTTTTTTGTCATGAATTGCCATGTATTCTATCATTGGAGTGTTGTTTGTCAAAGCTTTTTACAAATTGCTATGCAGGACCTTGTATCACAGCTGGTGTAGTTTAAGGTTTGGACAGAGTCACTCTGAATGAAGCCCTGCTGTGAAATAAAAGTCAAAAGGCATCTTGGCATCCCAACCATTTCCTTGGGAGAAGATTACAGCCTGAGTATGTTGAACTTTATTGCCATGGGCCTCATGACAGTATTCAGAAACATGCATGGCATTTCTGTTAAAGAAACTCAGATGTGCTGAGACGCGAGGGATGGCATTCTTGTATTTATCAGTATCTTGCAAAAAAATTCAATGTTTTTAGGCTTTTGGGGTCCAGGAAAAATACAGTGACAAATGTGTAATTTATGCACATAAAAATTGAGGTTCCTGATCTCCTAAATGTAATTTGTAAGGAGGAGGAGGAAATGACTAACCTAATGTATTTATTGAGAAAGCGTGGGGGTGGGGGGGGCTTGACAGCTCTTCCTTGAGTGAAATGTTGTTTCTTGTTTTCACTTGCTGTGAGATCAGGAGTAGGATGGGGCTGCACAGTGAAAATCTGTTGCATTTGCTAGCTTGTGAATGTGTGGAGTAAGCTTAAAAACTTAGAAATAATTGAATACTGTGTGCTTGTGTAAATGCACATAAACTGCCTTGGTTGAATTCTGTTCCCTATACCACTGTGCTTCAAGGGCAGGCAAACTTAGGAGAATTCAGGGCCAGGTAAAGAAAAACATAAAGTTCCTCAGGAAGTAAAATACCCCTAAAATAAATCTGGATCTCCTGCCTGGAATGGCAGCTCTACAATATCTTGCATCCTGTTGCTGGCAGGATAAGTTCCTTAATTAAATGGTCATTGCAAAGACTTCAGATCAGGCAGAAGGACCACAGAGTTAAATCAGTGAAGATTCTCCTGGGTTGGGTGCTGTTCCTTTGTCTTCTGTACTGGCATCACTCTGTGGTGGCACAGAGGGTGAAGGAGCTGTGACATGTGGCAGAATGCAGAGCACAGGTCAAGTCTGTGATCTGGACTTTGTGTTCAGTTATTGCTGTCAGACCAGGTAGCAGCATGAGAAGCTGCTCATCAAAAGCCCAGAGATCTGATCAATGTTAAACCTGGAAACCATAGACAGTAAGAGTTGACTTGTCTTGGTTTTATTAACTGTGCATCCCTGCAGCAGTGTTCAGGCAGAACAAAAATGAAATTAAAAGCTTGTGTTAATGAGCAACACATAAAACACATTAGGGTCATTTATGAAGGAAGAGTTGGATTTTGTGAATTAATGCTTTCGAAAAGCTCTTTGCATTCTTATCAAGATAAAAAGTTTTTAAAATAATGAGAATTTTTTTAAGGCAGTTCTCTCCCAAGTTATGAGTTTGTTCTTGTAGTTTCTGTCAAAAAATAAGGCAACAGGTAGTCAGCTCTGTGGACTTTCTCAGTATGTCTACTTTTCATCCTGTTTCTCAACTTCCAGGAGAGTTATAAAGTGGTTTATAACTGCTTTAGTAAGTTTGATTTCACCTTTGTCAACAAAAAAAAAGGAAAAGTTTGATTCCACTGTAAAGCAGAGCAGCAACTAGCATTGATGGTAACTTCACTGGACAAAGCTCTGTATGAATATTAGCAAGAAAGTAAATGCACGTTAGTTTTCAAAAGTTATTTTGGAAATTCCAAGTAGGACTATGTTTTATCAAGACAGCATATAATTACATTAGCTATAATCAGATATTGTTACATTGTCAGTTCATTTACTTGCATTTTTGATTCTGCAAAGATTGAATATAAAGGACATTGATGGTAACATCAATTTACATAAAATAGGTTTTCTTTCATCAAAACTGTCATTTGTAATAGTTCAATTGCATTCATATTTGTATTTGTATATGAATGAATAAAATTTATGCAGCCGAGCTAATGAAAATGAAGAACAACCTCATTAATATTAAAATATAGTTATGAATAACTGTGCAGTTCTACCTCTATCTCTATTCCTGTTAGCAAACAAAACATTTTTTCCAAGCTGGACTGTTGAATTCCCTTACTGCTTTAGACAAAAGTTGTAGCTTGTGCATTAGTGTTGGCAGTTCATATTTCCAAAATATAAACTGCATCAATAATTAAAATTTAGTGATTCAGTAAAACCCTGCCCACATAACACGTCTGTAAGAATTAGGATTAAATCCTGACACCAGTGAAGTCATATGTTGGATCTGTAACTAATGTTTCACCTGTAATTTGTAGCTGATGTTCTGCACATAGTTACAGAGGCTAATTTAACAGTTCTTGGGTTAGTGCTTTAAAACACATCTGACCCCAAAGTTTCTGCCTTTTTTTTTTTTTTCTGGATTCATTTTGAGCTTAGTCCTGCAGGGTGATGAATGCTCTTTGTATGCTTGAAAATTGACTTCAGTTATTCTCAAGAGGGACAGTGCAGTGATGAGCAGCATTTTTAACAGAGCATGCACTCATCCTGCTGTGCTGCCAAAAAGGTATGGATCAAGTGCTGCCATGTTCAGCTTTTTAGTTTGGATGCATTCACTGCATGCTACAGTGATTTCATGTGATAGTCAGTCCTGTGGGGAATTCCATGTATTTATGGTGTTCCTGAATGTAAGACAAAATTGGATCCCAAGTTTTTGGCATACTCGGATTTCTGCAGATTATTAAAAATGTGGTATGTGTTTGAAAAGCTTAGTGCCTAAAGCAGAGTGGGTTTTAATGCAGGAAGATAACTGTATCAGGTAGCAGTTAATGAGAGAGACTATCAAGATGAATTTAAAAAGAAAATTCCACCTCAATGGAATTTCAGTTCCACTTCAGTGTTATCTAGATGTTCCATACAAGTCTTCTAGATTTTTATCACATGACTAAGAGAAAGCAAAAATCCTTAAGTGTAAGTTTCTGTTTAATGCAGTAGGAGGTAATTTTTATGCACTGTCACTTCACTGGCTTGGGCTTGCTCTTGTGGGGTATCAGAGAGGGCTTAGCAGCCTTCTTGCACCTGCATGTCCAGGAGCAGATTAAGGAAGATCTTCTCCTGGGGTGACTTTTCCCAGCTGTCCATCACTAGGAGCACACTGCAGAGGACATCTCAGCTTCATGATGGTGTACAATACCTTGTTTTCCAAGCAAGAATTCCAGGCAGTACCTGTTCTGAAATCAAGAATGAGGAGCAGACTCTCTCCTCCAGCAGCAGAAGCTTAAGCCACCTACCAGATTCCAAAAGCCATCAGTGCTCCCCCATATCAGCCTCCTGTGTCCAGCCAAGCAGTCAAAATCTGTAACTTCCAAGCTCTCAGCTCTGCAATCTCAGGGCAATATTGAACCACCAAAGTTTTGCTGCATATTTGGAGTATAATAGTAATTCACGTGTTGTCAAAGTAAGTGATGTAAGGAAGAATATTCTTCTTTTATTATTCACGTGTCAATTCAGTGTAGCAAAGCTATTTTAAGTGTACATGAATTCATGTAGCACTTCCAATCTGCTACAGAGTTCAGCAACTGTCTGAATATAGGGTCAGTATGGCCAGACCAGTGTGCCAGGTTTTCACTTAATTAGGCATGGATTCAAAGCACTACTCTGCATGTGTCATGGTGCAAGTCTGTATTTCACTGTCAAAGGACGTTGGTTTTTTGAAACAAAAATTTTGCTCCCCAGATGTGTTTCGATTTCATTTTGTGCAAATTATGTGGAAAAGCTTTGATTTTTGTCTACTTCTGTAGCAGCATTAAGGGATATTTTTCACAATTGGTAAAGACATTATATATAAGGCAGCTAGATTGCGTTGTTTCAGGAGTCTAAATTAATTCCCTACAACACATATATGACATTTCCAGTACTTAGGTTTGCCTGTAAAATTGAGAAGCTGAGATTTCAGTGCAACATCTCTTTTAACTGTGGCATTCTGTCTTGGAGCTACAAAGCAGGTAAACAGTTAATTACTTCCACTCATCTTAAAACAACAGTGTTATTCCTAACTGAGATCACTTTATATTCCTTGTCATATACAGGAGAAGGAAAAAAAAATAGATAATACTTCCATACTGCAAGTCCATGTACTGCTGACATGGAATATGTGGAGAATTTCATACTTGAAGGAAGGAATGGAAAAATAATCTAATGTGTTGTTTATATGGTGATGATATATATTTTTGAGACATATGTTAGCTCTTGGAGTACTGAATGCTCTCTAGGTAAAGATACATTGCTCAGTTTTTATAAAGATATTTTTATGTATATTTTGGATAAAAGCCCGAACTCTTTCAAATAATTTGAGCTAAGGGATTAAGTAGGTAACCTGAAATTGAGGATGGATTATTTTATACCTGGTTATAAATAATCATGTACAGAAATAAGATATGTATTTCTTTGAAAGCTGTTACATATTTCTAAAGATTGGAAAGTCAAATTTTAAGTGGGAAGTGTTCTTGTTAAGTGAAAAAGTACAAAGAATATTTATCATATATTAAACTAAAAATACATGTGCTAACTTCCAAGTGGGGATTAAGGATGTGGATAACAATAGGGAATAATGCAGAAAGGGAAAATTGAAAGCAGCTGAGTCTGTGTCCTTTAGCCTTATGCTCTGAGATAGTACAAACTAATTTGGGTTTGCTGTATACATGTTGCAATGCTGAGAGGCATCATTGAAACATTTATTGAGTTTCTCAGTGTCCATTTTTAGTTTTCCTCTACCAGATTGGAAGTGTGTTATGAAGTGTGAGCACTTGCCCAACTCATGTTGTCCATGACAATTAGCATTCCTGCCTTTGTGCTGAGTGAGACACGTTGAAACCCTCAGTAACTCTGTGCAGAAATAAACTTCACAATTGTGAACATGTTGTGTCCTTTTTCAGAATGTGCGTGTAAGCAGTTTTCAAATGCTGTATTTAACTGTAGTGGACACTGGTAATCCATTTAGGTGAGTTTGATTAAAGTAATAGATTTGTTACTGAAAAATCACAAAGGTTGAAATAGACTTTAAAATTATGAGAAGCAAAATAGTCTTGGGATGAGTTTTTTTGGTCTGTTGTTTTAAACCCGCAATCCACAGTCACTCTGCAGCCATAAGAACAAGTAACATCCTAATCATCCTTAACATTATTTTTTTTTTGTAATGTAGATTTCATATTTCTGCTTTCACAATTGTTTTTTGCTAGTTGCTCTGTTTTAGATAACTCTGATATGAGATGAAAGCATAAATGTAAAGTCTGGCAGAGGAGCAGTTGAGGTATTTCAATTCTGGCATTTGGTCAGTTGTTACAGTTAATAGGAGTGGTTTGGGTTGCAGGGTGCTCACTGTAACAATGATGTTAAAAATACTAAAATGAATTGTTCAGCTGGAGATGTTGCTTGTCCATTGTCATCCAAGGGCACAGTGGTGATACTTTTGTCTAGCACAGTAACTACCTGCATTGTTGTGTTCTTTAGTGGTGGCAAAAAGACCTGCTGAAAAAACACCTGATCACTCTTTTTAAAAATATCACTTTGAACTCTTGTTGGGTATTTTTTGTTCTATTTTTTTCTTATGGTCATAAAAATTCAAGTAGTTTGTTTTTTAAATATTAAGTTGCATTCCAATTCTGCTTTCTTTTAAGAGACTTCCGTAATAAAATCACAACTTCCATCAGCATAATTACAAGTTGATTTACTTTGGCATGCCCTTCTCTGCCTAGAGAGACATGAATGACACACTTGACTGTTGAATGAGGCATTCAGAGACTTGTAGAAAATGGGTTTTCATCTTCTTTTAAGTTAACCTTGTGCCAAACTTTTGTAGAGGCTGCGGAGGTGATAATTTCATATTGCATAAATGTCACTTCCTTCACTGAGACATTTTGAAAGGGCATTCTTTGGTCATCACATCACTTCCATTTTAGTCAGGTTTGCTCTTGGCCCAAATGGAAGCAAACTACATTTTTATTGTTCCCTAAATGAGGAAAACTTTCTTTATGATGTATAAACTGTGTCAGTGAATTTGTATTTAAGACATATGAATGAGAAATTGGCTAATACATTTCTAAAGTGGGAAGAATCACAGCAATACCTGTCTAGGAGAAATCATATATATATATATATATGGATATGGATGTGTACACACACATATATATGTGTTATTTTTACATTATATCAAATGATTAAGGATTATGTTGTGTGTCAGAAGGATGCCAGAGGGATTCCATAAGGCAGAAATGAAATTACAGTGCACAGAATGGTTTTACTTATTTTCTTCTTTGTTTTTTCTTGCAGGATTGTTCATCTTCAGAAGAATACAGCATTGCTGCAGCATTGCTGCCCCTGACAACTGCCTTCTATAGGGTAAGTTTCTATTGCAAACCATTGCTATTTTGTATTTTTTGTTACATCACATACATTGTTATAATGGAGAAAGGGATCACAGGAGATACATGATGAGTAGGCAAATTAATTCTAAAATTTATTAACGTCCATGGAAATCATCAAACAGGCTGAAATGGGCATTAGTCCAGAAGGACATTTATTGATGTTAGGTCATTGTAATTAAGAGACATACACCCAGAACTAAATGCAGGCTATATGATGGCTTAGAGAATTATCCCTGAATTATATTTATTCACTAAAACAATAAAAAAAATAATAATTTCTGATGTTACTATGTAAAAACTATTTATTGCACTACTACTGTGTTTAATTTGGCAAGTTAGACATACACTGGCCAATATTTTACAATGGTCGCTGTAGTACAGTGGGCCAATAAAGTACTTGGCCAAAAGTACAAGTTTTCAATCTTTGTAGTTGTTAATTTTGGAGGATATTATGAATGGGTTGTTTTAACTGTGTTTGTTTTCAATTTCTTGTTCTGGTTTCTTTTTAGGAGGGAAAGTACATAATGTTTGACCATGGCAAAATACAATATGGTAGTAAATATAAAAATGTAAATAATTTTGTAAGTAATTATTTCAGAAGCAGAACTCTTGTAGTAGAACTGTATTTATTTCAGTGTCCCGACACAGAAGTGTTTTTACCAGTTCTGGGTAGCTCCAGTCCTACTTTTTAGGATGTACATACCTAAGGAGATAAGTTCAGAATGTGGACTTGGTTGCAATATTAAATAAACTTTGTTTAATGTGAGTGTTGTTATGCAACCCAGTTTAGGAAATAAGTGCTTAGTCATTGGTAATTGGTACACTGTGATATTGCAAAAACAGTGGTGGCTTTGATAGCTTATCTACTCATTAGTAATACAGAAATTGAAAAATGCAACCTCCACCTTTGACATAACCTGTGAGGCACTTATGAGTAGCCAGAGGTAAAATGCAGAAAGTTTCCTATTTTAGCTGAATGGAAACCAAGGTTTCTGCAACAAGAAGCTGAGAAATCAGTCAGTCATTTTTAGTTTAAATTATATATTCTAATGAATTTCTGGGGGGTTTTAAACTAGAAATATATTCTGTCATGTTGTTTTTAGAATAAAATATGTCAAACTTTACCAATCATAGACACCAGAATCATTTGTTCAAAGCAAGGGCAATTTGAAAAAGCTAAATGTGTAGAAAATTTTTTTACATTTCTTATTTAAACTAATACTTAACAATGTGTATGGGGCATGAAGTGACAGGGTTTTTTCCTCGCCTGATTATTTGAACTGTAAACTGTAAAAAAAATTTTTATTTAAATGTGGTTTAGTTTATAGCTGCACATAATACCCCAGAACTGCTTTTAGGGAAGAGTGTAGAGAGTATTTTCATTCTCTTATCTAAGGTAGCATGGTGACATGTTAAATTTTTTATCCCAGCAAGTACACTTTCTCCCATCCTTTCCTTATCTTTCTCTGTTCCCTCTGAGTCCTTCAGTGGCAGAACTGTTTCACCTTTGCTGCTGCCACAAATAGTTCATTTGAGGGAAGAGCTCATGAGCTATAGAAATTTCTCTCTTCCCTATTTTATTCTTATTACTGCATAAATTCTACATTTTGAAGAAACTTCTGCTTTCTTTTATTTTCTGTTTTTTAGTTTTGTTTATAAGAGTAGCCAAGAGAGTTCACATAC
Source organism: Sialia sialis (assembly GCA_009812075.1). NCBI lineage: Eukaryota > Metazoa > Chordata > Aves > Passeriformes > Turdidae > Sialia > Sialia sialis. The sequence goes on along the minus strand of VRYO01001269.1, from coordinate 37,305,667 downwards.
CCCTTTACCTTGACAGGTGCAGGGAATATTTTGAGGTGTTGTAGCAGTTTGGTTAGATTCTTACCTTAGTAAAGTTTGATCAATTAGGCAAAAAGAAAAAGAGAGTAAAAGAGATATTTTAATGCAATATCAGGAGTTTTGAAATAAGCCTAAACAAGTTTTGATTTCACCATCAAGCAGAGCAAAAATCTGGATTGAATATAAAATATATTTAAGTAATTTCAACTACACACATGTATTTTTTGGTAGAGGTACCAAGATCTCACACCATTTCTCTCACAGAAAGCTCTCTGAAATCTTTTTTAATAGCCTAGACTATTTAACTCTAAAAATGCACTCAGGAAGCTGTGAGTCCCTGGATGGAAGAAGCATGATGAGTTTTTTTATGTGCCTGACCTGAATTAAAAATTAAAATAACCTGACTATTAACTTGCAAAAGCCAGCTGTTAATGCATAATAGAAAAAGAATGTTGTTTTTCCCAGATCTAATCCTCAGGTTCAGTGATGGTCCCCTTTGGTATGTCCCATTAGATACAAGTCTTTGGCAAAAGTACTTATTTTGGCATAAAACTATTCATACTAAACACAAACTGACATGCTGTTCAGAACATAAAATTGTTAGACTAGCTTTGCAGTGATTAGTTAAAATTCAGATTAACAGTTTAAGGTTCAGTCTGAATAAAACACTTTTGAATAAAGTGATTTTTTTTTGAGTAAAAAATCATACTTTTTGGATGATTTTTTCAGCTTCTCTAGAGGTTTTCAAAATTTTGTCATAGACGAGAGTGAATATGTTCTATCTGGCATGAACCTGTGCTTCAACATGAAGAATTATCTTACCTCTGCCATATGATTGTGTTGATGCTTCCCAAGGATGAAGCGGTGCTTGGCAGAGTTCCCTTGTTTTATTGGTGTTTCTGTTCTCAGAATACCATGTTTAATGCCAGCAGCCTGTTACATCTCATTTCCCCCAGCCCTTCTGAGGCTGGACAATGTTCTTAGTGGCCAGGAATAGACAGGAATTATGTGTCTGACAGGGACACAGGGTTCCATTTGTGTGTCCATTGGTGTCATTGCACAGGCAGTGCTCCAAATCAAGTTATCAGTGACAAAGTCTGCAGTAAATCTAAATGTGTAGTAGAGTTCTAAGTGCATACAGAGTTCAGTCCAGTCTGATATTTTACCATCTATATTTGCTGTAGCATTATGATGGGATTTCGTGTCTCAGCATTTCATTGTTGGTGTAATTCCTGTTGCTGCCAGTGAAGTGGTGAAAAGAAGTTACACATCACAGTGCCTTAATGGAAGGACTGTTGTGATCATGAAATGCTAAGTTTCATTTTATTTATCTAAGAAAAAGCAGAGCACAAATGGGGCAATTACCTGTTCGTCCTGAATAATTCATTGTGTTTCACTGAATATAGTGCAGTCATCAATTTGAGGTGTATAACTGACGAGAAGGACGTGGTTTTGTTTGCGTTCAGCAGAGAAGCCAAGAAACTGAGCGGTAACACAACTTAGAACTTGGGATGATGTTGGTAAGATTCTGGAATGGTTGTGTCATGCATAAGCCTTGAGGGATTTCAAAATATTTTTGGTAAAACAGCAGAAAATTTAAAGAAGGGAGCAAGCTGGCATGATGTAACCCATCTTGTCTTAATGCCTTTGCTTATTTGAAAACTAGTCCAGGGTATTTCTACACAGATCCAATTAAAATTAAAAGCATCATCACACTGTGTAGAGCGTGCTAGAGCTCTTGGGATGTCTGGTGAAATTTCAGAATTCTCCCTGAAGTCTGGTGAGTGATCTATTGTGAAACTTGATCAGGCAGGATTTGATCGCACTCTAAGTCAGAGCTGATGGGATTAAAGTCATAGACAGGAAGTCAGCACTGGTTGCATATTTGTGGCCTGGAGTAATAATTGAATTTTTCTAGAAAAAATGGTCCCAATGCTTTTTAAAAATTTTAGATATTGGACACAAGCTGTTAGCAAAATGTGACTCATCAGTGACAGTGGACTTTGGTGTGTACTGTTAATGTCACAAAAACAAACAAATTTTTGCTTCTGGGTTAGAAAAAGGTTTTAGTTTACCATTAGCAATACCGTTGGAATTTTGTTTAAAATTGAAACAATATAAATAAAATGTATTTATACGTGAAGATAAAAGAATTTTTCCATGTTTTCATGGTATGAGTGACCTATGCTTATTTGGTACGTGGCCACTTCTTCTGTGGCTGAAGTAGAAATGTAGTATTCCTTGGTGCTGTGGAAAAGAGATCTTGTTCTACGTGTGGGAAGGAAGGACAAGAGGAAAGGGATGTATTTTAATTATTTTAATCATGTTTTCCTTTATTAACTCATGGAGGAAGGCAGCGTGACGGTTGCGCAAGCGGCACTGTCGGATCCCCAGGGTTTGGATTCCCTGTTTCATTCTGGGTCCCTGCCAAGGTGGCAGGATGTGGTGAGCCCCAGGCTGCCTTTCTGGGGGGCTCAGAGTGCAGCCAGGCAGGATCAGTGGCAGGCACCAGTTCCAGCCTGTCCTGGGCACCAGCTGCTCCCCCAGGCAGAGTCCATGCTCCACGTGCCCTCCCCTGCCCAGCCAGGCTGATGTTGGACACTCCGATCAGCCTTTCCACTCCATGTTCCCTCTGAACTTGTGCTTCCCTCTGAACCCCTTTGTGCAGTTGCAGTAACGTTTTCTACCCCTCAGGGATCTTCTCCAACGTTTTATGGCTAAAATTTTATGCTTAAACTGCATGTAATCGTCTGTGTTCCCAGACCTTTCTGAGTGTATTCTACCACATTGCATAGCCCACAGTAACACACTTGCAAATTTTTTGTTGTTTGGCATTCAGAAGTGTTTGACTGCATAATAAAAAGACACTATTCTGAGAGTAAAGTTTCCTCTGTGTACATTGTGAATGGGATTCCACGTTTATGGACAAGCATTTCTTTAAATTGCAGTATTCAGAGCAGTATTTTCAGAATCACAGGTGTTTAAATTTCTCAGTCGGTTGTTTTTAAAGGTTTGATGTATACTTGGGGAGTGCTGATCTAGTTTAGGCAAAAATAACTCAAATACAAGAAAATGTCTCACAGTTTGGGTGTATTACATTCAAATTGACATTATCTTTTAGCAAGATGCACTGGAGACTGTTTTAGAATTTTTATGTGACTAAATTATGTAATTCTTGGGAGGGAGAGAGGGAAAAACTGATTTTTTAATTATTTTTTTTAATGTTTCTAAGCCACAAAATTTCAAATAAAATTTCAGCTGGATGCTGATGTGAATTTTTTTGTAGAGTTTGAAATGGAATGAGAGAAATGAGTCTGCAGCTTTGCAGACTGGGGCTTGCCGAAATCCTTAGGATGTGGCATCATTGAGCTGTTTGTCTGCATGGCTCCCCATTTTTCATTTGTGCTCCATGTTCCTGTACCTTGGTTGAGAATGAAATAGAATTATGTAAAATAGCAGACTTTTTAAAGAGTTTTTAAAAGAGCAAAATATGGTGTGAATCATTTAAATAATACCTTTGAATATAGTACAGAAAATTTATTCAGATCATCTTAAGAATTATCCTGGCAGCATTTTTGTGAGGAAAAGGATTTTAGTCCAGGGGCTTTTTTTATCATCTTGAAGGTGAAAACAAAATCATGAGTTGAATTAAGTTGAATTAATTAAAATCTGAATTGATAAATTTTAAAAGTAAAAAGTTGATAACTTTTGTTGAAAACTTTTTTAAAGTAAAAGAAAGACAAAACTGAGAGTATTTCATGTTAATGCGCCAGTAGAAATAATTCCAGTGTTTTTCATATGTGAAATATATATGGTGTTTTGCACAGCACAATAATAAAATGAAAGTAATTTGATTGTGTACTTTCCTAGCTGAAATGGATGACCAAGTTTCAGTAACAATTGTGGCAGATAATCAGTGAAAGAAAGTTTTGAAATGGCTGAGTAAATGACCACTGAACTCCAGAGCCTGTTGGGTGTAGGATGATTCCCAGTTTCATAGACAAAGGCTTTCTCTGAAGATGAAATTCAGAATAGTTGATAATATTTTAATCATTATCATGAACCCCCCCTTCCAAGAGAGACCCGATTCAAGGTTAATTATGTAACAGAAGTTCATAATTTTAAATGTGCTCTTTGTTGTGTAGCAGCAGCTGCGAAGTCACAGGGAAGATACCCCATGAAAGGTGAAGAGGAAAAACTGTGATGATGATGCATTTTTATGTCTGTCAGGCAGATTTTACAGTTAGTACAGTTAGCTGGAATCACTGGAATATTGGTCCACCCGTACTGTGGAAAACAGTGGAATAATTTGGTACTACCATTATCTCTGTTACTTTATAACAATATTATATTGTGTAAGTGTTTATTTTAGAATTTGTGTTAATACCAGGGAATTGCATAAAGCTGTTAGATGATGCAGTTAGTTTAGAAAAGCAAAACTAGAGGGTTCTTTTTACATTTAACATGATTTTTGATTTTTAACTTCAATTTTTGCACAACTGTAATTGTCCCAAGTAATTCTCATAATCATCAGCATCCTTTTAGCCATGAAAAGCTGGGAAGACTTTCTATAATGTGTTAGCTTTCCACAATGAAATATTTTCATTCTTCTAAAAATTTCTGTTCTGCTCTAGTGTGCTTGAATTAAAATCACTTCTACTTTAAAATTCTTCACTCTTGAATTGCTGGCTTTAATTTAGGAAACTCCCATCGTGAAAGACTTCCTTTATTGTCTTGGCAAGGAGTTTTGTCTGCTTCCATTAATTTTCTTTTTGTATCTCTATCCTGCCAGTTCTGATACTATCTTAGTCTATGGAAATGTTTTTGTGACTGAAATAGTAATAACTAACATTATTTTTAGTACTAAAATTGTTTTGTTTATCCATTCTCAGAATGCTAAACCCTTTAATATAGAAATACATTAAGTTGCCTGCTTAAAAAGAACATGGCTGCATTGTGTAATGGATAACAGGGAAGAAGCTGAACCACAAAAGAATATTTACAACATTATCAAGTGTGTATATGAGCATTATTTGCATTCCTGGAAAATCCAGGAGCCTTAATTGTGGAGCACCAGAACTGCTGGTATTGCTTTTGCACAAAAGAACAGAAAAATGAAGATACTTCCCCTCAAAGCTTACAATATGTGTTTGAAATAAGTATTAGTACTTGAAGCCAGGCGGTTTGAAGCATTGGAAAGAAGCTGTGGAGTCATCATTATTGTTCATGATTGATGGCAGTCATCATTATTCATAGTAGTCATCATTACTGTTGGTAATTCTGTGTACCAGTAGGTTAATTAGGGCTGAGGTTTTTATAGACATGACCTAAAAGCAGGATTTTATTGACTTTTGAGAGAGGGTAATGAAGTGGTTATGAAGGTGCTTATGAATATGAATGGGGTCATGGAAGAGCATTTTTAAGGCAATGGTCAAAGTTCTGTCAATATTTCCAAACACTCCTCCAGTCAGAAGTTTTTATTACATCCATTAAAAGTTCTTTTCATATAAATATTATAGCTCAGTAAATTATTTTTGTACAAGCAAACATACTTTTCAAGTTAAAACAGGAATTTGAGGATTCTTCTTAGTTAGGATCATGTGGTTTTGCAGGGTCCCTTGTAAACACAGGCACCCAAATTGCACCTTAAGATTTTAACTTGTGCACTTTGCTTCTGAATGGGCACATAATACATGCCAGTAGAATACATCTGTGTCTTTGCAGTACAGAATATCTCACCTCCAAGACTATTTTTAGGTGGGGAAAAAAGAAATTAAACAGGGGAGTATAATACAACAGGTTAGCATATTAATAGGAGAGAAACTAGAGAATGTTTTTAACATGTGTCTTTACAAGGATTTTAGGAAATTAATGACTATGGTAACTTTGCTCTGTTGAAGAAGCTGGCTTTCCCAGAATTATAAAATCATGGAAAGCCTAACTTAGCAATCTGTATTTCCCTTCCTTAGTGGTTTGTGGGAGGAAGTATTTGGTCAGGAAGAAAAAAACCTGAATTCCCTCCAATTAAAATTGGACATAATGATAAATTTTGTAGTAAATTTCTGTTACTGAGGACTGACCCACTATTGCCTGGAATAAGGAAAAAGCTTTCTGTTGCATTTCCACTATATTGGGTCGCATTATTTGTAACTGAGTTCACTTGAGTTTGTTTTCTAGAAATGATACCCAACTCTGGTTTAACCATTTTAATTTACTTACAGCCCATCTCTTTACGTTGTTACTTCTAGGGGGGATTACAGTGTTACAGAAATTCTGATTCACTTCGAATTTTCACCATGAAAGAATTTCTGGTGGCTTAATTAAAATCTAGTAAAGCTTCTGACCTTAAAGTGCAGGAATGTAAATGAAGTAACAGAGTCCCCCATGCGTTTTCCATATGTGTGAGTTCAACTTCGCCTCCTCATCGCTCCGTCCATATCCCAGCAGAGTGGAACTTTCTGCATGAAAACACCATTTCCTTCATTGAGTTCCATTTTACTGTAGCATTCTTATCCCTCATGATTTGAGCAGACTATTTTATGTTTCCATGAGAGAGCAAATGCTTACAGATGGTTAGGGAGAGAATTAGCTGATGTATTTGTGTGTATTGCCGTTTCTGTGTGAATGTCTCTCTTGCCATCCTAGATAGCTCATCAGCAGTTTAAACTGTACCAAAGAACTGAGATGTCAAAACTGCTTTTCTTCCTTACACATCCAAGTGATTTAAGCCCATAATTGGAGTTTGTATCTCCTACTCTTTGTTTTCATCCACGTCCCTGCATTTTTGATCCATTTGCTGTTTCTGTACCCTTCATGACAGTACCTGCAGCTGGAATTCTTGGTAGGAGCTCTTCTTGGCTTCCTCTGATTCATCCCAGCTCTCTGAACTTGTGCTTACCACATCAGCTCCTTGTCATGAGTTCCTAACACTGTGCCAGGGCAGGTGTGTGGCTCTCCTCTTCCTCATGCGCTGCACATGCCAAAGCTGCATCTCATCCTTTGGCAGAGCTGTTCCTGACAACATCCTGCTCTGTAAGGCACTTCCATTCAGCACCTCCACAATCATCTTCTGTGCCTGTTGGTCAAATTGGATTTTGGTTAATCTCTCAAATGGCTTAGCTCAGAGTGCAAGTTCAGTTTTCTTGTCCATACTTTGAGAATTCTGCAGAATATTGTGGTTCCTGACTTTGTCCATCCTCTTTCTTTCGCCTGAACCATGTAGTATAAATATAATTTATATTGCCGAGATGAGATTTACTACTGATGTTAAAATTCTATGAATTTGCAATTTATATTCTGTATTGTACTCTTACATCTTTCAAATTTGCTCATGCTGTTCTTGAAGGCTATTGGGGACTATTGTTTTAATGGTTCCTTCAGTTAAGGAAATGCTGCATATTGAGAAAAATTCAGAAATAATTTGACCATTGAAGGCAGAGAATGCTGCTGTAGAAGAAGGAAATAGTAATTAAAGAACAACTAGAATGAAGTGACAGAAGAACTTGAAGTAGTTACTTTACTATCCCCTTGGAGGGTTACTTAGATGCTCTGGGATTTAAGGTATGTATCAGATCATCAATAATTCTAAGAACCATTAATTGAGTATAGATAAAACCCATAAATTTGTGATTTACAGAGTTTATTTATCTCTGAGCACAGACCTGGATAACAACTTCGTTGCTGTGAGTTATTTTTGTGTGTAGAGCCAATGCCACCATTGCCATGCACTCACAGGTGCACACTCGCTGAACCACCTGACCCAGAGGGATTCAATGACTTTTTAGGAGATTTTCAAAATACTGTGCCAAAGTTTTAAAGGCTCTTCAGATGGATTCAACACTTCCACTGAGAATTTGAAATATGTGTCTTAATTAATGGATTTAACCCACCAAAGCTTTATTTGGAGAAAAATCAAACTATTTCTCATCCACTTTGTGGAGTTTAACCTCATTTAGAACCGTGAAGTTCTGGTTTGAAAATGTCTTCTCTCTTTTTTTGTTGGATCTGAACATACGATTTGAGTTTCCTTTCTTTCTTTGTATGAGAGAATTATTTAAATCTCTTTTTATCTCTTTGGAGAAAGAAGTATGTTAGTATGTGTATTATTTAATATCACAGAGAACTTTGCATTAGCATATATCTATCTTGATAAATCTGTGTAGAAATGTGAGGTATTCTGCATGACTTTAAGCAATGTCTATTAAATTACACATGACCTTCAGGAATCTAGAATTACAGACTATGAGTAATTAGATGTTTAAGTAACATTTGCCAGAAAATGTATACAGTAAATAAAGCTCCATCCAGAATTGCATCCCATTTTTGCAAAATTCTAGAATTCTATTGCCCTCTGCTGGTTTAGTGTACCTGGCTGTGATTTGGTAGCGCTGACTTATGAGTGAATTGACCTTCCTTTTATTTTTCATGGTGAAATAATAGTAGATAAACAATGTAATGGACCACTTTACTACTCATTTATTTTAAAACAGAAGTCAATCTTGAGTCTGGTTTGGTGGCTTTCTGAAGGCAGGAGAAGGAGCAAAATTTTTTATTTTTATTTGCCAAGATTTTCAGGTTGGAGACAGAGCTCAATTCAGTATTTCACCTTTTTGTTTTCTAAAGGAGTAAAATAGAAATTAACAGAAGCTTTGCAGTTCTTCCTTCATGCTTTTATGACATTTCCTCACATTTGTGTGCACAATACGTGTGAGTATAATTTTATACTTTGAACTAAATGGGAAAGCCATTTATTAAATTGAATTTTTTGACATGTTATCCATGCAGCACACAGTCAGACTTGAAAACATATTCATATACAATTATACTTGTTGGAGCATGTACATTTTTAAACTGAAAAAGGATGGATTTAGAATAGATAATAAGAATGAATTACTTGTTGCGAGGGTGATGAGACATGAATTAAGGTTGTCCAGAGAAATTGTGGATGCCCCATCCCTGGAAGTGTTCAAGGCCAGTTTGGATGGGGCTTGGAGCAACCTGGGAAAGTGGAGGTGTCCCTGCTCATGGCCGGGGTGTGGGAGCTGGATCTTCAAGGTGCCTGGCAAGCCAGGCCATCCTGTGATTCTGTGATACATGCACACAGTGCAGTGTTACCTGCAGGTGAGTGTAGATGAGGCTCAGTCCTGCTGGTCAGTCAGTGAGGGTTGATCCTGGGGGAGAGCTCTGGAGTCTTTTTGGGTTTACCAGGGTGTGTGTGTGCACAGCATAGCTGTGACTGCAGGACTGGCTCACGGTGTAATGGGTTAGCTGCACCACCTAATTAGAGGTTTGTCTTTGTTTTTTTCTGCCTTCACTCAGAGTCAGGATTAAAACACAAAGGAGGCAGACTTCTCGTTTGGACTTGGTTGTTTATTAAATCTTATCTGAAGTACCAACAGTTCTTCAGCACTTCTAGCTGTCAAGCTAAAAGTGAGCAAAATGGGGGTGAATCTAGCTAGTTGCAACGTCTTTTAAAGTTAAACAGTCCAACTAAAAACTAACACCTATATTATTTATACTTCTGACCCAATCACCAAACACCCATGATCTATACTACAGGATTTTCTGTCCAACCAGAAATTACTACCTGAAACTAGGAAGAAGAAAAAAGAAGAAGGAACAAAAGGAGAAAGAGACAATGCCCCTCCATCTTGTCCCATACCTATTACTATATTCCAAAACCCCAAACTCAAAACCCTTCACCATGTGAAATCACACACTTCCATTCTAACTACACACTCGTGATTTTAACTCCATCACTCAAATTTGGAAGCCTTCTCCAAAGCCGCAAGTCAAAAGCAGTGTTCCCCTGGGGATCAGTGTCAGAAAGCACAGAAAGTTCAAAACTCCAAGCTTCTGGGTTCCAACACTTCAGAAGATGTTTTTGTGCAGAATTTAGTTTGCATCACTTGGGCAGCTGTTTCCTGCAGTGACTCCTGATGTGCAGTGACTGACTGGGTGTTCATCTCAGCAGCTCAGGGACAGGGAGCAGCTCTTCAAATTAGCAGTGCCACTGTGTCCTGGTGATCTCTAACACTTGCAAGTTCCGGGGATAGCTGTAGCCAGTAGAGGAGAGGAACAGCTTTGGATGCAAGGGTGCTGCAGTAGCTTCCTCACAGAGGGCAGATGGATAATCCACAGGCAGTGATTCCTGGAGGAGCTTTGCATCCAGGAGCATCCTCCTTCTCACTTGTTCTGCTTCATTTGCTCAGCAAATATGTCCAAACCAATAACTCAGGCTGTCAGTTGGAGACAGAAATACACTTTATTTCTAAAGTAAACTGGATTTCTCTAAAAAAGGGTCGCTGTTGAGTTTACCCCTTCATTTCCATAACTGAGAGACATGCAGCAAAATTCTGTGAGAAAAGAGTGATTAGGTATATTCATACTTTGGTTTTTATTCTTTGTGGTTTGAAAATAATTTTTCCACTTCACAGTCAACAGCTGGATCATCTGCTTTACTGTAATAAACTTGCTTCTTTAAGCTTTTGTGGTGTAAAGGGTAGCAACTGCTGAGTGACCAGCACAACACATGCTTTTCTGTATCAGAAACAAACAATCTAGATAATTTGATTTGAAGAGACGTTCTTTGAGGGCCTGGACCCCACAGCAAGTTTGGGAGTCTTGGAACTGATGCGTATTTCTTGCTGAGCTGCAAATATTATTTTCACAATCAGAAGTATCTAGTGTTGAGAAATAGGAAAAAAAAACTCTAGGCAGGTGTTATCCAGTACTTCCCAGTAAGGTGGAAACGATGGAAAGGTAATTTCTGAATTTGGGAACTTGCCTGAATAGTCATACATAGCAAGTCCCAAACCTACCTTGTGTTTTCACAAACTGTAGTATGTAATTAATTATTTTGATAATTAGGGATAAGGTCTGTTTCGTATGGAATTTGGGAAGGGAGTGTCCAGGGGTTTTTAAGTTTCATTAATCTATTTAAAGAGCTCAGTGTCCTTTGCAGAAGTTAACTGATGTTCTGTTGGTTGTTACAATTTACACCTCAATGCTCTTTCTGTCATACTGACAGTTTTGGAATAAGAACTTCATCAGTTCAGAACTATTTTTTATTCTTTTCTTCTGGGGTCTCTTTTAAGCTGTCAGTCCCTAAATCCTCCCTTATAAGTAGGAAATTCTTTTGCTGCCTCCTGCATTCATTCTGTCTGGCAGAGTGAGTTATTGGGACAGAGAGAAAGAGCACAAATATCAGTGTAGTCTAGCTGCCCTGTGGAGAGCTAGGTGAAGATGTGTTTTATATATGTAGTATTTCTTGATGGAAAACACCAAACTACTGTTCTGTTTAAAGTGGAGAAAATCTGAGCAAGTTCTTTTGAATGCAGCAGTAAACATTGGGGCCCTTTTGATGTGTTAGATGAGTTTCCATTCTAGGGAAGTGGGCTGACTAAGCACTCCCAGCACAGAGAATATAGACACTGCAAACTTCATTGAATGCTTATATTTGTACCCAAGAGTATTTTTAGTCCATGGATTTAGGCTGCATAGGAACAACAGTGTGCTTCTTGAGGCTGGTATTCTTACTGCTGCTTTTACAAACAAACTAACCCAAACAAGCAGAGAATCCAAAGTGATTTTGTGCAAAATAACTGGCAGAGCCAGGAACTGTAAGTCCTGATTTTGATTCTGTGCTCTGGCCACTATCAGGTTTTGCCATTTGTTTCAACACATGCAGGTGATGAGAAGGATAATATTTATAATCACTGAGCTTTTTTGATGTGTTTTCTTTCATGCTTTTGTAAACAAACTTCTTTTTATTTTGTCTAGGACATATTGTCAGTGTTGATTTACATTGTTATATTTGAACATAAATCTCCATTGTTTAAAAATTATGTTTTGTACGTGGCTGTTCATGGTTTTAAATTTTGAGCACAGGAAGAACATCTAAAAGCCCATTAGCTCCTGTCATGTTTGTCCCTATGTGAAAATCATTTATCTCATTTTTATTTCTTTAGACCCAGGGTTAGGAGCTTAAGCTTCCTTTTGAGTTTGTGTTAAAGATTACCCCTTTTCTACCCAGTTTACACAATTACCTGATTTGGGTCAAGGCATCAAAGTCAGCTGAAGAGGTTGGTAGTCAATTCACTCCTTTGTGTGCATTTACTGCACAAATTGATCTGAATTAACCCTACCAACTAGCTAGGCTTCAACAGACTTTTTTTTCTCTTTCTCCTTTTGTTTTTCCTTCCCCTTTTTCTTGCCTTTCCCCTTTTTCCTTCCGCCTCTTCTTGACATTCATACTTGCTTTCATATCCTGTTCATATCCCTTTTTTCAGGGCTGTTGTGACTGGGATTTCAGTCCCAGTGAAAATACAAATAATAAATCAAAGTAAAAGTCATGATATGACTTTAGCGCTTTGCTTTCAAGCTAAGTTGTGCACATTGTTATTGCATGATTTACCCATCATCCCTATTCCTCTGTAACACAGGTTTTGTGCATCTGGAGTTTGAGGTAGGTCAGTGATTGGGCCAGATATATTTGTGGGCCCTGTGCTTTGTCTTTTGCATGATTAGGTTTTTTCAAGGGAATGTCCAGCAATCCCTGCAAAGATCACCAGGACATTGTTTGTGCTAACCTGTTCTGGAATTAACAGCTGGATCAGGCATGGAAATGAGTTATCATTTCCTGTGATCTGCCATCAGTTGCACCACATCTGAAACCTGGGCATCTGTTAAACAAACCAGTTATCTGCTCTCTCAGTGTGTGTTGAATAAACCAAGTCACATTTAACATTACTTGAATAGATGTAGATTTCTTAACAAGTTACCAAGAAATTTTGATGAAATTTTGCATGATCAAATCAAAACGATAGTGTTCACTTTTAGATGGCTAAGCACAAGAAGGCACTTCAATCGGGTGAATTTTACTAGTATGTCACATAGCATTTCCTCAGATATAGAATTTTCAAGAACCCTTGATAGGGAACAAGTCCATGGCACATGATCAGAACTTTGAGTTCGTGCTGTACTTGGAAGAGCATAGTGAGGAAAACACAGTTTCAAAAATTGCAAAACCGGAAATCTGTAAACCAGACTGCAAAATTTTTGGTTGTAATTTCCCACCCTGCAATTTGAATGCCCAAGTGCCAGTTAGGGAAATATTGGAAGTACTGGCTGTTCTGTGCAATTCTACAATTCCAAATATTAAATTGAGTAGTATTCATGCTCTCCTGGAAAGCAATTCAGAACATAATCACTAAAGTAAAATCTAAGTTCTAGATAGAGTGTGTGTTTCAGGTATGGGTAGTATTGTGAGTGATAGCCATTAAATGAGGTACCCAGTTAATGTATTTTGTTCTTCAGAAATAATCATGAGCACCTTAGATGACCTGCTTCTTTGCTACATGCTGTATGCAACACATTGTTTTGTGGCCTTACTTTTTCAAAAAGTAAGAACATATGAGAAAGGATTTCATTCTTTATTATTCAGGTCATTGAAATAAATTTCCTTTCTTTATATGTGGTTATCAAGAATATTAAACAACACCCTGGGAGGCTAGTGCAACCTAAATAAATAGATGTACTTGAAATAAATAGTTTGTTCATAATGACTAATGCTGTAACAATTCCGGGTTTGTTTGAGACTTTACAGTGATCCAGACCCTTGTGACTTCAAAGAACATACCCAAATTAGCACTCTTTCAGGAACTGGATTTGGGTCACACAGTTCAGTAAATAACACTGAAGATAACAATTTATCTAATCTTCTGTTGTTGCAACTAATGCAGTTTATTGGAAGGACTCAGTTGACACTTACTTAAAATTTCATTACTACAGTTCTAAATAAAATGAGAAATTATTTTCATCTGTTTAAATACTGATTCTGCATTCTACATCCAGGTTATTAAAAATACTGTGGTTTGTTGGCAAGGAAGATGTTTTATATTACAAATGTGTTCTGTACTGTTATCACAAAATTCTTCATTTCTCATTTTTTCACTCTGAATCAAGAAAACCATGCCTTGTGCTGGCATTAGACTCAACCAGTCCAATAGCACAACCTCCCTGTGTGTTAATTTCTTGAATGACACAAAACTGGAGATAATTTTGGAATTATTTATGGAATAAGTTATGGGATAATTTCTCTATCCCATGTTGCAGTACAAAATCAGTTCTAAAGTCATAGCCTTTAAACGAAATTGAATAGGACTCATTTGTCAACTTTGCACATTTTTTGCTTTCAGAAATTGGCACCTGGGGTTAGTCAGTTTGCTTACACCTGTGTACAAGACCATCCTATCTGGACTAACCAGCAGTTTTGGGAAACAACCTTCTACAGCAACGTGCAAAATCAAGTTCGCTCCCTCTACCTTACAGCCAAAGATGACAGCCACGCAGTGCAGCTGAAACAAAAGGTAGGAAAACACATTAAAATATTAAAGTAATATTTTTATTCACATACTAATTATCTCCTAGGTTACAGAGAGCTAATTATGGTTTTTTCAATTTTATGTGTTTTTATTTAATTTTCTCCCATATTACACAGTATACAATAATGTGAGAAATACTAGAAGTTTACATTTATCTGCAAAACATTATAATTTGATGTTAGCTCAACTTAATGTGGAAAAAGCATTCATTAATTTAACATCAGGCTACAGGTCACTAATATCAGCTGCCACATTCCTTTATTCTACTTTGACACTGTGCCATCTACCTAGTTTGCTTTAATCTACTGCTAGAATTGGACTCCAACATATAAAAACATGAATGTTTCAGCTGGTCTGGAAACTATTTATATAAAAGCTTCCCTCACCTGAACATCCTAGGAATTTGGAGAATATTGCCAGCATCGAGCCATGAGCTGCATTTTGTTTCTCAATCTGATTTATGCTTGTTCTTATTTGAGCTAAGTGGATAAGCTGAGGAGAGCAGCTCTGTTAAAACCAGTAAACCACTCTGAAGAAACATGGAAGATTGGATGGCATAAAAAACAACCTGAAAAGCAATGATGCAATGATTTTATTTAGATCTGTCCATGTTGTGCTACTGGTGCATTTCAATTACAGTAATTTCACGATTATAAGCCGCACCTGAATATAA
>VRYO01001269.1:37121343-37289592 GCA_009812075.1 Sialia sialis | reverse complement strand
GGATTCTTCAATGAAAAAGGTGCGGCTTATATTCGTGAAACTACTGTAACTGCTCTCAAAGCTCAGTTCACATAATCATAACTTTTCTTAAGCCCTGTTGAGGGTAGTTATTTGCTCTTTCTTTCAAAATAAATATTTATTTTATATAACTGAAGAAGTTTAACTAGCAATTTAATAATAAAGCTTTGTCTGAGTATTGCTTTTTAACAAAAAAACCAGGATTTTTGTGGTTTTATAATTTCTTCCCTGTCTTTGTGTAAATATTTATGTAAATTTCTTTTATGTCTTTATATTCCTTTCTCTGTGTCTTCTAGGAGAAAACACCTGCAGACCAGGATAAGACAGCAATGGACCTGGCTGCTGAGCAGCTGAGGCTGTGGCCAACCCTTAATAAACAGACACAGCAGGAGCTGGTCCAGAATGAGGAAAGCACAGTTTTCAGCCAGGCCATTCATTTTGCCAACCTCATGGTCTACCTGCTGGTACCACTGGACACAAGCAAGAACAAGCTGCTGAGAACATCAGCTACTGGGGACTGGGAGAGTGGAAGCAACAGCATTGTCACAAACAGGTGGGTGTCCGAGGCCAGTGCTCATCCAGCAGGATGGGCACATGGCTGAACTCTAAATTCCAGATTGTTTCAGCATCTCTACTTCCTTTCAGGTTCAGGTGTTGAGGAGAGTAGAAGTCTAGCATGATTCCTCTCAAATATCAGAACTTTGGAGTGATTTACTTCCATTTAAAGGAACATTGTATTGTCCCAGTAAGAATTTTTAATCTAATAATGCAGATGTTGAAGACAAACATGGCGTTTGGTGAGAAAGCAAACAGCAGCCCCAAACGCACTCTTAGTTTTTATATAGCCACTGTATGAACCTAAAATCAAGAAAGTATTTGTATAGTATCTATAAAATCAGCATTTCTGTGCAACAGCTGCAAAGGAGGAGAGGCACTGAGGTCACAAAAAGCAACAGGGCTAAACCATAGTGGCAAAGGTTAAATTACTAAGGAAGCAGTCAGAATGTAACACCAGTTCCATTCATTCCCTAGCATGCAAAGCCAGGACATTTCATAACAAGCCTTCCTCCCTCTGTGTTCATTGTCTTCATTATCACCTCTCTGTACAAATTCTCACTTGATAAATTTATAGAACACTATGTGAAAACACTGGCATCAAGTAAAAGGCTATCAGGATGAAGCTCCCCATGGAGTTACTCATTTCTGCTGGCTGCACAAGTTTAATCTTAGGCATTAGGACATGTTCAATAGACTGTTTGTGGTGTATGTTGCAATCTATTAATTTGGCCCCTAATATTTTTGTAGGAGGCAATGTTAGACATTCGAAGTACGTCTCCCACTGACTTGCTTGCTTATCTAATGCACAAAAAAAATTTTTAGGATCTTTTTAGCTTTTGATTGCTTTACTCTGCAACCTAAAAATACATTTAATGTATCTTTCTCTATGTAACTGGATATTTGCTAACCATGGGTTGCAAGTACCCATGACTTTATGAAGAGAAATACTTCAGTTTATGAAGAGAACATATAGAGCTCACTTCCAAAAAGCTGTTTTATCTTCTGAGCCTATCTGTGCTGGACTCATGGAAAGAAAACTGTCCTATGTGATCATTCATGGAGTTTTGGCAATTGTGGTACCGCCATATGCTTTTAGCAAGGTTTGCGAATTGTAACGATAAAAAACCCCCACAGCTTCCAAGTGTCTATCCAAGTGTCATGACATGCATCACCAGCTGAATTGTTGACACTTGTTGCTGCTTTTATTTGTGCCTTCAGCATTGCAGGCAGTGTTGCAGAGAGTTATGACACTGAGAGTGGCTTTGAGGACTCGGAGAACAACGATGTTGCAAATGCAGTCGTGCGCTTCATCACCAGATTTATTGACAAGGTTTGCACAGAGAGTGGGGTCACACAGGATCACATCAAGGGTCTGCACTGCATGATACCAGGTAGGAATTGCCACCAAAAGGTGCTTTATAATATTTATTTTTTCTTTTCCTAATTAAACAAATTCACTTTCTAGTTTGAGTTACCTTCAGAGAAGTTAGTATGTTAGATTTCTTTTCCAGACTGTAAGTCCTGTTGAATCTCAAAAAATTATTCCTTGATGTTAAAATGTGAGAATTTCAGAATTATCAGAGTTTTAATTATAGGGCAGCTTTCTCTTTCACATTGTATGAGGCTGCATTTATGATGTTCCTTCTTTCCAGGCATTGTAGCAATGCACATAGAGACTCTGGAGGCTGTCCATCGTGAGAGTAGGAGGCTTCCACCAATACAGAAGGCAAGTGTTATGAAACATATTTGTATTCTTTACAAGTATTAGAATAATGAAATCTAGTCATCTTTTTTTTTCTCCTCTCATAATGTTGTGAGGAAATATCAAAACGTTAAAAGAAAATTTCCACCAGTGATAAATAAAGTGCTTGGCTTTGGTCTTACGAAATATGAAACTGGTAGAGCCAGACTTCTGATCATAAACAAGCTGTTGCATGCCCATTGCTTTTTGAGACCCATTTCTCTTCACTGAGTCCAAACTCCATCTCCCTTCTTCGGATTCAGTGTCATAACAATTTTGTTTTTAAGCTTTCAAAACCAAATGTTATTACTAGCCTGAGGTATAACCCTGATTTACACTTGCATTTCCATTTATTTGCATCAGCCCAAAATTCTACGGCCAACTTTACTGCCAGGAGAAGAATTTGTTTGTGAAGGTCTCCGTGTGCTGCTGGATCCTGATGGCAGAGAGGAAGCCACAGGAGGACTGCTTGGAGGTCCTCATATCCTCCCTGCTGAAGGAGCTCTGTTCCTTACCACTTACAGAATTATATTTAAAGGCACTCCTCATGATCAGCTAGGTAAGAAAATCCAACAGTGATAATTGTGGTCCTTCAGATAGGCAGGATTTTGAGCTGGGCTGTCCACCTATTCAAGCATTAACATCATTAAACAGATTTTTTTCAGATACTGGAAGCAAGTGAAAGGAAAAATATTCATGACTTATTATTCTATCTAAAATTATTGCTTGGAAATAACAGTATTTTCTTAATATGTCAGCTCTTCTGAATGATAATTTTTCATGATTTAACATGTGCTATTTCTAAGCAGCTTGACATTCAAAAGTATAAATTTATTGTGGTCATATATACAGATAAAAAATATATAATTTCTGTTTATAAATTGTATATTGCATTATGAAATCTGAATAAATTTTAAATTCTTTCTTTACCCCCTACCAACCTAGGTTTTGGGGATGCATTTCCATTATGTAGAAAGACTCAGAAGGAAGGAGAATATTTTGCTGGAATAGAGTAGAAATTCAGATTACAAATGATGCTTTAGGAATTTGCCAACTTTTCAGGTATTTTGCCTGAAATTAATTCTATCTTCATATTGCTTTGTGCCTATTCACTCTTTATTCCGGTAGCAGTGTGAGCAGAGCAGAGCTGGGGTGTGATCTAACAAGTGTGTGTGTGTTGTGTCCTCAGTTGGGGAGCAGACCGTGATCCGCAGCTTTCCTATTGCCTCCGTCACCAAGGAGAAGAAGATAAGCATCCAGAACCAGCTGCAGCAGAGCATGCAGGAGGGGCTGCAGATCAGTTCAGCCACTTTTCAGGTAAAAGGAAGTTCTGTGAAAATTTCTGTGCCTGCAGTCAGCTGAAAATATTTACGAGCAGCACCTTGCCCTGGTATTCGTGAAGAGTCCGGTGTTCTGCCCCGTAAGGTCAACAGACAAGGCAGAGCTCACAGGAACTCTGGCATTTCTTGGCCCTCTTGATATTTACAGAGGGTTGCTATTTTCACATTGGATTTCTTTCACTGCTTTCCTCACCTATTTTGGAAGCAGAAAAAGGCTAGTTTGGGTCCAGAATCCCTTCGTGTAAGTAGAGACCTAGGGAGGCTGGTGAGAACCTGCTTTCTCTCTCCTCCAGCTACATGGAATCAATGTGGAAAAGCTCTGAGTATTGCTTTCTCCTCAAGAAAACACTTCACCAGCTTTCTGTTAAAATCCATGGCAGAAAGTCATGAGATGTCACACATGGAAGCTGCACTTCCCAGGAATCTTTAGGGTAGAACCAATGAGCCTCTACATGACAGGCACAGATCTTGTGATTTTCTGTAGGATCGCCATCAGTGTTTTCAACAGAAGTGTGCATTGCAGGGCAATTGTTAGAGATGAACTTGTAAAAATTAGGAAATCCTGAAATCTTCCCTGAATTTTCCTTCTGAATTTTCCTCTTTTTCCTTCATCTTAACTGTGGTCAAACCTTAAGAGCTCAAATGCTGCAAGCAGGGAATTTTGTATCATGGACTGAAAGTAGACTGCAGTGCTTGAGATATTAAATACTTTTCTGGGTTGACTGACTGCAGAAGCATATTTTCATTGAGAACAATAACTCCAAGATTGGAAAATATAACAAAATAACATTTTACTAGTTCTTTACAATAATGAGCATCATTTAGCTAATCATCCTTCAGTGTCCTCTTCAAAAGCACAACATGAGGAATGCAAATGAGTAAAACAAGCAAAAAAATTTTGTTCTTGTGGACTTCTGAGAGGGCTTTTATTTTCCAGAAATCTTTTTACCAGAATACTTAGCATGCTTCAATGATGTGATAAATACAGAGACAGCTCGGTGTTTTCAGAGCTGGATTTGGGTCAAACATCATCTTTGCTTTTGTTTAGCATAGTTTTGTATTAGGTTATGAGAACAAAAACAATCCGCAGAGTTTCTTCCCTGTCCGCTATGTAACAGCCAGGGTTCAACAGAGGATGGAATAGCCCCTCCTCTTTGTTTATTAATTGTGATTTTCAGATGGGTTTGTGTGCAGCTATGCTGTTTGATATCTTTAAAACTTCAGATCAGTGTAACCCCAAAAGACTGAAGAGGTCCTAGAGGACCTTTCAAGGAGCTCCTAGAACAACAGAACCATTAGTCATTTGGAAAATATTTACAAAACAAGTGGAATTGGAAAAGCAAGGATGAAATCCACCTCCTAGATGGCAAGCAAAGGAATTTAAAAGGTGTCTAGGTATGTGCTCAGAAATTGAGCTCTAGGATATTTCTTTGTTTGCTTTCTCCACATTCTTAGAGTTCTTTTGGGCCTTTTTTGTGGATTCTGTATTTTCTGTCTCCTATTTGTTTTCCCCGAGTTGTTGACTTCCTTTCAGTAGAGGATGATTGGATGGGATTTTTTTTTCCCCCAGAACCTTTCAGAAAAGCATTTTTAGTCAAGTGGACAGATCAGTGTTGAATAGCATGAGGTTATTTCCATTTTTTAGGAGCAGATTTTACTCTCACATTTTTGTTACTAGCAGTTTTCTATACTTTGCAAGGTGAGGCCAGAATTGGAACGTCTAAGTAATAGAAATGTAATGGTTGTGACATATGAATGCTGAAATTGCTGTCTTGCTGAGTCTTTGAAGTGCATTACCAACCCCAGTTCCCAGTGTAGGGGCAGAGCTGGCAGACGATTTCCTAGCTAAGCTGTCCCATGTGAGCAGAATTTGAACTGTTGTAGATGTCCTAGCGCCAGCACTACGACTTGGATTTACCAAAATATTTTGTATTTGATCTTATGAGAATTCCAGATGCTGCCTAGTGAAGATACCTTAGTATTAGGACATAAATTGAAAATAGGAAATAAAAAATTTTAAAATGTGTAATAGCCGTCCAAATAAATGAGACATATGTACATGTATCTGTATTTTCTGAAAGACATAATACTGAAAGCATGGGGATTTTGCAACTGTATTGTAGCATCTTCCCATTTCTGAAATTCACAGATTGTTTTCCAGTTTCTAACATGTCATATCTTTAATACACAGTTAATTAAAGTAGCATTTGATGAAGAAGTAAGTCCAGAAGTGGTGGAAATATTTAAGAAACAGTTGACGAAGTTCCGTTATCCTCAGTCCATCTTCAGCACTTTTGCCTTTGCAGCTGGCCAAACAGCACCACAGATAATTCTACCAAAACAGAAAGAGAAGAACACTTCATTCCGGTACAGTGCTCCTTCTTTTCTTCTCTTACTGGTGTTCTTGTATTATCCACATGCACTGAGCAACCTGAAAGCTCTGCACAGGTGGAGATCACGTCAAAATCAGTGATTGCTATTTTGCATCTCTGTATTTCCTGAGTAAGAGAGATTAGTAGGATACAGATGTTTGTTTGGGATAGGATTTCTGTTATTTATCTAAACTTCTGGCTGCAGTAGATTTTAATGAGCACCTTATTACATTTTGAAACATACAAAATGGAAGTAGCATCTTGAGCTATGCAACCTCAACATGAAAATAAGATTAATTGTGTATTTCTTTATGATTAGTAACCTGACCACTTATAGCCTAGTCTGGATTAGGATTGATTTTACTCTGTGCATTTGCCCTGCTTTCATTTAGAGTTTGAGCTTTGGGTCCTCTTTCCAGTTTTGTTACATGTTAATTTTTACTGGACCAGCTGCATCATTAGTCCGTTCCAGAGTGGTAGCTCCTGTGATTCTCTGTTGATCAGTGCATTGTTGACACAGGAAATAGAATCCCAAGCTGGTCATGAAATCCTAAAACTTAAAGATAATTTCTATCTTTCCTGCCTTTAATTTGGCAGCTTTCTAGATTTATCACATTACTAGCAAAATGAAAAACCTAAATACGATATCTGCTTATTCATTACCAATAGAAAAAAAAAAAAAGACACAAATTTATCTCAAAGTAATACAATTTTTGTTTAAAAATTAATACAGGAAGCAATTTTTCCGAAGCTCATCATCATATGTATTAAGTGAAAATGATTAAATAATTTTCCTTGCATTCATCATAGAAATCTGTAAATGCTATCAGGCAGAATCAGATGAATCTTTCCAAATGCTTTAGTTGTTTTGCATTTACAGTACCTTCTCCAAAAGCATTGTGAAGGGAGCAAAACGTGCTGGGAAGATGACAATTGGGCGCCAGTACCTGCTGAAGAAGAAAACGGGCACGATAGTGGAGGAGAGAGGGAATCGGCCTGGCTGGAATGAAGATGATGATGTCTCTGGTAAGAGTGTGATTTTTTTTATCCGTGTTGGTTCATAAATGTATCCTGCTTCCATTCTGGTATACTGAACAAGAAGTGCCTTCAACACAAAATTGAAGGGTTTTCCTATACAGGAAAGAGAAGGGTTTCAAATCTGTGTGCTTACTGAGTGTTTTCTTTTGCAATGAGAAGAGGAAGTTGACTTAATTCAGTGGTGCAGTGAAGTACTAGGTTATTTTTTAATTATCAAACTATTTTAGATGTGATATCTTTTAGATCATTTTTACATCATGCTAGTGGAGATGAAGCAGCACAGAAGCATGCTGCAGCTTCCATTTATCTCTAGACATCTGACATCTGCTGCTAGTCTGTGGTGAGAAAGCAGTAACTGGTGAGGTGCAAGAATGACCAAATGGGAGACTTTTGTGGATGTGGAACTGACAAGAAATTACTGAAAACAGCAGAGCTCATTACTATGAAAATACCACTTCCCATATTTTTGGTTGAAATTATTTTGGAGTAGAAGGTAGAAAGGAGTTTGGGCACTTGGTGCAGTTTGTGTGATGGGGTGGAGTTTGCCTTTCCCCAAAAAGCCTCTTTTCTTTCCATATGCTTCTGTCTGTATATCCTTATCTGGACCACTGCTAATTTATAATAAACCACTAGAGGGAACCAGATTCTCCTGTACATAAACAGGTGTTGTTTTGTCAAAGCATTCTTTCTGTAAAAAAAAAGTAGGCATCTCAGATAATGAAGTGTTCTTCAAACATTGATAAATTCTTCCAAGCCTCAAACAAACCGAATTTTCCTGTTGAATATTTTGTCACTGAGCAAGGCAACTCATGTGACTTAGGAGCAGAGGTATGAAAGTTGTGTAAAACAGGACTGGGGCCTCTGTTCTTTCTGGAATGGAACAAAGCCATTCGAGGCAAACTTAAAAATACAGTTTCTCTTCTTCCATTCCAGATAAAGTGATGGGAAATATGCAAAAAGACAGGTTTGGAAAACACAGAATGTCTTTAGAGTGCTGAAAAATTGTGTTCTTAATTGAATTTCCAACATCTTCCTGAAGTGCTGAGTTAGCAGTGTTCTGATATTGCATATTCTTTTGGTCAGAAACAATTCTGCAGGCTGTACCTGGGTGATTTTGGGGTGATTTTGGGTCCTTCACCCCAAGACACCAAGCAAGTCATACCTGTGTATTCATAGTCTCTTGGTGAGTCTCTTGAAGTTTGAAGAGTTTCTGCATTGCTGATACAAAAAACAACAGTGTTCTTCCATGAGCACAGATGCTGTATAAGATTAGAGTTAGTCACTTTTTTCTTCCCTAAAAAAGATATAAAATTATAACTTGGGAGTCTTTAGGCCTGCTGCTTTCCAGGTATCTTGGTTGGGAATGTGTTAAGGTGAGCACAGGCTGAGTTTACTTTTCTCAGCCCTGGCACATGAGGGACAGGGAGCTGTCAGCAGCAGTGACTGCTTCAGACAGAGTGCAGAGAGCCACAGGGAGTAACCACTGCAATTCCTTGTGTACTGACTGCTGGGGCTTTGGCTTTGTTTTTGACTTGATGGCAAGTCTCAAAAACTGAAGTATAGAAAACTGTGCAGCTCTGCCAACAGTGAACTTGTATAGCAGGTGATGCACTGTCTTAAAAAAGAAATGTTAAAGATAGGGCTGGAAGGAACTTCAAGTAGTCCAACTCTCTGCCCCTAGGCAAGATCAACATACTTCATCTGTTCCTCATAGATGTTTGCCTAAATTCTTCTTGAAAGCTTCAAAGGTGAAGGTTCCACAACTCCAGGCAGCTCATATTAATGCTTAAACCATCCTTAATGCTGGAGAAAACAAGCAATTTTCTGAGATTCAGGACTAAACATCATCTTGCTGCAATTCAAACCATTAATTTTTTACTCTGTCACTATATATATATAGGAGAGATTATTCTCCTCATTCTGATAGCAATGCACAATGTATTTATGATCTACTGTAATATTTTTCTGTTGTCTTCTGAGTTTTAAATCTGTGCAGTTCTTTCAGTTCTTTGTTTATTAGTCTTGATGGACTTCTGATCGTCTTCATTGCTCTTAGGCTTCTTTAGGTGGTCCATGTATAAGTTGCAATGTGATTTCAAAAACTGGGCACAATACTGTAGTTAGTAGTTGTTACCAGTGAACATCTAATTTCTCTCAAATTCCTCCTCATCTCTTTGTTTTCAGAGTTTAGAATCTCTCAATCGTTAGTAAATTCTTTTTCTTATAGTGGTCATATGGGTGTGTTCAATAGAGCAAGAGACTCTGAAACCTTCTTTTGAAAATAATCATATCTCAAGAACAGTAAAACAGAGGGGTTACTCCTTGTTTTTTCAAAATCACATCATGTTAAACTTGAGGCAGCAAAATATCTTCATCTCCCTCTTCAGCTTAAGGACATGCATAGGAGCTCTTATGTTTGGCTTTTTATGCACAGGAGAATGTTGTGCAAAGTCTGATCACCAATGTACCTGCTTTCATGGGAGAAAAATCCATTTAGGAAAAAATATTTCACAAAATGCACCCTCATCTTGAGTCAGTTCCAGCTTTCCATTCAAAACTGTTGAATACCAAGATTTTGTATAACCCAAACTATTTTTTTCTAAAACTCATCGAAATTAATTTCTTGTTAGTGGACTTCATACTTCAGGTGTTGTGTGACTTCTTTCTACCATGGCAAATATGAAAAAAGAGGAGAGATCCAGAGTGTTCAACTTTTTTATTCAGATAAAAGAGATTTTTTTCTCTTTAGCTGAAAGGGCAACAAAAATTTTTCATTTTGCTTTTATGCTAAGATGCACAGAAAAAAAATCATAGAGGTACTACTCCTGTAAATTCTGAGTGCTGTCTACTGCCAATAAAATGTTAATTATAGCATAGTTTTTATTTTCTGAAGAAGTCTAAATTCCAGTTTATGAAGTCCTGTTTTAAATTTAAATCCTCATATACTTTTCAGTGCCTCATCCATGAAGAAATGCTTCTCATATGCACATATTTCAATGCTTGAGGTGGTAGCAAGTAAGTGATACATGCTGTGAGCAGTAAATCTGCTCTCAGAAGTATTTGGGAATGGTTGAAAGTGTCACTAATAGACAGGTGGCAGGTTTTGTACAAAGACCTTGCTTGACTTGAATTTCAGTTTGAACTTGTGACATAGGTTTTTTATCTCTCATGGTTGAAGTTTTTTGTGCTTTTGAAAGGGCAGCTGATATGCACGACTGAAGAAATCTGCTGCCTGACATTGAAACTGAGACATTCAGAACCCAACAGTCCTCTCTTGTGAAATGACAACCCTGAAACATTTCTTAGGCTGAACCAAGCCTTAAAAGGATTATAAAGTTACCTCTTCTGAAGATAGTTTTAAAAAATTGTCTGCTTTATTTTTATCTTGAACGTGTAATGAATCTGTAAAAAAATTGTAAATTTGTAAAGAAAGATCATCTGTCTTCAGTTCAGTTCAAATGAATATGTGTGATAACTTTCTCCAGGATTTTAGGTAGAGAGATGTCAGCCATGCCAGTCACAGTTGGTAACTTTGTACTATAGTCAGGTTTGCTGACTAAAATAGTATTTTAGTTTATATATTTGGCAAACTGTGGTTTGCATGTCCTGGATCTTGCCATTCATCACTGAGAGCAGGACAAACTTGTTAAGGAGAAGGCAGCATTGTTCGCTGCGTACCTGCTGGCCTCCCCATGAGATTTTTTTCCCTTTAGTTTCAGATGACAGTGAGCTGCACACTGGTGGGACCCTGAAAGCATCAGAAAAATCAACCATGGAGCAGTTGGTGGAGCGAGCCTGCTTCAGGGACTACCAGAGACTGGGGCTGGGCACCATCAGCACCAACTCTTCTCGCTCAAAAACAGAATACTTGAGAATAACTGCACTCAACAGGATGTATTCCCTTTGCAGGAGGTGAGTTTATCGGTTCACTGAAGTAGCAGAAACTGGATACACATGTAGGCATATCTGCATTAATATATTTGCATTTAAAATCTGTTCCTAAATAAAAAAAAACAAGCTTCAGAAGCAATTATAAATAACTGTTTTCCTCAAATTAAAAAGTATGTGTTGTAGTTGACTTCATGAAAGTATTTACTTTGAAAGTTTGTCATGTGCTGAAAGTCACATGCTGTGTTTTAGCACATCACTGTTACTAAGCCCTTTTTTTTTGCTGTGAAAGCTGATGTAGTTTGCTGACACTGCCCACAAAAATTCCTTTTAATACAAAAGCCTATCTGCATGAGTCATATCAGAAGACATTTGCATTCTCTAGAGCCAGTTTAGGCTGGTCATTGCTTTCATTACGGACAATGGAATTGCCAGAAGAAGGCACAGAAGAAAAATACTAGATCCTGTCTTATTTTCTGACATGTCCGGAGTACTGGTTTTCTTTAGTCATGGAGTATAGAGCAGATGAAGGCATGAAATCTGTCAATTTTCATTATGCTTTGAACATTATTCAGACAACCCTTTCCTCCCCTAAAACCATGAGATTTTAATATTCTCTAGGCTTTTATTGAAAATACAATTATCTGTATTGGAAACAATTACAAACCTCAGGATATAAATACTTACCTACTAATACATTACTGTGGTTGCTGTGTAGAATGTAAATAACACGTACATTCATTTTGTGTGAGGGCAGTTGAATAAATGTCCAAGGACTGAATTTGCAGAAATAGTGTATATTGTATAGGGAATAAACTTATTTAGTAAGCAGTAGCTGTTTCTTGTTCCTCATCTTAGTTTCTTCTTAACACATGAAATTGGCACTTAAGGTGATTTTTGATTTTTTTTGGAGGAGATAGAAAATCATGTTTCATATTGCTTGAATCGCTTATTTCTCTAGCATGAACAAAACTGCCATTTTTCTGTGTTTTCTATCTTTAGAGGTATTATATCTGTGAATTTCCTAATCTCTCAGTGTGTTGCAGTGTATTAAACAGAATACAAAAATGCAATGTCAAGCACTCTGACTGTAAAATGTAAATGTATTTTTCCGTAAACCAAAGACTATTGTTTTCATTGTGATACTTTAGGCAATCTAACATTCTTTCCTTTCAATTCTCATATTTCATGTCCAATTGTCAAAATGAAACTACTGCATCATCTGTGTACCTCAAAATTCTGTTTTCTGCCATGCTCAAAAATACAGTTTTGTTATGGTGACAGATAAGAGATATGCTAAGAAGAAGGATACTACCAAATGAAATGTAACCTGAAATGGATTAGTAACTATAGTCTTACAAATTTTTCATAATTCAATTTCTGTTTAAAATGCAGTTTGCTTAAATTGATGGATTTGGTGGGCTTGGACTAAAGATTACTTAAAAATTAAAAGTAAATCTAACAGTTAAGGTGTATTTCATTAAGACATGTTTTCAGCTTGTAATTCTAGGAATTATTTTTTTTTCATTGCTGAGCATTTTGAAAGCAACTTTAATAGTTCCATTTTTTTTTCCCCCCTCTTTTCTGTCGATGCAGTTACCCTGGGCTGCTGGTAGTGCCCCAGGCTGTGCAGGACAGCAGCCTGCAGAGAGTGGCTCGCTGCTACCGCCACAACCGCCTGCCCGTGGTCTGCTGGAAGAACAGCAAGAACAGCACTCTGCTCCTCAGGTCTGGGGGCTTCCATGGCAAGAGCGTGGTGGGCCTCTTCAAATCCCAAAACACACACCCCACGGGTGAGCTGCTGCAGCCAGGCTTTCTGGGGAAGGGATTTCATGTGGAAATGCAGGAAAATCAGTGGTTCCAGGGAATCAAAATTCTCAGGATATAAGTGATAGCAGATAAGATATTAGTCGTTACTTTAGGTCCAAATCCTGAATGGTATGGAAGCAGTTCAAAAAATGTGAATTAATAATTTGAATGGTATGGAAGCAGTTCAAAAAATGTGAATTAATAATTTGGGCAGAGATTGGACCAACACAAGATTTATCAGAACAGTTACAGTAATTTCACAACTATAAGATGCACCGGATTATAAGGCACACTTCCGGGTTGTCGGCAATTTCCCGAACTTTGTCCATATGTAAGGCGCACCGGACTATAAGGCACACTTTTTTTTGCAGCGAGGATCCACACGCAACAAAGTCATGAATTAGTAACGGAATCGTGCAATCGGGGGGTTTAGTGGCAGGTGCTCAATTTGCAAACATTTTTCGTGGATTGGCGTAGCCTTTAAACGCAGCCCCAGGCACCCTCCCCATGCTGTGGGCCCCGGCACTCCCGCCCGCCCCTGGTGCTGGCTCTTGCGGCTCGCAATTCCGGGTTGGCAAATTTCTGAACTTTGTCCATATATAAGGCGCACCAGATTAAAAGATGCACTTCCGGGTTTCAATCAAAATTTTAGTCAAAAGGGTGCGCCTTATAGTTGTGAAATTGCTGTAGTTTTTCAGAAGAATATAATATCAGAGTAACATTAATTTTGGAAATAATATTCATTGATTTCCACCATTCACAGGCAGTGTTTAGGGTGCTTCTGACTGCCTGGATTTCCGTCTCATGCTGATAGCTTTTTCAGAGTTAATTTCATGCCAAGAATGAGTCAGTATTTTCTTTAATCAAATTGATAGTTGTTTAGAAATTATTCCAGAATTAGGCCATAATTTTTCTTTTTTGAAAAAAAAGGAAATGTGAGGTTGAATTGGAGTACCAGAAACTCATTAAGGTAGTAAAGAAATCCTTTTGTCCTGTTTATGTTTGCATTTCTCCTCAGTAAAGACTAAAATGCAACTAAAAGTTTGACTCCATTCAAGTGTGTTCTATAGAATTTTTCAAAATCTATAAGAAGCATACTGTGCACTTACATACAAGTAGCATAAAAGTAATTTGAAGATTACGTGATTTAAATATTTTTTTACATAGTCCTCCATAATTTTTCCTTTACAGAATACCTTTATGAAAGCCATGTTTTGCCTTCAAGAGCAATTTTTATCAGACATAATGAGGTTTTGGGCGTATCAAATGCACTTTTAACATCTCATTATTTCAAAGATATTAGAAAAACATTTTTTTAATGTTAGGCAGTGTCTGGACTGATGTTAAGGCTAATTTGTGAATCACTGATTATCTGCTGAATATTCATTGATTTCTATAACATTGATTAACATATAAGAGTGTTTTATGGGAGCAGTTTTTAGTTGGAGTGATGAGCAATGAAGGCAATGAATTGAAATTTATAGAATGAGTTTTTGTTGAAAGGATTAATAGAATGAATCCGTGAAGTATTAATAATAGTTGACAGAGTAGCTGCCAAAGCTGATAGCTACACCAGTTCTTCCACATGCTTATGATGAGAATCCCAGGCACGGCAATTCCAGTGTTAGTCTTCAGCTGATTTAATACTGATTTCCCTGGCTGCAATACAGATGAGGCATCTTTAACCTGGTACAAATAGAGAATAAACTGAAAATCTGCAGAATAGTCTTCAAACTATGTAAAGGCATAGTGGTTTTCTGAGGGTTTCTTTTCTGAATTTTATATAACCTTTACTATTGCCATTGCCATATATCCACCAGAATATTATGGAGCAGATAAAGGGATTGACAATAACTGTGTCTGACAGATACTTGCTTATGGAGTTACTCTTTCTTTTAAAGTGTGAAGAAAATGGAGACTTCCCTCAGGAAGGTAAAGGAGTGAAAATGGAGGATATTTATAGGGTATTTATCTCACTCTTAACAAAACTGGTCAACAAATGTAGTTACACAGAGCTGCCTCAGCAGGAGTTGTGTGCAGTGAAGGAAAGTCTATAATGAAAAACACTTTGTGAAGCAAACTAAGAGGACAGAGATAATCTGAAGTTAAATTCAAGTTGACAAATTCATTCTTTCTTAAGCAGAGACTTCATAGGAGTAGATTTTTATTGGATTGATACAGAGAAACAAGGCCTGCTGGAACTTCCTGAACATTTTTGTGCTTTCCTGTTATGTGGTGTGTTACACAAGTTGTCAAGGCATAGTTGGAGGTCAATGTGTTATATAAGAAGCACAGAACATATTTTAGAGAAATTATGCACAGAACTTAATTTCTGTGTCAACCAAACTGCATGTGCAACAGAATTGTATTTTCCAACTTCTCTCCAAAAAAAAAGATTATTAACAGATGTTCAAATATGAGATGGAGAGTATATAGATCTTTTGAAATGTTTCTTTGAAACCTGCAAGTTGGTTTCTGAATTACTTAGACCTCTCTGGGAATTGTGTTGGAGAGCACTGTAGTTCTAAGTATGACATTCTACACCTAAATTAGCATTTATTGGTCAGCTACCCTGTGGGAAGACCATTTCTGTTTCTTGGATGTAGTGACTCTATTCAGGAGAGCAGTCATCTTGATTCAGGCTGAATTACTGATTTTGTTAGGACTTATAAGATAAAGATGGAGCAATCTGTGACCAGGCATATAAAGCCCATATTAGCATTACAGGACTCAGCAATGCATTTCTCTCCTGAGATAAAAACAAAATTATATGGTATTAGATTGCTACTGGGATCTCCATCCCCTATTTTTTATTTAAATGTTGCTGTGGTGACCTTCACATGTGATGCAGCACTGGAAAGGGGTCATTTCATAGAAATCCCAGTTCACCTGTGCTAGTGAGGGGAGTGCTTTGAGTCACCTCTGTGTGCTGCTGTGATGGGATGAGGTGTGGTAAGGATGAAGGGGCAAATTTTCCATCTCTAATCTGTCACAAGGACATTTTTGCCCTCAGTCTTTGGTTCTGGCATCTGCTTGGTTCAATGACAGACTTTGATGTAAGTCAAACTGTTTTCTGAAACACACACAATACTCTTCACAAAATAAAGCTTTGTAAATGCCACTGGTATAGACATTATCATTTCATTTAGACAGTTCATTTCTTTTAATTTAACTAAATTGTTAAGACCTAAATTGACTTTTTATAGTATTATTTCCAGGGCTAGGGGGCCCAGAGATCACTCCAGTGGATTTCAGGATGCTTAGGAGTAGAAGAGAAAATAATGTTCCTGCTCAGGCTTTTTCCACTTGGTCAGACAGAAACAGCATGATGTTTCCTGCAGGAAACCTCATCCTCACTTCCTAATTGTACTTTCAATTAGATACTAATTTCTATTTTGACACTTCTTTTGCCACCTCCAGCTAATTAGCTACTGTCTATTAGTCTCCAGCATAGAATCTGATTGGATCATCATTGGAGTAAACTATTTACAAATTACCATGGTGTTTTGTCAAAATGTGCTCAAATTTCTTTGTCTCTTATTCTAAATCTTGGCTCTTGTGAGCAAGATACCAAATCCTTCTTTAAGTAGCTATGAAACTTTTGCCCTATTGTAAGTCCAAAGAATGGCTGCAATAAACTGGAATCCCAAAAATTTTGTTTGAAAAAGAAAATTAACTGACTCATTGATACTGAACACTATTTTGCCATTGTGCTATAGCCCAGGACCTGAGCTTCATTTCCTTAAGTCCTTGCACCTGGACACAATGGGTGCAAGGTTGGGATTTTCTAGTTGGGATTGTTTTTCTTATTTTTGAGGGGTTTTTTTCCCTTGGTTCTGTGTTTTGTTAATGATTTATTAGCTTTTTTAATGGGCACTGTGTCCCAAGGAACCTCCAAGAACACGTAAGTAACCTTCCCTTTTTCTGGAGTGAGGAAGAGCTGGTTAAGTTCAATATTAAATTATTTTTGTTAAAGAAACAGTTCTGTCTATTGTCTGCACATTTTGCTGACAAGTAGCACAAACTTAGGAATGTTACTTTTGATTTGGAGAGTGAAGGGAAAGCTGCATGATCTTCACTCAGTTTGTGCTGATCACATAACGGCTAATGATGAATTTTAAGCAACCATAAGGTAAAAGTTTCAGAAGTTCAGCTTTGTGTGTAATGCAAGAGAACATTGCTGGATCCTCTTGTCATCAAAGGAAAGGATCTTTGAACCTTTGACAGACCAGCTAGGACATTTTCAATGCTCTGTTTTACACAGTGAGCCTTTCATTCTATGTATTTACAAACTGTATTTTTTTTAATGCATTCCATTCTACTTGTGACTCTAGCTCCTGCTTCTCTAGAATCTTCCAGCAGTATAGAACAGGAGAAATACCTACAAGCCTTACTGAATGTGATATCCGTCCACTGCAAAAGGAATGGCAGCAACACTCTCACTGTCAGCCCAACCATTGCTCTGTCTCCAGGTAAAATTGCTTTGTACAGTGCTTTTCTCTGCCTGAGCTGATCAGTCACTTTTGTCTCAATGTTCCATATGAATTCTGTTGTTTCTGTATTGTTAGACTTCCCAGGTAGCCTATTCACTTTTAGTTTCAGTGAATGTATTTTCTCTATGTAATGATGTTTATAATCTTTCCTGAAATACTTTCCAATATTAATCTGGCAGTAAAGTCTTTCGATAACTAATTAAGCATAAACTGCATATTGAATAAAAGACTACCAAATTTAAAAGTGTGCAAAATCTGCTCTATTTTGTATAAAAGAGGAAGTATGAGCTTGCAAGATCAGAACAGGTATCACTGTTTAGCTGCAGCAGCAGTGGAAAGCATATAGACCTCTTTATGCATTACATACTCACAGTGGGTTTCTGCTAATGTAATTTCCACACAGAGCTCTTTTTGCAGTCAAAACTCATTCAAAATACACTATTTGAGTTATGAAAAAAATAATCTGTTTTATTTCAGTTATTTTATGATGAATCCTGGTGAGCTCCAGGATAGGATAACCCCAAACAAGTCAGGAAGGACTATGTGACTTGAGATTTTGTCTGTCTTGTCTTGGTTGTAATTGGCCTAATACTGCCAAACAGTGGCTTTTCTTGTAAGGTAACACCATGCCAAAGTGTGTATGCTTTGCTTCATTTATTGTAAAATACCTTGATTGCTTAGCTGTATCTAACACCTCCATACTGTTGCCAATGTACATGTTTGTCTTAAAAAATAAATCTGAGGTACAAATTTGGCAAGAATTAGCTGTGTTGGGTGAAAAGGGGCATTTTATCAGGTATATTAAGTGTTAGTCTGGTTAACACTGTAGCTTTTTTAATCTTCTATTCTTTTTTTGGCTGACTTTAGGCACTGAAACGAGGGCTTCAAGAATGTCTACTGTGTTTAAGCAGGTAGTGCCAGGACATTTGGATGTAAATCTATCCAATAGCTTTGCTCGAGGAGGTTAGTAAGACTAGCTCCAAGTCTATTGTTTGAAGTAATAAATGATGAAAATATGCTAGTGAAATAAAAATAATTGCACTCTTTATTGATTCGTTGCTCTGTGAAAGAACAAAACAGAAATTAGATTGGCCTCAGTCCATAACATTATCTAATTTCTGTTCAAGTCTTTTACTTTCCATTGAAATAAAGTTGGTTTCATATTGGAATTAATGAAAAATTAAACACTCAGATAGGGATTATGTTTCTAAATTATTTGGGGTTCATCCATATTTTTAATTTGTTTATGTATGGCCTGAAAAAGCATATTTTTATATAGGCATTTAATAGGCTTTAGAATTTGCAGTTACAGATCATTCCAATATGTGTCTGAAGCTTAGCTGATGCTTCATAACATTCAAAATAATCTGTGAACAATTTTACTCTCAGTAGTAGGGAGTTATGTGGCCAGGTGTAGTAGTTAGGGAGATAAAGTGCATTCTTTGGAAATAGTTATTCAAAATTACAGGGGCTCATCAGTGTCCCTTCTATAAGAACATCTCATTTTGTTAGGGGGATTCCACCTACTTGTGCACATCTATTTCTGATGAAATTATTATGATTTTGTAATGTGCATAAATTAATGCACCAAATTCCTTAAATATAGGTTTGATAAAATAGGGATGAGTCTATTCTGTAAGAGAGAGCATTTTATATTTGATTTATTACCTTTCAGCCATGAAGGCTCTTTTGGCAATTATTTCTAGGCATCTAAAAGTTTTTCTTCTCTTTTGATACCTCACCTAGGATTAGTTAGATTTACATTGACCTGTAAATCTTCTTGTGTGCTGCAAAACCTACAGCTTCATATGAAAAAGGATAAAAATACTTTGCAGAGAAAAACTTTCAGGAGGAGTGGATGAGATTAAGGAAATTAAAGAGGGAAGAGAAAAGGAAATTGAGGAAGGAAGAGAAATTAAATTGCTCAGGGAAGTATAGAGAAGTGACCTTGGAATTGTAGCAGACAGGAAGAGAGGAAGGGTAGGAGAGGACATGGGGATCACCAAAGACTGGGGAATCCTGTGCATTTTCATTAATCCTAATAAATGCATGTTTCTTATCTCAGAGTTCTGTTTATGTTCTGTGCTCCCTGTGCTGTTCCTGTGTTGCAGCTGGAGATGTGTGAAGCTGGTGATCTGAGTGAGATGGCTGGGGCTGGAGAGAGCAGCAGGGAACAGTGGCTGCAGTTGTTGCACCAATGATGCTGTGGCCAGCCTGGCTGAGCCCTGCAGCAGTGGCAGTGCTGGTGGCAGTGACAGCTGAGGTTTGGTTGTGTTCCATCCCCTGGTGCCAGCACAGAAGCACCAGCAGCCCAGTGGGGTAGAGGGGCAGTGAAGGTGCTGCAGGTCAGGCAGGGAGAGCTCTCTGCTTGCTGGGCTGAAGATAAAGGGGTTTCTAAATAGCTGCTGCTGGTTTCTAGGATTAGAGCTCATGGGAAGTGTGATAGGATGATTTTGTTGCTACTCAAAGAAGAAAAAAGGAGCCTGAAGGCAGTATGAGGTCAGAGATGTGATGTTTTATTGGACACTGAAATCCCTTGGATGAATTCCAGCAGTAATCAGTCAGAGGGCAGGGAAGTTATCTTGTGTCTTGCTGGATCACTGCCACACCTGCCCTGTGTCTCTGAAAGGTGTCTGCTCACAGTTCTGCAGGATCCCTGAGAACTTGGCTGAAACATGAGAATGTTTGACAAGTTCAGTGGGAGCCCTAGGGAAGGTGAGAAGTTGACAGGGGAAGAGGGAGCAGAGAAAGGGAATATCTCCCTGGAGAGAAGTAACCATATGGGGTTTTTAGATTAGCTGACATAATTATTTTAAAAGAAATTAAAAAGTACACAGCGTATATAAAAATCTCTAAAATTGTTCTCAAATCCTTCATTACAAAGTTCCTCACTACTTTTTCCCAGCTAGATATATTTCACATGTGAAGCAGCAGGCAGCTATGGATTATACACTACACTGTGCAAAATACAATAGCAGTGTTTTTGTGGTTTGGATTCTGGACCACTCTTCCTTTCCTTGTGTTTATTATCACACATAGCAAGGCTCAAAAGCCAGGTTCAGCTATGATACATCAGTAGAAAATTACACTTTCTATTTTTTTGTACCAGACAATGTATTTGTAGAACATAGCATTTTAAAATATAAGTTAGAATATATGTTCCAGAGCATGAACAGTATTTCTCATTTTTTAAAACCATCATTGTTTTGAATATTTGTGTCTGTGTCAAGTATGATTTTTCATTTTATCTGGGACATTGTCACGAAGCATCTGCCCAAAGCTCAGTCAAAGTTGGTTTGGATCTGAAATATTTGGTCAAATACTTACGTTTCATAATATATTTTCATTCTTTGACCTTGTCTTGGTTGATACTTTTCATGAGAATTGTAAGTTCACTCAAAAGCCATAGTTTTTCCTCTTACATTGCTTTGTAACCTTACCTGGCATTGCTATGCAATTTAGCAGAATAAAAAGGTTTCTCAGTATGTTGTGATGCTACTGCAGAAATACTAGGATATTTATAATTTAAAAATACAGACTCAGCTCAGAGAATTACTTTCAAAGCAGGAAGCATTAACATTTTGAGTATGATTTAACAGAATATTTGTATTAAAAGGACTTGGTTATGTTGATGTGGATTTTGAGCCAAAGATATATTCACTGATAAACACATAAGGCTCCCAGAGAAAATTATGGTTTTTGGAAGAGGAGAGAAGATTTCTGTGTGTGGTAGATAGTACATGTTTTTAAATTATATACTTGTACACAGGCCTTTAAAAATTTTTGTAGGTGTACAGAACTAATATCTTGCATTCTGCTTTAATTTGGAGGTCCATCAAATTTTGCACTTAATGTCCCTAGACTAAACTAGCTTTTTGTAACAGGCATTAATGTTGGTTTTATAATTAAACTAACTTTTAGCTGGATAGAAACTTTAAATAAATTATTCAACAGAATGATGTAATCATGACATTTCCTTTGGTATTATAATTAGAAAAAACACATGATGGCTTTGCTACATGTTTGAAACTATTGCAATGACAATGGAAATTATTCCTGTTTGATAAATGGATACCTCCTTCCCATTTTATATTGGTTTTGTGACTTGATTGATGTTTTGTCTTGTGATGCCCAAGATCCATGCTGTCTGATAAATCATGTACTATAAAGAAATGCAATATATGCTAGATCTTTGGAAATTAATAAGTAACCCTTTTCTTCTCTCCTGCAATGTGTCTCGCTGCAATGTGCATTCCATTCCTCCTCCTTCTGTCTTAACTGTTATCTGCTAGTGCTTGGCCACAGAGATAAATGTTTCACTCATTCCAATTCCAAATCTGCACCTAAGGAAAGAGTCCATCAAGGTACTGTATTCTGTATCCTGAAAGCCCATTCTTTTCTACTGTCCTCTGCTACAATGTCTTAATTCATTCTGAAGTGATACTAACAGAAAGCCTTGTTTCTGCATTAACAAAATTTGGGGTTTTTTTAGCTCAGTGTTGTGGATTTGTTCTGTTTTGGAGGTTTTTCAGCCATTGAATGCATGCGCAGTGACAGTGATGTAACACAGAGTGATACGTAGAAAATTCTTTGTGTGAAAATTTTAAACAGCTAAAAATCAGTTCTCGAAAAGAGTTTAGTATTCCCTCTGCTTTAGTAAAAAAGCTAAGAAACACTTCCTAGTCAGTTAATTTCTTTCCATAGTAATTATTAATGTTAATGAGCAGGAGAAAATTGATTACTGGCAAATCAGAAAGTTGTAATAATACAGTGTCTGCCAAATAATGGAAGCAAGATACCACTAACAAAAATAAACTACTAGGCAAAAGTACAATAGAAACATAATTGTGCCTTTTAATCACTCCTGCCCTTGCTGGTAAAAATGTTCATCTGCATGTATTTGTAGCCAGTTTTGTTGCTTTTGATGTGCCACGAGTGCTGATGATGGCTGCATGTGTGAAGTGCTCCAGTGTCACTGTGTATTTTTTTCCACTTCATCTCTGGGGACAGCAGTCAGTGTTGGAGCTTTCATTTTTCATATCAAATGAATGAGAACTTCTTTCTCTTGTTAAGTGTTTGCTGTGATTTCTGCTTGCTAATGTCTTCATTATTTCATGTGTACTAGCTGAGACGTGGAATAAAAAGTTTATACTAAACACCCCTTTACTACTAGAGGTGTTTTATAAAAGTGGCTGGCTGTGAACCGGGAGCTTTTCAGAGCTGTTACTGACTCAGAGCTCCTTGCCAGCCACTCTGACTTGATGCATTCATCTCCTCACATCTCAGAGAAGCAGCCAGGCAGGCAGACAAGCTCAGCTGTACAGACAAGTCCCTGTTGAGAGTTATTGTACAGAATTGTTTTTGAACAGAAACTCAATCCTGCTTCTAAAAAATAGAATAAAATTATTTTTCTGGTTGAGCTGTCTCAGTGGAATTTACTGTTATCTGCATCTTTTTTCTTCTGTGCACATTATTGGATTTTCCTGGAGAGGAGATGGTGTTGATCCTATAGTATCTACATTTCTAGTACTGTGAAGTATTTCTGGTGCCTCTTTTGGATATCTTGCTTCACAGATTTATGGACAAGAGTCTCTTCTGATAATCTGATTTATTGCATATAGGGATAAAGAATTTCACACAGCCTTTTGGACGCCAAATTTAGCGTACTGTAAGGGATTTGATTTTCAAGTAGTGCTATTCATACCCTTAGAATCCAATACCTTTCACATGCCTCACATGGCACACAAAAGCAATCTCACAAAATTCTGCCTATTAATCGAGGTACAAGAAACAGAAAAATATTTACTGCTTTTTTTTTCTGCTAGCACTAAACAGGCCTTGGCAATCTGGTTTATCACTACTTTATTTTATGTTAAAATCACCAAAACTTCCTCAAGCAACACTAGAGCATGTCTGTGTGCTGTAGGAGTTTCCACCCCTGGCAATGCCAATAGAACTGCAGCAACAATATGCACTATTGTGTATATATATAATATATATATGTGTATATATATATGTATATATGTATATATGTATGTATAGTGTGTGTGTGTGTATATGTATATATATATATAGTGTGTGTATATATAGTGTATATATGTGTGTGTGTGTGTATATATATATATGTATGTAGATAGGGGCACAATATGCAGACTCAGAGTGCTGTTGGGATGTTGGTGTGATGCCATCCAAAAACTGCTGCTTGCAGCTGCACTCTGTGGTTGCCCATCACACTGCACTTCATGTTGTGGCCAGCCTTGGGATTTCTGTGCTTTCTGATTCTTCCTGTGCTTCCTCGTTTCTGTCCCTCTAGAGATGTCATTTCCATGCACTTCCAAGGACGTTGCTATTTGCAAATTCTGACTACTGATGAGCTATTTTCTCTGCAGTGGAAAGCACTGTGCAGAGTTAGATGAGTGTCTCAGGTTAAACAACAATGCAGTAGGACGGTTTTGACAGTTTTTGTTACCAGTCTGTTTCTTTCCAGTACATGTTGTTAATTATGTCCTGTGAGGGATGCATGTGCCATGTCTAAGCATTTGTCTCAGTAATTATGGTCTCCAGTGCCTCACACAAAGTGTTTTTTAAATCTTCTTCATTGTTATGAAGG
Organism: Sialia sialis; assembly: GCA_009812075.1. NCBI lineage: Eukaryota > Metazoa > Chordata > Aves > Passeriformes > Turdidae > Sialia > Sialia sialis. The sequence goes on along the minus strand of VRYO01001269.1, from coordinate 37,265,725 downwards.
TGTATGGGCGAGTCTTCGTTCAAGCAACCGATTTATCAACACTCAGACTCCCTTCATTGATGTTGGTGCAAGACTTGCAGGGAAGGATAACACCCCTCCCTATAGCAGCAGCTCCTTCCTGCAAAGCCAGCTTCTGAGAAGACAAGCAGCCCTCTATATATTTGGAGAAAAATCTCAGTTAAGGGTAATGACAATTTTATTTCTTTTTTATGTTTAATGGGGTTTTTATTTGATTGAGTTTAATTATTCTCATGTTGTTACAAACGGTAAATGATACTCATGATAACGTGGAAATATGTTATGGAGGAATCCAAATGTTGTTAGCCAGGGAAGCAATTATCAGAGAAGGAAACCATCATTGCTGTGGGCAGCACTAAACTCACATAAAGCCAAATTGATGAGAATAAGGCCAACCCAGAACTTCTGATTTGATTACACGAAGAGCACCACGATATCTATAGTTTTGTACATAATATTTGATAGATTTTAACATTTTAGATGCAGTTGTTTTCTAATTCTTAGTAGTTTTACTTGTTTTCAAGATTCAGATTTTTTTATAAATCTCTGCATTCAAAGATTAAAAAAACAGGCTTTTTTCTACTTCCTTCCTTTTTCTAATTCCTTCAAAATGTGAACATATGTAAAATATTAATGTATTTTTTGAAATAGAAAAGGCCCAATCCCCATTATTGGTAGTAGGAAAACGCATCACTATTCATTTTTTCTGGAATTATGTTCTGTCAGGAGGTGGAGGAGACAGGCTGTACCAGAATAATGGATCAATTACATGGAATTAAATTATTATATTCCACTAATAATAGACTGTTTCTATTTGTTTGATTTCTTAATGAATGATAAGTGTTCAGTCATGCATCTACAGCTGTGTAGGAGAAACCACTGCTTTATTCTGCTAAATATCACATAAATTGATGAGGAAAGCAGAAATAGAAAGCATTTTAAAGAAATTGTGCTGCTTTCCTCAGTTGCTTTTGTCATGCATTACAACTTACCATTGTTGAGTTACTGAATTTATTTTTGAACTGTGCCAAAATACAAACAGAATTAAAACCAAGCTTTCACTTTCCTGCATTTTTGCTTGGCATTCTATGAAGGAGCTTAATGAAGATTATATGCAGGCCAAGTTTAATTCAATTAAAGCAATTTCTGAAGAAAACCCAAAACATCTTCAGGGATGTTTCATACTTGAGAATTATTTTTCCTAATGATGTTCTCCATGTTATCCTTTTCATCGTAATCCATTGGGTTTTGGTGGGGTTTTTTTTTCAGTCAGCTGAATTGTTCTCTTAATTCAGTTGTCCTCTCTTACTGCTAAATGCAGTAAGTTAAATAAAACATGAGGAATTCTGCTAGGAAAACCATCCAGCTGCTGCACTGTGCTGAACAAGGTACTTCAGACAAGCAGCTCCCTCCATGTCCAGTGATTGTTTGGCTGACTCAGCCGGTTGGCAGTTATGAGGCTTCTTTTTGGTGTTTTTTCTGCTTTATTGAACTCCCAAAATGTGTCCTGCACTGTTCACATGTCATCCATAGGTTTTGTTTTATTTGTTGATTAGCTTTAAAAATGTTTAAGGAAGTGCACTATGTTGTGTATAAAGAACTGAACAGATTGTCACTCAGCTTTGGTTTTTCATCACTATTACTGTTAGAATAATTCTAATTATTACTGAAATTATGACTGCTGTGCAGTACATTCTGCTGTTATGGTTATAGTTGGGTGCTTTATTGTGGTACATTTTGCAAGGATTTTTATTATATTTTTTTATTATCCTGGGCAGGTGTTTAACTGCACAGATTTTTCATGAGGAATTAATTACTTAGCAATAAAACAGGCAAGACTTTGGAATTTAAGGAGAGACTGTCAATGAAAAATGTGCTTCCCTTTTAAATTACATCTGCTGTTGTCCTTTTCATGCAGGGGTTCAAACTTGATTTTGCTTTGAATTGTGAATTTGTTCCTGTTGAGTTCAGTGACATCCGACAGACAAAGGCGAGCTTTAAGAAGCTGATGAGAGCTTGTGTTCCCAGCACTATTCCTACTGAATCTGAGGCAACATTCCTCAAAGCACTTGGGGAGTCAGAGTGGTTCCCACAGGTAATTTGTCTGACAGGTACTTCTGATAATCTATATGCAGCGCTGCTTACACCAAATAAATTCCAAGCTCTTGTGACAGAGGACTATTGTGTTCTAAGCAGCTGTTCTTTGCTCATTGGAGGTGCTTTGCATGCTGTCTGTTCTGGCATTGCAAAAGCATTGCTGTTGTTTTAATGCCATCATTACATGCACAAATGTGGCAGGCATTTCTATAACAAAATTTAGGTTTTATAACGTGGAACACACACACACATGCAGATGGCTGGGTTTTCTGTCTATAGAAATTCACAGCCTTGGTTTTAAATTATTTTTCTTGTTTTATAAATTTTAAAAATTAGAAAAAGAAAGTGTGAACAATAAATGAGCTTTTTGATTTTACAACTGGTATTTGACTCTTCCTATGTGTTTCCACCCTGGATTTTGAGCTGTTAAAAAACAAGCAAACATCTGTTGTGGGATATGGGGAAGAGAGGATTTTATGTGTGTTGCTCTATTCTCTATGAATCTGTACTTTTATTTCCCTTTCTCATACTCCTTCTCATAAATATTAACCTAACAAAGGCAAGACTGGAGCAAACTTTGCAAGATTCAGATTAAGAAGGATGTGGAAAATCCAGCTCTTTGTAAATCTGAAAGCACTTTAATGACAGTGAATGGTTTTTAACAGCTACTTGTTATGCTTGGAATCCACTGCAGAATATACTTTTCTCAAGAAAGCAGAATAGGAACTTAAGTTGATTTCTTAAGGAGGAAATACTTGTGAGTGACATGTCAGTTATTACACATCAGGAAATGCACTCCTGGGTGAGATGTGCTGCAAGGAGTGGCTTTAACTTCTTCCCTGAGGTGAGAGCAGGAGCTGCTCATGGCCACCAAGGTTTTCAGGAAGGGGACAAGTTGGGAGAGCATGAAAAAGTCTTGACTTCCTCACCATGTGAACATTTTCCATCACAGAGTGGTTGAGCAAGTTCCTAAGTGTAGATAAAAGAATTGAATGTCATTTCATCATTGAATTGATGAGATAAACATGTCCGCTGTAGCAGCCCAGAGATCAAGGGTAGATATCACTGGAGTTTGCACTCTTTTGGCAAATTTCACAGGATCATCCTTTGCTTTGAGTGCATCTCTCTGCTGAGGACTGGGACACAATGTCACACAGTGGCTTTGTTCCATTTAAACCACATTTCTGTGGTTTAAATCATGTCATATCTGACTTGCGTGATAAAGCTAATTTATGGCTGATAAAGTTAATTTATGACTGACTTGGCACATTTTGTACTATTCCCATGAAAGTACATAGATCTGTCATCTCAGAAGTGTTTTCATTGTATTATGCTTTCCTCTTCTGGGCAATGGAAGTTTAAAATTACTGATTTTAACACTGTGTGGACTACCTCTTTATAAGAATGTGAATACATGGAAGAAAAGTGAATCTGTAAAAGCATATTGCCTATCAGTTTCCTCATTAGAGATGGGGAAAACCACCTTTTCTTCTATTCTACTGCCTAAGAAAGCATAGAAGAATAAATAACTTGGTTTTCAAAGTGGTTCGCTTTTCAGTATTTTCCTATAAAAATTGCAGGAAAATTAGTTTGCGTTGGATTTTTCCCTAAATAATGCTATGTGAATGCTCAGAGGAGTCAAGGTTTTCTATCACAATTTCCACAACATATTCATCAGTTTTTTAAGAGGAAGAAAGCAGGCTGCCATGAATAAGGATGAATTTTCTAGGGTTTAACTGTTGTTTGGTTGATTTTTTTTTTCTCCTATTTTCTTCAATTTAGTTTTCTTCTCAATTTCCAGTGCCTTTTGTATTTTCTGAACTTTTTTTCTTTGCATAAATGATCTTAGATGATTCTTACCATCTTTTGTTTGTTTTCCTGTACTGTTTTCTTCCTTCTTTCAGGCTTTCATCTTTCCTCTTCCTTCTGTTGATTGGATTATATTCAGTGCTGCACAAAGAACAGTTTCACTCTGCTGTAAAAAACCAAATTGTTTATGTATTACCTATTATGTTGTTTACCAAGAGGGCTGTCATAGTATACAAAAATGGTAAAATCATCATATAGATTTTTCTTTTTAGTAATAATGATGTGAAGTCTCATAGTAAGATAAAATTGCCCAGATTCACCTGAAATTCTTTAACCTGCTTACTTCAGCATCATTGTGTAATGAGCGTTGAAGTGCAAATAAATGAAGTGCGCTCTTTTTATATATTTAAGCCTGTCTGCTCAACTATCTAAACTGTTTCTCTGTTGTTGTTATTATTGTTCAGTTCATTAATTTCCAACTTCCATGGGACTGAATATTAGTAATAGTATCTTGAAAATATCTTGCATGGATTCTCCCATCAAAGTACTTATTGACTTTATATTTCACAGGAAATTAGTTTAGTGTTAAGGCCAGGATGGAATTTCTCTCCAGTAAATCTGTCAAGTGTGTTGTTCCCATTCTCCTTTTTATGACAGCTATTTTATTACAGTACTCATTGGCTTTAATACTTTCAGTTCCTATCTTCAAAATTCCTTTATTTTTATTGTAGTTCAGATGGTAATCCTTAGACTGGTATGGTGCCTAATCAGTTGCATCAATATAGTTCTCTGTGGTATCTGTGGATCCATTAATACATTTTTAAATATGAATATATTCTATTTATTGGTATTATCTAAAGATTTATCTAGATTGTGTTATTCATTCGTAATATTTTATAGCTTCACAGGATAATGCAACTGGGTGTGATCATATCTGAGCTCCTGGAAAATGGTTCTTCTGTTATGGTTTGTTTGGAAGATGGCTGGGATATTACTGCTCAAGTAAGCTGCTATAAAAACCTTGAAAAAATAAAATATTAAGAAAAAACACCAGGCAATACTTTTTTACACAGGCAACACATAATTTGGTAGGACATTAATAAATAAAAGAATAAAAGAAGGAACCAGAATGCATGAATCCTTGCATTCATTTGCAATTTATGTCATGATATGGTTCCTTAAAATGAGTCCATTCCAAATCCTGATGGTTTTAGTTCCAGGGCTTAGAAGATCTGCATTCCTGTACCTGAGCATGAGCAAGAATGAAAGCTAAAAGTTGCCACAACTGTTTGTTTATCATTTTAAACATTGTACATGTTAAACACAGGAGAAATGTGTTCTCATCATTCAATTTCCATAAGTAATGTTAGGAGACCACACAGGGAGAAAACTGAATTTGTGCCAAAGTGCCTGTAACACCTGCTGCAAGGACAGGTCACCTCAAACTATAAATTAGGTGAATCAGGATCTGCTGCCTCAATTCATAGATGCACTGTGTCCATGCTGCTGCTTCATAGGTCAGAAGAGAAACACAGATATCCATAATTCTGGTAAATAAAACCTTCATGTGCAGCCAGCATCACAATACCAGGTAATCAAGCACACAGAAGAATGTGACCATAATTATTGGAATGATTGCTAAACAATGAAGCTGGAGAGGGGAGATACATAGCTAGAAGTGCAAGAAGGCTGTGCTGCAGTCTAAAGTCTCCTGAGATGCTGTGTATAAAAACAGACTGAAGTTGGCTGGGGCAAAAACTCTAAAGTGATCCTCAGGACCAATTCTTTAATGCTTTTTTTAACTGAGGTGGTAGATACTATCTTTTAAATGTTTATTAAAAAAGAGATTTTATTTCAAACATGAAAGTAGTAAGCATTGTTATCACCTCTCAAGTCTGCAACTGCTTAGGTTTTCCGTCTACAGAAATCATAAAGCGTCAATGTAATTGAAACTTTTCCTTGTGGAATATAATTTGTTTGTTTCATAAAAATTACAGTAATTTCACAACAATAAGCTGCACCGGACTATAAGATGCACTTCCAGGTTGTCGGCAATTTTCCAAACTTTGTCCATATATAAGGTGCACAGGCCTATAAGGCACACTTTTTTTTTGGCGGTGAGGATCCACACGCAACAAAGTAACAAATTAGTAACAGAATTGCAGGATTTACTGGCAGGTGCTCAATTTGCAAACATTTTTCATGGATCAACGCAGCCTTTAAATGCAGCCTGAGGCACCCTCCCCGTACTGTGGGCCCGGCACTCCCGCCCGGTGCTGGCTGCCGCGGCTCTTGCGGCTGCCCTCGCGGCTCTCACTTCGGGGTTGGCAAATTTCCGAACTTCGTCCATATATAAGGTGCATGAGATTATGAGGCGCACTTCCGGGTTTTGATCAAAAGGCTGTGCCTTACATGTGTGAAATTACTGTACTTAATGTCTGTGTTAAAATTCTTGTCAGTGAGTTTATATAAAAGCTTTTGTTTTCACTAGCAATAAACAGATTGCTGAATGCTTTTATTCACTTGCTAAAGGTTTCTCCTAATTTCTGTCATTGATAACACAGAATATCCTGTCCTGTGATCTAGGTGGTATCTCTGGTGCAGTTACTCAGTGATCCCTTCTACAGGACCCTGGAGGGTTTCCGGATGCTGGTGGAGAAGGAATGGCTCTCCTTTGGCCACAAATTCAGCCAGCGCAGCAGCCTGACCCTCAACTGCCAGGGAAGTGGATTTACTCCTGTTTTCCTCCAGTTCTTAGACTGTGTGCATCAGGTGAGCCAGCCTCTGACTTCTGTTTACAAGAGGGTTTTGTGAAAACCTAGGTTTATTTTTTATTTTTTGGTAGATTTTAAAAGCTGTGATAAAAGGCAGTAAGAGATCAATAATAAAGCAAAAGGTTATAATGGCTAGGTGCTTGGCATTCAGCCAAGAGCACACTTGCTGTTTTGGAGACACTTCTTAAATTTATTAGTCTATTGCATATTTTTAAACTATTTTTTATATTCCAGGAATTGTTTTACGTGGCTACTTTTTGAGTCTGCTTGTTCAGAGTATATGGGGTTTTTTGGCTGTGGTTTTAATTTATTTTTTCTATTAGTCTTAATTTAGACTGTAAATTTCAATTTCTATAGATGGTCAGTGCTAGTAATTAGTATATTAGTAGTAGATGTCTTCACTAGGTATTTCTTAACTGAACAAGTAATTTATTTATTATAAAGACACTTTATTACTCTATTATTCCTAAAGGGAACTATATTTTAAAAACTATTTCAGCACTACATATATAATATTCACTTTAATATCTGCAAAAAGCTAATACCATTATATGTATTTATAGCAATTTCATTAAGAAATGTGTACATTCCAATATTTCAGATATTATAGGTACTGGTTTGGGAGAAGACTAGTAACAGCATTCCCTAAGTTTTATTAATTTTACCTCAAGAAGAGCAGGGATTGTTGTCTAGAGGAGACTGACCCAACGCAGACTCAGGGGAAAGGTTGGTGGTATTGCTCTGTTAAGGTCATTTATGTAGAGGTTTCAATTAGAAGGTTTTTAAGCTGTGACTGGCTTTTAGAATCCTTTATTCAGAAGGAAGAAGGGACTGATTTCTAGTTCCTTGACTAGACAGTTTTTAATTCCTTGTGCCTGATGATGAGCATTGAAGACTCCCTGCACTGCAGCAGTTCTGGAAACAATGACAGCTATGAACCAGGGTTCTGAGATGTTCTGATTTTTATGCCAATACATGTTCAGAAGAATATGAGCACCAACAATTGCGTTGTGTAGGAAGAAATTAGGTTGAGAAGATTATACTCATTTTGGCTTAATTCTCAAGTCTATCCTTTTCTTCATCTCAAACCACTAAATGTAGATTCTTTGCAGAGATTCTGTGGATGCAAACATAAGAGGGGCTCTTGCATAGTTCCTCTTGAATGTGTACTTCTTTTCCCACTTCCTTGATTTTTCTCACTGAAAAAGATGAAAGTTTCCTTGACATTATTAACCTGTGTTAAAATGTATGGATGAGTGTGTATCACAGAAAATAGCTGTTAAAGCACCAGCCTTTTTACTGGGAACACACATTCATAGTGAATACTGGAATGAAAGAGGAGTCTTACTCTGCTACCTGAAGAAAACTCCACAAATTCAATAACTTGCCAAACCAACCTTCAGATATATCTATGTGAGATTGATAATGAATGAGCATATAAGAAGATGAGTGAAAAACATGTTATGGAAAAAAATCCCCAGCTTTCTTTGTGTCCCAATGTTAAACACCAACAGCTATCATTACCGCTGTCTCAGAAGTTAGTAAATCATATTCTTGGAATTTGCATTGAATCCTACAGCATTCCCCTTATGAAAACCTTAGAGATATTTGTCAGATCTTCTTTTCATCCACTTCCTAGTGGTTGTGGTCGTAAGATTGTTTTTTATTTGAAGTTCGGAGATTTCTCTAAAGAGAATCAGTACTGCATTTTTCATTCAAATAAGTTAATCTGCCCAAATGCCACACTTTTTCTTACAATAGGCTTAGGATTATTGCTCCTTCTCTGAAGTAGAAAAAAACCCATATTTTTGGCTGCAATGGCTACAACAGGACAATACTGCCATGTGCTCTAATACTGAAACCCATCTGCCCGGTGGTACATTCAATTCTGTAAATTAATAATTTGTTGTGGTCATGGTGCTGTGTTCTCTCTGCTTTCAGGTGTCTTCTCTGAGTTTAAATTGGCTGATTGCATTGCCCTGTCCATTAGCAGAATGGAGTAAACTTACCTCTGATTTTAAGCAGTTGTGTAAACTGGAAGTGAATCCTTCCAGAATCTCCCCTTACCATTTTTTTATGCTTGTCTGGTGCATGGGTGCTAGATTTTTTGGGGTAAGAATTTAAACTTCCATCAACGATTTGTCACTTAAAACCACTGGGGTCATCAATGTAAAGTGGAGTCATCCACTCAACTGAATTAAATGTAGTCCAGATAAAACCACAGATGTGTAATGTGGCTGCAGGGAGCTCAGCAGCAGCTGCTTCAGTCTGTTTGTCTGCTCTGGGTTGCTTCTGATTATTGCTAATGTAGACATAGCCTGTTTCTACCCCTGGAAATACTTTGCTTCAGTTTTACTGTAATAAATCTTAGAAAGTTGTTCTTACAAGGAAATTATCCACACATACCCATGCAGTATTTCTTTTTCAAGTGATTCAGAGATGACACAGATTTTGGAAACAAATGGGTTATCCAGAAGGAAGTTAAAAATTAAATTAAAGGATTTGGGTTTATTGTCATGAAATAGAAAGGACCATGTTTCTTCATGGTAGAATTCTTGGTTTTCCTGTAAGTTACATTTAACAAAATCTGCAGTTCTAAGGACATGGAGTAGTGGCTTATAATCATCCCACCGTTGAAATTTAGAATGCAATGCAGAGTGGGATAAAACCCCGCTGTTGACAACTGTCAGGTACAATTTTGCCTCAGGTGCACACATGTGACTGTGTCAAGGAAATACAAGAGCATTACCTTTGTAATTCACCTCAGCGTTGGTGCTCTGCAGGTAGCTGACTGTATCTTATGAAATATGCAGGCTATTAGATGCATTTTACAGAGAGAAGTGTATTTTCTGTTTTGTGAGTGTGAGCTGTACGCACATGCTCTGCTGGAGATAGCATCCTTCCAGTCTCTTAGCTCAGGGGTTCTTGGGAGCTTTTCCCAGCCAAAATGTTGGGGAAAATTTGGTAAAAAAGACCATTAGAAGCAGTTCAGCTTGCCCATCTGAAGGAGATAGTAACTTCTTATGTGAAGGGGTTATTATCATTTTACCCAGTTTTCTCTTCATCCATTCCAGAGCATGATCAGTCTAATATAGATAATACTTGTCTGCAAGCTAAATTACCTAAGTCCCATGGAGAATGAAATTCTGAGTAACTTTTCTAGAAGTAGGGTTAAATTACTCTTCTAACTCATGATGATGGCATAGTATTGAGTTATCAAATTCTAACAGTGTAGTTGTAATTTCTAGGGAAATTGATTTTGAAGTCAAATTATTGGTTGAAATTTTGTATGAATTTACCATAAAAAATAAGTTTCCTCAACAGCTGTACTTGAACATTTTTGTGAAGCTTCATTGGTTTCTGTGCAAATTGTCACACAACTACAGAATCCAATTGGATTGCAACTTGACCCTGAAGTGTAATATATTATGATCAGTTTTTTAAAATTACCCATTAACTGGAGCATTTGTTCCTTTCAAAGTCTTTTTAACCTTTAGAATCCATATAGTAGGTGGAGTAAGAAAATTACCACAGAGCCAGTACATGCATTAAATATCATGGGTTAAACAAAGATACAGAGAAAACAAATGAAGCAGTGATTCCTAAATTAGAACTGCATCATCTTATAAAAAGTCATTGTTTATGCCAATATCTCCAGGTGTCAGCTGAATTATTAATGCAAAATCAGTCTTTCACAATAGCAGCATCTGGCAGATACTTTCCCTGCTTCTAAGGAGACTGAGTTTATGCAAGTGATGTCAGTGAGGAAGCTTTTCTTATTTTTCTTCTGAATCTATTTGGTAATTTATTCAATGTAATTAGAACAGGATGATTTTCTAGAGCTGACATCTTTTAAGCTCAGTGAGGAGCTCTGGTCACAGTGCCCTGTGTAAGAGGAGGTGAGTGCTGCTCCCATGGGAGATGTGCTCAGTTATTGCAGGGTGTGCAGGAGTAGCCTCATAGCCATGACCAGCACAGGATCTCTGGAGAGTTGTATTCCTCATGCATGCTAAGTAAAAATTGATCATTTTTAATGGAATTAAATTCCATTCATTTTAATGGGATTAAAAACCCTAAATGTATTCGAAAACTAAGGCAGGCTGATAGAGCTGTAAGATAATTAAAAACATTTAGGAGATATTCAGTGGGAAAATGGTAATTTTAAAAAGAACTCCAAAATGCTGAGTTTCTCTAATCCTAATATTAGAGACACATACAGGTTTAATCAGGTTTTAAATGTTCATATATTATGGAGATTAAGACAACAATAATTACTACACTGTTTACCTCTATTAGAGAAATGTTTTATAGTTGTTTCCTCTTTAAAAGTAAATTATATTGCAATAACTTATTACAGTACTTCTGCATCCAGAAATTTCAGAAAGGGAATCACCCACAACATTTAGATCCATGACAGGATTTTATCAGCAGCTTGTTCTTGTAACTCTTATATATATTAAAATAATTGTTGGACCCTAAGTAGAACTTAAGACCTTGTATATATTTCATGTCAAATAGCAGAATGTTGCTTTTCTGTCTTACAGTATATTAAAAAAAAATTCTTCTAACACAAGGTGAAAATATGTACTAAGGAAGATATGGAAATAAACCTCTTTTTTAATAAATAGAACTAAATATTTAATTTCTCTATAAAATTGAAGTCCTGAATTTATTACAGAAAAAAAATTGCTTAGCTTTACTCGTACAGATCAGTGCAGGAATGTAGTATTTGTATCAGGGGAGGAAAAATGGGAATTAAATAAGAGTGGGTATATTGAACTGACTTGTCCTAAAAGTATTTTAGCAGTTGAAATTCCCAGCCCGAAGATAACATTGAGATATAATAACAACAAATTCTCTGAAATGCTGTGTGGGTGTTTATCCCTTCCAGGGATTTCCCTGTCATGTTGTGTGTTCAGTAGAAAACCTCTCCTTGCTAAACACTTTTTTTCCCCCCTTTATTTGGTTGGTGTATGTGGAAATCTAAATGTAAAGAGCTTCAGGTAATCTTAATAACAATTTCCATCAGTACTGAAAAACACAGAATAACTGACAAGTTAAGAGAAAAACTGATAAGAGATTAAGAGAAAATATGGAACAGGAAAATGAGTGGTGGAATGCAAAAGACAAGGCAGGGGAAGAATGCAGAACCAAAAGTATATTACAGGTTTGATGTGGAGCTGGACAAAGCGCAGTGGGACTTATTTCAAATGTGAAATTCAATCGGCAGTTTCTTTTTCAATTGCAAGCTGTACTTATTTCCATTGCGATTAGGATTTTTCTGTTAACTGCAATGTTTATTCTGAAAATAAAGATGGTGAGTCATAAACTTATTTGAAGAGTAAATTTTAAGTTAACACATGAAATTTCTCCAAGCAATATCTCATCAAGATTTTTAGAATCCTTCCTTTTATATGGATATCAAGTATAAATATCAGTAACTAATGCTACATTTTTGCCATGAATATTAAAGTTGATGCTTAAAATCTTACGCCAGGCTCTTTATGATAATGTTAAAGAGAAGCAGCTGTGAAGAACCAGCCATTTCACAGTGCTGTACTCTGATAATTTTGTGTGTTTTTTCTTAAATAAATATCAGCTCCTGACTCATGTTGGCGACATTCTCTGAATGAGACAGACCCATAGCCTAATGAGGGTAACAATTTAAGGAATTATGTAGTTTTTACTGTTTTGAAAGAATAATGGCAAGACACCTTCTCAAGGGGGGGTCTTTTTCATACTCTAATATTTTGAGTCATATTTTGAAAAGGAGGAACTAGTAAGTACTTGAGAATTTGGCTGTTTCAGGAGTGGTACATGGAATGGCATTTGCAGCATTGTCTGCCTTGTGGGGCTCTGAGCAGTAGCAAGAAATTCAATGTGAAACCTTTCAGTTCAAGTTTGAATTCTAGCCACACCCAGGAGTAGCATCTTTACCTGTGAAGTTATGTGGTGACTCAAGAATTATCGTAGAAGATTTATATCCAGTTGGATTTCCTGGAAGAATCATGGGGTTTGTACAGAGTATAATACTGCTTATTACACAGTTCACTCTCTCTGCTCTGGAATGTTTTTGCAGCATAGACAATACATATATTTATTTAGCCAAAAACTATTCTGACCAAAATGTTAGAAGGATTTTTGTGACACTTGCAATTTGTTTTCAGCATTCATGGGGGAATTGTTTTGCTGTCATTTCACTTTATTATTTTCTACATACCTATTTGTATTATACCTCAATATCCACTTTTTTCCTTTTTTTGTTTTTTAATTTTATTTTTTAGATTCATAACCAATACCCGACTGAGTTTGAGTTCAATCAATATTATCTGAAGTTTCTGGCTTTTCATCACATATCAAATCGATTTAAAACATTTCTTCTGGATTCAGATTATGAAAGACTAGAACATGGTATGTGTTACCTTTGTGTATTGCATATTGCTTTTCTAGTTGTTCATCTTTTTCTCCTCAATATTTGGTCTACAAAAATTTGCCTGGGTTAAGATGCTCCAGTAGCTGTGTGGTGACCACATAATAAATCACATTTCAGATCTGGAGAGCCAAATGAAGGTGGAGCACATGCAGGATTTTCTGCCTCAGTGATTCCTGAGCTGTGCCTCTGATGGCCCTAAGAGAAAGTAGAAGAAACTAGTGCCATGCCTCAGGGTTTTTAGCAATTTTTCTACATAGTTCCATTTTCCCTACTAAGTACCTTCTTTTAACAGGAACAAAGTCTCTGTGAGTCCATCAGAGAGTGCAGAAAGTTTCAAGAAAGAAAAGCCTTTCCACTGATTACCTCCCACTTCTTCCTTTTGCATTGTCTTCAGTGTTTCTCTTTTGATATTTTCTGTTTTACTCCATCTGTCATGTGCAACCCCAGTGGCCATAGCTCCATCAGAGCCACCTTGCTGAGGCTCTTCTTGGGACTTGTCTACTAAAACATGCTGTGAGTTTCTCTGCTGTGTGTGCTGCTTCTCATGGCATATGATTCATTTTAATGCTTTTCTTAAAAACTGTTGTAGCTGTGGGGCAGATTAGACTTGAGCAACCATTTTATTAAAAAAAAAAAGTTCATTTCTATTATTTATCATCTTTATATATTTCCTGTTGCAGTGGCCTTTGAAAATAGGCTTCACTATACCTTAAATCTGTGAAATTCCTTTAGGTTGTGCTTTAGCGTTTGTGGAGCAATATCAGAAAACGATCTTTTTGCTGCCCTTCTCTTCCCCAGGGACGTTGTTTGAAGATAAAGGAGACAAACATGCCAAGAAAGGAATTTGTATTTGGGAATGTATTGAAAAGATGCACAAAAGGAGCCCTATTTTCTTTAATTACCTCTATGCCCCTGCTGAAATGGAGGTATGATTTTTCTTAAAATGCAGGTGGTTGGTTATTCTGAGTGATTCCTTGAGTACTTTTTGATATCTTAATTGTTCTGAACTGAGTTAAGTGTTTGGTGGACAACATTGACCCTACTTGATTGATTGGAGCAGTATCTGAAAGTCATGGAAATGTAATTTAAAGGGCCAAATTCTGGAACATGTATTCATGCATCCTGGTGAGCTATGTGAGATTCCCTGATTCCATTAAACTATGTGAATTTTTAGCATTTAAATTGTCTTTAAGGGGGAACTGAGTTTAGAGTCATAGTGGGACACATTTCATAGCAATCTGGTTGAGTCACATTTTCTGCTTCCCTGTCTTATATGATAATGCCTGTCCCCTAGACTGATCTGTGTCTTGGGCAATTTTAGAAAATTCACAATACACTCACCATTGTAGAATTTAGTTAAGAATAATCTGGAAAATGAAGGTATTATGTTGTAAATCTTAAATTCAAAGGCTTCCTTCATGTCATTATAACACTTTGTTTCAAACAGGCACTGAAGCCAAATGTAAATATGTCCAGCCTCAAAAAGTGGGATTATTATGTAGAAGAGATTTTGGCTACAGGTCCTTCCTATGACTGGACCATGGTACCTCCAAAATGCAATGTTTCAGAAGAAAATGATCAAACAGATGGTTCAGCCTCTCAGACTAAAAGGAAAATAGTGTGGCCATGTTATGATGATGTAAAAAAAATACAGCCTGATGCCATTACCAGCCTTTTAAATGTGAGTACTTGTGTTGCACAGAACAGTAAGTTCTCTTATGCTCACAAAATTCATATTTCCTTTTTATGGAAGTTATTGCCTTGTAGATGTACTGTTATTAAAATGATCATGGTAGATGTCAAAAAAAGGGCTTTAGTAAGACTGACTGGTTGATTCTGGGAATTAGTCAGACGTCCTGCAAAGCTGATGTTGTTCTCAATGCACACTTCCCTGGCAGTTTGCTTTAATTGTAGTCAATAACTACTCATGGATTCATTTTTTCACTGTCTGTTTTAAAGAATAAATAAACTGTTTGGTTGCCTTTTGTAGGAAATGCAGGAACAGCTACTGTCATTTGGGCAAATGGTGAATCTTGCTTTCTTGACCTCTCCTCATTTTAAAGTAGGTGGTAAAAGAATCATTCAGATTCTTGGACAGATCAAAAAAATGGAGTCTGACACGTGTTGATTTTAACAACTGGGAAGCAGATAAACATAAAGTGAACATCTTGGCCCACATTTCTCAAAAAAAGCTTGCCATGATTGCTCTTAGTTTATTCATGTTTACTAGAACCAAACTGATAAATTTAGATTCTTCAAAATATTTTGGTACTTGAAATAGATGCTTGATTTTGGCTTTTTCTTGTTTGGGGTTACTTAGGCTTCTTAGGTTTTGTCCTTTCTTCACTAGAAGATGAAAAATGATCCCATTATCATCATTGTTGTAGTTAGAGTGATTTAACATCTGTCTTCTCTTAAAGATGAAGATGCTTGTTGATTATAACTAATTAACAGCCTAACATGGTTATCATCATAATTGATAGTGCAGGAAAATGACAAGGGCATTCTTCACTTCATTGTTTTGAGCCACTTGTATGTCCAGATTCACATCCCTGTGTTTTTTTTACTTTGAAAACTCTTTGCAGACTTTACCTTACATTAAAGCTGGGATTATGGAGCCCATTATTGCAATGCTAGGAAAATCAGGATGTGCTGTAGGCTCCCAGTTCTCCTGAGTCAAAGATGATTTTTAGCAAGCCTTAATGCAGAAAGCTTCTGAATGGATGTGAGTCTTGGAAGGTTTTAGAGAGTTAGCTTTGTTCTGACACATTCCTCAAATTCCATTTGGTCTGCCCCTTCCAATTCCAATTGATCAAACACAGGAACAATGCCCATTTTAAAAAAAGGAATAAATAAAGAGACTCTCTTGTAAAACCATCCTTAACTCAAAATAGGACAGTCTCAGAACTTCTCAGAGCTTCTACCTTCCCAGAAGCCAAGGAAGACCAAAGCAAAGAGAGCTCTTCAGCAAAGCACAGAAAGTTTTTGTATCAGGTAACCAGAGGCCAGAAGCACATCAGGAACACGACAGTGA
Source organism: Sialia sialis (assembly GCA_009812075.1). Classification (NCBI taxonomy): domain Eukaryota; kingdom Metazoa; phylum Chordata; class Aves; order Passeriformes; family Turdidae; genus Sialia; species Sialia sialis. The sequence continues at coordinate 37,249,560 of VRYO01001269.1, read as the reverse complement.
TCTCCTGCATTTCTTCCCGGGATAGATGCCAGAATGTTCATATCCACAACTGTGAGAAACTGCCATATAACAGGGAAATTAGCCACATTATAGGCTAAAGATATGTGGGTCAGGTTTTATAGAGTTTAAATGTTATTTGTGAATTAGATTAAAGTAATAAAAGATAGCAATGGAGAGAACATTTGGAAAACTTGGGAGAGGTTGTGTAAAGGTTACAAAAATATTCTTCTAAGTTTAAAAAGCAAAGTGAATGTTCTTTTAAAACAAGTTGTTAATTTAGGGCTATTGCTGATGTAGGAGAAAGACCTCTCTTTAATCATAAATCCACTGAGAATGTGTTGGTATCCAAAAAATGTTTCAGCTGAGACCATATTTAGCATCATAAATTACTGGGGAAGGTTGGTTCTTGCTTAGTTTATAATGATAAGCCCAAATTTGTTTGTTCTAAAGATATTTTTCAATTGAAAAGCAGATAGTGCACTTCAGGATGTGAGGCTGAAACAGAGAAGCTACTGAGTGCCTTAATTGAGAATTTTCATGGTAGAATGTGATGCTCTTCTTTTAAGAGTGGATCAGATTCTGGTTCCTGGAAGAATTGTGAGAAATAAACCTATGTGCATTCACAGACACACTGTGGTGCAAAGGAGCTGATCAGTCTCCAGAGTTCTGGAGATGCAACTCCTGTCTCTGCCATTCAGATATTCCAAAGCAGGCTATTTAGCAGATCTTCTGGAAGGCACAGTACTGCTAATTGCTTGTTATTAATTGCAGGAAGTTGATATTCTCATAATTGAATTTGTTATAACCTTCCTTTTATATATATATATTTTTTTTTTTTTTTCTACTCCTGTAACTCTGGACAACAGGAGATGAACCAGAGAGATAAATTTATAGATTTTTTTTTTTTCTTTCAAGGAAATGCATCTACCATTCCACACATGGAAAGGAAAAAAAAATCTGCTGCTTTCTGTAAAATTTAAAACTGAAGAGGCAAGAGTAAATCTTAGTGATTTATTGCCATGTATGTTTTTTTACATGGAGTCTATTAAAGGAGAATTTAGTCCTAACTTTTCAAGTTATATACAGGAGATTGTTGAAAGTTTTTCATGAAAGTTTTTCATGAAAGTTTTTCATTTTGAGTTCTGGAAGCACTACTCGCTATGGAGCCAAAAAAGAAGGAATGTGACCCAGTTGCTAAGTAACAAATCTCAGTTACTTCCAGATTCTGCAGAGAAGGACTCGTACTCAGAAGTCAAGACTAGGGCAGAAAGAGAATGATGAGATTGAATTGACTAACTTAGAGCAATAAAGAGCTAAAATCCTTTTGCAGCAATTTGGAAAGGATTTTACTTTAAAAAGTGTGTGGTAAATTGATTCAGTTTTATGCTTCTAGAAGTGTTTTCCATTCAGCACTTTCAAAGACAAATAAGTAATCCAGTGAAAGCTCCAGTCTGGCTTCTGTTCATCATTCCTTATTTTTTCATCTACCTGAAGATATCGCAACCAAAAGTATTCTGGATTTATTTCTTAGCAGGAAGACAGCATGTGTGACTTTGAGCTGCCTTCAATATCTTCTTGTTTGATTCTTGCTGTTAAGCCACCTTTCTTATATTCAGTTGCACTTACCTTCAGCAAGGAAAAGTTGTAGAAATATTTTGTTCCTGTTACATTGTCAAAGGGTGGCTTTTTCTTTTCACCTAAGCGTTCAAAATTTAGTTCAGAAATTAATTTCCTTATCAAAATGTTTTCTTACTTTAAAAATATAGTAAGTTTCTGTCTTTCAGTTAATAGCAATTTATTGAAAAGATTTTCAATCAAAACACCAATAGGAATGGGACAGTATTACGAAATCTACTGTAATTATTAGGCAGGGTCGAAGTAAGTAGAGACTTACTTTCTCTACTTGGAAAATAAATATCTTAGGTGTTATAGAGCATGAGAAGCCTATGTCCCATGGCAATTTTTTTATTCCATCATGAATTCTTAATTGAATTTGAAAATTTGAGGTTTTTATTTAATTAATAAGAAGATTTTCATGACAATGTAGTTGTTGAAAGTAAAAATGGAGAAAGGAAGGAATACGGACCACACTTCAAAGTCTTGACAAATGTATCAATGAGTGTTCACAAGTAAACATAAACTCATAAAATTGCCTCTTTTTACTTAACTTTGCACTGTCTTATTAGCAGGAAATAACCCTAACTGGAGGTTATCATCATAGGTCATATTCCCAAGTTCCACAACAAGAACATGTTGTTACAGTTTGGCATCCAAACTGAATAAATCTTTCTGTTTCATTTCCTTCTTTTATTACAGCTTTGTGTCACATTTTATAAACCAGGGTAAATGTTAATATTGGCAATGTCCAGCATTGGTGTCGCGGCACAGAATTTGTTCTTTGTAAATATTTTCATAAAATACAGCCTGTCCTTATCAGTGCTGTGTTTCTGTTATGGCAGTGGATGTTGAATTTTGTGTGTTCAGGAGAACTGGGGGGGAATTGAAAGCTTGGTGACTCCTCCAGCCTGGGCCATACAGCAAGAACAATGTGGCTGATGCTGCCTTTGATTCCTGGTTCTGATGGATCTCAGTTTATAGCTGGTATGACAGAGGGTTTTCAACTTCACTGGGTGCAAACATGGACTAGGGAACGGTTGTGTAAAAGTGAGTGGTCAGTTAGAAATGTTTATTCTTAAGGAAAATCTTGCTCCTTGTTTCAGGAAATCGAAAGGTTGGAAAGTAAATTAAATCAGAGCCCAGAGAGGTGGCAGCTTTTGTGGGAAAGGGTCAAAATGAATCTCAAGGATGACACCAGACAAGACAATGTAAGTAGAAAAGAGCTTGCCTAGTGGAATAATTCTATTCCAACTCTATAGGCTACCTGAGGCACTGACAAATCAGTGTATTTCTTGGAGTGAAATACTGCTTTTGAAAAACTGAAGATGTTGTTCTAACCCATGATATTGGCTTTTTTATTTCTTCATATTGAAAAATATATTTTCACTTGTGCTGTTTATCTAGTTGCCTTTCCAGAGTAGTTTAAGGCATACAGATGAGTGCTTTATTAATGCACAAATGTAAGATTTTGTATATTTAAAAGATTCTTGAAGTACTGAAAAAGCTCAGTTTCTGAAAGTAGCCACAAGGATATCACAGATTCTCAGAGATAATTAAAGATATTTCCATGGCTAAATGGAATTAGCTTCTGAGTAGAGATAAGAAATATTCCTGCTTGTTTCCAATTCCTGACCATAGTAACAAGAAGAGCTGACAATACAGATACTTTCTAAGTCAGGGGCTGCCTCTTTGCTCTCTGTGTGCACAGGAATAATACTAGATACTGCTTTTTGGGAGCTTGGCCTCTGAACTTTGCACAGTGAGTTACCAGTTCAGGACTGTATCTGTAGGGTGTTGTCATTTAGATTCGGACCAAATACAGGATCCCTCTTGTTCCAGGTTATTGAGATTCTATTAAAATGACATGGATCTATCAAGTAGCTTTTGAAAGTCATAGTTTTTCCTTTCCCCTTTTCGTTCCCTTTGAAATCAGGGAAATTTATATGAGAAAGCAAGGCAAGCACTGTTCAGTATTATGTCACTGGAATATATGAAGCTTTCCTGAAATACTGTGAGCCCTTCTGCCTGAGAAATGCTGAGAATTGTCATCCCTCTGGCTTCTTCTCTGAGGCAGCACTGACTTGTATTAGGAAGATTTTTTTCACAGTAGTTCCCAACTTACATGTTGTGCCATGTTTTATTATCAGTGCAGCACTGAGACCACAACACATTGCATTTTTTTCTTCTGTTTCCCTCTTTTTCAGCTCCGGAGACTTCCTTCTGGCTCCTCAGGGATGATGTCACCTAATCTACATTCCTATCAGAAGAGGTCTTTGTTGGAAATACCTGACAGTGGGCTGGGAGAGGAGCAGAGCTCCAGCATCTCCCCCTCTAATGGAGTAGACAGAAGGACAACCACACTGTACAATCATTTCACATCAAAGAATGATGAAAATAGGTAACCTGAAGAACCAGGCAGCATTTAGTAATATTTTATTGGATTGGTTAAAGTCTCTGCCTTAGGAAAAAATGAAACTTTCATGTGCACAGAACATTTTGTGGCTACCTTATTCCTTCTTTTTGGATCTGATTACATTTAGTTGTCTCAGTGGGTGGGCCTCTATCTCCTACCAGCATCCTTCACCCTTCCCTTTCATTAGAGTGCAAGCAAATTGTAAATGTAGTAGAACATTTAATACACTCAAAGTACTAAAAGGGTGTTTTATCTGTGTATCACAGTTACCAATAGCTAAACTACTGGTTTAAATCCTACTAGTTTTCCTGCAGCTAAATAAGTGTTTCATTTGTATGCAGTAAGTGTTTGATATGTATTATTTAGTATTTTTAATATGCATTATGTGGTATCCATATTATGGAATCACATGCCCCTGTATTTTGTGTCCCTCTCAGATCTTTTGAAGGTACGCTGTACAAAAGAGGAGCTTTGCTGAAAGGTTGGAAACCTCGCTGGTTTGTGCTGGATGTGACAAAACACCAGGTAAAACCTTTGCAGATAAAGGACTTTTTTTATTATTATATTGCTCCTTTTTTCTTGCCTGGGTTTGTATTGGTCTCACAAACAATATTAGTAATGATGATTTTCAGATGTGATGTGTGCTACATCAGTCTAGACCTATCTGTGTTTGTCTTGTGTTATCTTGTAGCGGATACAGAATTAGGGGTTTTAGTATTTTGCCTTTTATTTTTAGAAAAAAACATATAGGAGTATTTTATAAAAATGTATTAGAGTATTTTAAAAATATATAGGATACATATACAAATCAGTAGCAAAATTACTCACAAGTCTTCTACCTAGTCATTGCACAAAAAGGAGCACAAAAAATAGACATCTGTTTGTCTAAACTTCTTATCCAATTTGCTATGTATGCCAGAATTCTGCAGTAGAAATTTATGGTCTTGTGTACTTCAAATAATGTTGGGTCATCAGGCAGTAAAATATTCTGAACCAAATATTCCACACAGTGGGGGTTGTAACTTCTGACACTTGCATATGCTTTTTTTTTAAAAAAATCATGAATTTATTGTAGTCAATGCACTTAAAAATATGTAATATAGATAAAGACAGGCATCTCTTGAAAGGCTGAGTACTTCGAGATCAGTGTGGCAAATGCCAACAAATGTGCTACTTATAATTATTCTTACAATATATCATATATATCTTACATAGAGAAGAAAAGGTTCACTTTGCAGGAGAAAAAGATGCTTTTTTCATTTTTTGTATAACCAAATGGCCTTCTGAGTATGATAGATGCAGGAGAAACACAGGTCAGTCCTAGCTGGAATTCTGTTGTTTGACCTTTGCTGTGAAAGTTGCTGTTGCTGTTTTACATTGGTTTATGGGAATTTGTTGGGATTTTGTTATGGTGCCTTTTTTTTTGGAACTTGTTTACATGTTGAAACTCAGTTTACAGAGTGATCAATATTCATATCAAAGTATCTTTGTAAGGAGAAAAAAAAAAAAGCACAGATTTCATTCAACCTCTATGTGTGGTATAGGAAAATGTGAGCTTTCTGTGTGGTTTATAATTACCTAAAATTACACTTGAATTTTTGCTGATCACTTTAAATTCTTGAAATACAGAGAGTATGTGTTCTGGCAAGGCCTTGGTGAAGTAAAGCTTTTGTGTTAGTTTTATGTAATGACCAGTGAAGAAATGGTTTTGCCTTCCTGCCTCACAGAGCAATCCATGACTATTTGCTTCTCTTCTCTGGAGCTCTGGGAAAAAAATACTCTTCCCCCACCTCCTCAGCTCCTAATAATCTCTGTGCCTCCCACCCTTAGCAGTCAATGCCCTCCAGGCTGTATCCAGGGAAAGGGAATTAATCTGAAAGGTCCATCTAAAATCATGTTTGGATTTATTTTTTTCCTCATGTTCCAGCTGCGATACTATGACTCTGGTGAGGATACGAGCTGCAAGGGACACATAGACCTTGCAGAAGTGGAAACTGTGATTCCTGCTTCTCCAACAATTGGAGCTCCAAAACATGCCAGTGAAAAGGCATTTTTTGATGTAAGTGTATCTGGTCTTTTCTTGATCTTTATGTGAAACTTCCTTCCCTTGGTGGTTTTAAGCTCCTGCTTCCAGTCCTGCTTGAGCTTGGAAGGAGCTGTTGTGCCATCTCAAGACAAAAAAATGTTATGTAGCTGGCATCACTTTCAACAGTAATCGTTCAGAAATGTTACATTCAGACCAAATTAACACATTGAGTATTGCAGTTTAAAGTTTGCAGGTTTTCTTTTCAGTGGGCTGACATCTTTGTGTCCTTGTTTTTCCTTTGCAGCTGAAGACGAACAAACGTGTGTATAATTTCTGTGCCCAGGATGCACAGAGTGCTCAGCAATGGATGGACAGGATCCAGAGCTGCATTTCAGATGCATAGAAAGGAGAAAAATGTTCCCTAATAAAGTCTCATTTAAAGCACCTCATCCTGGAAGAAACTGAGTTCTGGAATGTTACTGACACACAACCCGCCTTCTTTACATTTCAGCCATAAAAGTTCATAATAAGTTCTTTTCTGTTTAATAATTATAATCACTGTAACTGCTATTTTTTTTCTGCAGGGAGGACTTAGGAAAATAATAATCCATTTATCCTGAATTTCCTCTTTCTTCAGTGCAGTTCCTAGCTATAAAAGTGGGCTATATTTGCACTAGCATCTGATCCCAGTTTTCTTATTTCAGAGCTGTTCTGTTAGGAAACCTGTCCAAAGGAAAGTGTAGAAATTTTCCCTTCAACAGAAAGTGTATTTCCACTTGATTTAGATTTTTAAGCATAATGTTCTTATTTCCAAGCTAGTCAGGGGTAAGAGGGAACCCATCTACAATTCCTAAAAACAAATAAACAAATGAAGCTTGTGAGTCCAGTGACATACGCACGAGGTTGCCATTGTTTATAGATAGTCGGTATTTTCAAAGACCAAAAAAGTGAAATTGCCTGATGCCAGACTTTCAAGTGTCTTCTCAGTGTGCAGGTCATTCTCTAATCTCATGCTCTGCTGAGTGCTTCTGCAATGTTGTTATGGAATTTCAAAATCTAGGGATTACCTGAAGAACATAGATAGCACTTTTATTTTAGATTCTGTTTGCAATTCCAATGGGATAAGCGAAAGAAAACTGGCTGACACTACCCTGGAGCAATGGAAAACACCAAACTAGGAATTCAGTGAATGAAGGATCCCTTGTGTGTGAGTTGTATGTGTTAATTTATATGCTGTTCTGCTCACTGTAAAATAAAAAATAACGAACATGATAATGCACTAAACAATGAAGCAAGCACTTGCACTGAAATCTTTACAATGCAGACATTTTGCAGGACAGAGGTAAGTTATTTGTAGCAGAACAAAACAAAACTAGCTAGTTAACAGCATTTACAGATATTAAATATGTACATAATCGAGTTTGAGGTGTCGTGATTTGATACTTTTTAAACTTTTTTTGCACATTAATTGGAAGACTGTTTATAGATTTTTACTTTTGATGAACTTGTGTTTGTTCTGCTTAAAATTCTGGCGAAACATTTTTAATAGCCCCAAATTAGCTGAAATTTTACAGTCTGCCAATAATGAGGACTTTGAGTAGAATATGTAGGTAATTAAGCCATTGTTTTTACTTTGAAATGTTAATATGTTAAATAGCACACTAATATTACAAAAGGTCTGTATATATGATCCACTATTTTCTCATTTTTCCAGATGTTCTGCTTGTAATTTAATGTCAGCCTAACCAAACTGACTATACTTACAAGGTTTTTCAGTTATTAAACTTTGTGGGTTTTTTTATAACTAATGTATTTTGTCAGAAAGGAACATAGATTTCTCACCACACACAATAGGAAGTGCAGCTGTTTTTAATGCATTTGCAATTTCAAAACAAAAATATGAAGGATTTTTCTAGCATTTTTCAATTGACAAATTTCCACCTGTGACAATGGTGTTTGCACATTTGTATTTTTCTTTGTATATGAAGTACTTTTATATGTACTTTGTAAAATACTGATCCTGTTCTTAGGTTATATGAAGATATACATACCACTGCTTCTTTTGTAACTGGTTCATTTTAACGCTTGTATGTTATGTGATATATGTATGCTAACCATCCTGTAATGAGTACACTCCTTAAGGAAAAGTAACAACTTTCCTTTACTGTAAAAGAAAAAAAAGGAAGACCCACCTGTTGAAATATTCCACGGGCACAAGACAAATCCTTATTTACTCTGTATTAAGAATAGTGAGTGTATTCAAAACTATGTGGTCTTTTGTATACTTGTAAATATTCTTACCTAAAAGTTGCACTTGGGCATCCCTAACTCAAACACTTGTCAACAGTAACACTAAAGAAATCAGAATTTAAAGCAAAATTATCATTCTAACGAGTCTCAACATGTAGCCTTTACCAAAAGGCTAAATACATGTAATGTTCATACTAGAGTCATTGAATAATGATGTTAAATATATTTTTTAAAAAAAGATTCTATATGGTATTGCCAACATAAGACGACATACTTTCACCCTGAGTCGTATCTCACTCATATCACCTTATGCAAAAATGATCTAGTTCCTGTAAAAGAAACTATAAAAGAAATGGCAGGGTCTTACTTGAGCCTGTGCATCTAAATGGAGTTCCTGATGTGGTGTGGGACAGCAGAGTCCAAAGGGAAAGGGAACGTGTGGCAGGGGTGGGGACCTGTGGCAGTTCTGGGATGCTGTGGTGCTTGGAGGACGTGGTTTGCATATTGAGCTTGGCATGGATGCTAATGTTGCCTTAAATGTTGATCTCAGTTTTTTAGTGTCTGTATTGATGGAGAATGGACTTGAGCAACTTAACTTAAAAATACCCAAATAAAAACTGAAATGGCAGACGTGGTGTTTGTGGTGTCTGTGTGAGGAATAGACAAGGGCACAGCGCAGGAAGGCTCTCGGTACGAACGCACGAAGTGTGCAGTGTCCCTGGAGGTCTCTGCAAGGTGAACATTCAACAGAGACTTGGAGAAAAGGTGGACAAGTCAGCACAGCTTAAGCTGTGGGTTTTACCAGTGTGTTTGAGCTTTAGCAGCAGCCGCAGAGATTTGGGAACCAAGAATTTGTTTGGGAAAGCGCTGTGTGCAAAAGGATTCAACCTAATATTCCGTGAAAATTTTCTGGAAAAATCCACCCAGGAGTTGGGGATGAGCAGATGTGCTCCCTCTGCTGTGTCACATCACTATTCCCACACTATGCATCACCACATTCCTACTGCAGAAAAGAGAATTGCAACATTGCAGGTCTTACATAAGGGGAGAGGATTGTTTGCCCTTCTCTGTTCAGTAACAAAACATCCACGGCGTAGGTGGAGGAATGAAGCAAGTTCAGGCTTTGAAGATTTGTTACTGGGCTATTATATCAGTGATTTCTCTTTCCTATCTAACAAGTGTTTTCTATAAAAACCCTTTCTTTTGATGGAGCCTTAGAATTACTACACTAAAAAAATAAAATACTTAGCATGCCACACATGTGGGTCACTGGTTATGTAATGGTACACAAACAGCTAACAGACCCAAGAACAAATGTTCAAAATTTTATGTCGCATCCCACACACATCATTTGTATCTGATATTTTGTGAATTTCAGACATAACAAAAATGTGGTGATCTTGTCCAAACACTGTCATTTTGCTTTTCCATCCTGTAATATTGTTGGAGTATATTGAAGTGGCTGCACCACATTTCTCATTTTTCATATTTGTGATCATCCAAATATTTTGTCTGTTCATGATTATCCTGTGGTTGCTTTGGAGAGTCAGAAAACTGGAATTAATCTGCCCATTCCCCAGTTATGCTGAAGTTCATGCTGAGGATCATGTTGTACCTATTTTCTGGGGGTTTGTATTTGGTCAGATTCTTCTCCAATTTTGGCTACTGTGCAAGCCAAGGGCAATGGTAGCATCCACATTCTCAGGAAATTTTCATCTTGGAGTTTTTTCTCATCCAGTTTTTCATTAATTGACTGTCTATAAGGATGCTGCAAGTTCACTGTTGTTCCCTCTTTTCACTTACTAGTTCAACATCCATTGGGAAATTATGTTGTGTCCAGGTTCAGCTTGCATCATGTAGTTCAAGATTCTTCCCTTCTCTTAAGATTTTGCTTAGAAGTCAGAACCTGCACCCTTATAAATAGGAAATGTTGCTTCATTTTGGCACATTTTCAGTTTTTTCACTGTCTACTCTTTGGTGAAAATGTTGTGTTTAAGTGTCTTTTAGGAGATTAACAGAGAGCTGACACTTTTATGTGTAAAACAGGCAACAGTAGGAGGTGTAAATAGGCTAAAATTATATTATGTTATTTTATTATCCAGGAAGGAGATGCAAAGGTAGCAGTTCCTTCAGGTATTAAACAGTGCTCCTTTTTGCCCCTAATCTCACATAGAAAAACCTGAGGCACAGTCTTAATTTATTTTATTTATTTATGCCTTGTTTATCATTGTGTATGGAGCAAATATCAATTAATAATTTGTGATTTAATGAATTTCTCTCACTGTTCAACTCAGAATTCTTGTAATTCATGCCTGTCACCAAACATGAACTCCAAAACTTGGTAGTGTCCATCTGAATTCTGTTAACTGTTCAAGATTTATACAAAGTGCAACATCCCTGTTCACATCAAGACCTCCAGTAAGTTCAAACTGATAACATCAAAAAATTGTGTGTAATTATGACAGAAATTCAGTATAGTGAGCAATAGTGAAGGTAGCGCACTCTCAAATTTAATAAATTGCATGCACAGGCTTTGGTTATGTTGCATTTCTTTTGTGTCTTCAGAGTAATTAAAACTCAATTTTACTTCTGCTGTGCACACATTATCCCTCATGTTAAACATTTTAATGCAGTAATTGAACCAAATGCTTGCACGAAGTATTCAGTTAAAAATACTTTGACTATTTAGCATAAAGCATTCAAATCTTTACAGTGTTTCATGCAGTCAAATGATTTAGAATTGAAACTTTAAAAAAAAATACTGTTGAAGAGTTGGTACTGGAATTGCCATTGATTTTTCATGAAGTTGGGCAGCCTGTTTCTCCAGGATGCATGTAAGATTATTTTTATATTGTTTTTTGATTTTCAAAGAGCTCTCATTTTCAGTGCTTCCTGATTTAGGGTATAATTTCACAACTATAAGGCGCACCGGCGTATAAGGCACACTTTTTCTTGCAGCGAGGATCCGCGCGCAACGAAGTAATGAATTAGTGACAGAATCACGCAATTGCGGGGTTTGCTGGCAGGTGCTCAATTTGCAAACATTTTTCACAGATTGGCATAGCCCTTAAATGCAGCCCCAGGTGCCCTCCCCGTGTCACAGGCCCTGGCACTCTCACCCGACCCCGGCTCCGGCTGCTGCAGCTCTCGTGGCTCACACTTCTGGGTTGGCAAATTTCCAAACTTTGCCCCTGTATAAGGCGCACCGGATTATAAGGCACACTGCTGGGTTTCGATCAAAATTTTAGTCAAGAGGGTGCAGTTTATAGTCATGAAATTACTGTAAATCATGTATTTGTTTCAAAGCAAAATTAAGTTTAAAAATTTCTCCTGCATTTTATACTTAAGAATTATTTTTTCTTCATCTTTAAAACTGTTTTCTTGCCAGAAACCAGTTTAAGCTTAAATCAAAATTAACTTGGTTTCTTCCACTTCAGGCCCCTGGCTGAAAGGAAAGCTTGCAGTAAGTCTTAATCTGATTTGAGTGCAAAAAGCTGGAAAATATCCCATCAAGTGCTAATGAAGCAGAGCCAGGAATAAATTGGGGAGCTGGTTCTGGTATGTAGAGGTGTCACTGCCCACGGGGTGTGTGATGGATAGTGGCAGTGTCAGGGCAGGCTGCAGCTCCTGACAGCCTCAGAAAGGATCATTGCTGCAGCAATCACACACCTGCTTTTAACAGAAACCCACATTTTGCATGCCCTTCCTCATGCATAGGCCTTTGGGACTTTGTCTCTGCAGTAACACAAGTTTCTGGTGGGAAAATAATTTTTCAGATAGACTGGTTTGATTAGTTATTATTTCAGTCATTAAAACTACCCAGGTGACCACGCTGTGGGACAAGTTTCTCAGCCTAGGAACAAAACCCAAACACAGATACTTCCTGTGATGCTGAATGTGTTTCAGTTCAAAGACTGCTGCACACAGGCTTTTGTCATGCAAGCTGATTTTCTGTTTTTGCTGTCAAAACTAAATGTTTCTGTCAATAAGGTCATACATACCCTAGCAACTTTCTATGGACTACCACTAAATTATTTTAGCTGTTGTCTGAAAGGCCTCAATTGAAAAATATTTCTCCCCTGGCCTAGGTCACTACATGCTTGTTGCTTTGTGGTGTTCAGGTATTTCCTGGAAACAGTTTTGTGCAATCTTTTCTCAGACCTGCTCCCCATTTCACAGTGGGCATTTCACAAAGCTTATTTAATTCTTTTAAATTAAATTCATACAACACTTGAGATAAAGGGCAGCTTTCCTTATTTCATGCTAGTATCTCAAGAAAATTGATAACTTTATTTGAAAAATATGTACATGCAACTGAAACAGAGTTGCTTCCATTTATATTGGGATTGCTGTTAATTTTCATTATCAGTTTGAGTTACATGAGAGTGTGATGAAGCTTCCAGTGACACTCAACATTACAAGTGACTCTGTCACTGCTCTCACTGGAGTGCACAAGAAACAAGGATTTTAGATAAAATTCTTCTCACCAAGCCATGATTATAAGATTATGAAGACTCTGGAAGCAGAGAAAGGCACAGGAAAAGCAAACCCTGGCTGGGTGCAGGTGCCTGACAGAGTAATGAGTTGGTGCCAGTGTAGAGCAGAGATGAAAGCAGCAGATGTGAGCAGCTCAGTGCGTGTTCAGCAGGTAGGGCAGAGGATCAGAGCACTGGGCAGGAAAAAGGCAGTGCCTGGGACAGAGGGGGCTGTAGGAAAGCTGCATCCACACACCCATGCCTCCAGCAGCAGAGGAAGGCTTCCCATCTCCTTGGCTTCCCTCTGTTGCTTTATCTGCCCCCCAAAACCTCTCTCCATTCTTGTCTCACTCTCTGTTTTGTTTTTGACCTTCACTTGTCTGATCAGGTCTAAATTTAGCTGAGAAATTTTTGAGAAGCAAAGATGATCCATGTTATCTCGTTCCCTAGGGGTGCCTAGAATACTTGCAGGTGCTCTGGTATGCTGCAAGCCAAAAGGGAAAATTCTTTGTTTCTCTAAGTGCTCTGAAACTCAAATTGTACATGTGTATTTTGGAATTTTGGGGAGCAGGGAAACTGAGTGTGGTCTGTTGGGCTGCCATAAGGGATAACACTGGATTTGAGCCTGGATTTCAAACACCCTCAGCATCTGACATGTGATTATCACTCTTTGGAATTAGATTTAACAGCACTGGGGAAAGAGGTTAGCATGAAGCCAGCATCAAGTATGCTGAACTCTGGTCTTTGGAAATACCATTTCTAATGTTGCTGTCAGTGTCTTTCCAGGAGAACATCACAGCTTTGTTTATCAAGAACTGACTTGGCCAAATTATTATCAGCTGCTGGAGATGGGTACAAAGGATGCACTGTCAAGTCTCTTCTTGAATTTCCAAATTGGGGCCATTCTTTCCATGATGTAGCATACTTATCTGCTATATGGGTATTCTCAAATGTGGAATAATCTATAAAACAGGAATTTATCCATATAGTAAAACATAATTTGCCTTATGTTTGTTGCTTTAACCAAAACAATTTGATTATAAATTTTCTTGGCTTTCTTCGGTGTAGCTGAGCTGACTAAAAATTGCTTCTACACTGCTGTGTCCTCTTACTAATTATTGCTAATGTTATTTTGAGATATAATGTAATTAATATTGTTATTTTCTGTAGGACAGAATTCTGAGCAGTTTGAAACACCAACACCACACCTAAAGCCAAATCTCCCTTGGTACATCCACTGAAGGTTTTTTCAACCAGGAACTGCATAGCAAACATGTCTGTTCCATTTCATCTGCATAGGGAAAAAGCAATATATATACTGATATGGCAGTAAAAGTGGCTCAAATATCAGTGCTAATAAAAGCTTGAGGAAAGAAGTGCTGCTTAGACCTGTTACTTTTGCTGCTCTTAAAGGAATTTGGCAGATAACACAAACACTTCATTTTGAACTGCTAATATGTGGTTAAAACAAACCTGAGTTTCTGCTGCACTAGGTAAAGCTGTTCCTTTTACAGAGAAAAGCCCAGTGACACTGTGCACTTCAGCTGTCACACAGCCCTTGGAAAAGGGGACAATTAATACACAGGATTTCTAGCAAAATCAGAAATTAATGTTATCAAACTCTGGTTGGCAAGGCTAGAAGAGAATGGGGGAGGAGAGAGAAACCTGTAGTCCCTTTTTGAGAACAAACATGGATAGCAGTTACAGGGAGATGAGTACTTGGGAAACAAACCCTCAGAGCAGCCAACATCTCAAGTAGTTACTGCTGAATTATTACTGACATGGTACGAAATGCTTTTAAATTGTGAGTGTTATCCTGTATTTCTCTATAAAATTCAAAGCCCAGGCCTTTATGAGAAGGCATTTACAAATACAACACGTGGAAAGTAAGGAAAGTATAAAGCAGATCCTGAAACTCTTCATCCTTGCCTTGTTACACAAGATGCCATTGAAGGGGGAGAAGAGTGGACAGCGCAGCAGCCAGTAAATGGAGAAAATGGGAAATTGTTCTTTTCTTACAGAGCTTGTAAAAGGCTTGGAATTGCACAGGGTGGCAGAGACCCTGGGAGAAGGGAAGACTAAAAATCTCAAACCCAGGAAGGACAGAAAATATAAAAACTGTGCCTTTGAATTAAGTTTCAGGAGCATGGCAACATTTTCTCCCGAAGGGAAAGAATTTGGGATGGAAATATATGTGATCTGCATTAATTTCATCATTTTAGTATGTGTTATTTAAATTGATATTTTGTTGATTCTCTGACGAGGATTGCCATGAGATCCACAGGTGATTAATGATTAATTCTGGATGGATGGAATGGCGGGAAGGAAATGGCAGAAGCCAGCAGAGCTCTAAATGGAATTCTGCCAAAGGATGCTCCATAAGATAACTGTGGGAGAAGTGTTGGAAGTTTAGAATGATGGTGCCATTCCAGGAATTGTTGTCCTCTAGAAACTGCTGAAAAATGGGAGGCTTTTGAAGAGTACCAGCTCAGTTTGCAGTAGTCTTCCTGTCAGTGTGGTATTTTGGGAATAGGATGTTGCTGTGCTTGAGGGTGTGCTCTGCTCTGGATGGTTTGTTGCAGCCTGCACTGGGAGAGACCATTCACAGATGTCTGTTGTGCTAAAGGATTCCTTAATCTGGAATGGGAGATTCCCTGGTGATTTTTTTGGTGTGCCATTTAACATGTCACCATCAGCCAGCTCCAGGGAGTGCTGAAGTGTATGGGATAGGATGAAATGCCATGTGGTGAACTCCGCCCTGAGAAGGGAAATGTCTACATTTTATTCAAATAATAGTCCCAAGACCAGCTGCAGGACTCAGTGGAGTGTTTGGGATGTGCTGCACTGGGCTCTCACAGTATATTTTATGCAGAGCTTGTGGACAGTGCATCCTGCTGGAGCTGATCTCTGTCAGCTCTGAGGTAAATTCAGAGGTGCTTTAGTGGTAACACCCAGAGCTTTGCCAAGTCCTAGCAAAAGCTGCTAATATGCTATAGAAATAGAAACAAGCCAAAAGGTGGCTGCAGCTGTTGTTTACCACATTATTGCACAGTTTGGTTCCATATGTGCCTCTGTGGAAAAGAAGTGCTTCAGAATCAGCAAATAAAAATTAAACAAACTGGAGAAGATAAGTGAAGCTAACCCACCTTCAGCATCTAATTTCTACATTATACCAGTGCTTTTCTGTGTCCAATCCCAGCTTCCCTAAGGATCTGGTGCAGATCAGAAATACCTCTGAGCCTAATCATGTCAGTGGAATTCTTCCACGTTAAAATAAAATACCAAATCTGCACATATGCTGAACGTGTTGAAGTTGTGTGGAATAAAAGACAGTTTGGACATTCTGTTAATGTGATGGAGAATATTTTTGTGTTGTAATTTGCTCTAAAAGCATGTGTAAGTAATTGCTGCATGAGGCATTAAGTCAGACTGACTCTTCACAGATGCAAACACTTCCACCTCCCAACCAAGCAGCCTCAGCTCATTTTGCACTACAGTGTGTTAGAAAGCATTGAGAGATTTTCCTTTTGTTAACTGACTGTTTTGTGTTTTATCTGAAAAAAAAATCATACTTCTGCTATGTTAGAAAATATTTTGTTTCTTTAAATTCTGTTACAATTATGGATAACAAGAGCTTTCCTGTGCTCAGAGGAGAGAAAATTCCTTTATTCTCATCCAGGGAGTGTGTATTGGCACACTTTGCATTTTGTGCATTACACGTGTCATTGACATGTGTGTGACATGCCAGTGGAGGCAGAATCTTTTTTACATGATGTCAAACAGCTCATGCTAGAAACTATGATAAAACTTTGTGCGTGGCTAACTGGAGAATTTACTTGTAAGCTGCAGGTGAATTCTGTGTAGATGGCTGGTTTGGAGGCATGGGACAGGATGGAACCTGCAGGCAGCCCTCTTTGTCTGTCAGTAGGATGGATACATCATCCCAAAGCACTTTTTAGAGATCCCTCAGCTACTGTGTTTGAATGGCTGTAACTTCAGATCAGCCAAGCATCTTCCACGAGATGGATCTTCCCCTGCTTTGCTGCAAAACTTTTGGATTTATCTGAGTCTCAGAAGGGATCAATTGCTCTGCTCTTGAATGATACCGTGGCCAACTAGAGCATTTCTCTGTGATTACATGAATATAAACAGCATATATTGGACACTGCAGCACTTAGTTTGACTTATAACTAACTTCCTGAATAGCACTGTCAATGATAAAAATATTTGGAGCTCTCCATTTCCTTGGCAAGTTGTTTGACAAGCCCATTTCTTTGCTGTCATAGGTAGCAAAATTCAGGAAAACGTGCAGCTGAACAGCTGTCATGTATATGGGACCAGGAAAAGGGCTATTTTTAGTTCCTTTGTTTTTTTACTGCTATTCCTGAAGTCTTTTTCAGGGGGTGAAATTATGGCCTGCTTAACTATTTGGCAAAGCTTGCCCTGAGCTCAGCAAAGCAGAGGTTCCATCCCTCCTGAAGGTTATCATATCTGCTAAATGGAGTTTGAGCTCTGGTCACATGGAAACCAGCATTTGCTGTTATTAATTAAAGTTGCTTTTCTTTCAGCAGAGTACTTTGGAACCATGTTTCTGTCCTCTCTGGATTTACCATCATAATTTCCAAAATACTGTGTTCTGGAAAAAGAGCAAAAATAATACATGTTAATAACCATGGGATGCTGGGAAGCTTCAGATTGGTTTGGAAATGACACCATAAATTGCTTTTAATTCTGTGGATTTATGATTTCACAAAAGAAATGATGAGATTGTGTTTGTTACAAGCAGTAATCAAGATGAATATATGATGCAAGAATTATTTTATTGCAGAGTCAGCTTGTTGGATTGTAGCTCTTCAGTAATGCAAAAACTGTAGAAACTGGTCAGTGCTTCCTATGCAGTGGGATCTGGTTATCTGCAAAAGAATGGAAAACTTTCATGCCACAGCATTCAGCAGTGTAAGAGCACAGCCCAAGGAGAGATCTGGTTATGTTTGCTGTGTCCTTCAGCATTCTCCGTTAAAGACACAGCTCAAAATGAACTGGTACAGCCATAATTTATGGTACTGCCTACAGATTTTTTTATCCAGTTATCTCTGGGATTATTTATAATTAAAGCACATATTCCGGCTGCCAGGTATGGTATGAGGTGTATGAGATTCATTACAATGTGTGAGGAGGAATT
Organism: Sialia sialis; assembly: GCA_009812075.1. Classification (NCBI taxonomy): domain Eukaryota; kingdom Metazoa; phylum Chordata; class Aves; order Passeriformes; family Turdidae; genus Sialia; species Sialia sialis. Next base: position 37,231,597 of record VRYO01001269.1, on the reverse strand, counting down.
GCCCCTGGGTCAGCAGTGCCCTGAAACAGCCTGCAGACCTCAAATTCTTCCTTTCTTTCTTTCTTCTAGAGAGATCCACCTGGAGAAGAAGCTCAGAGATATTTCCTTGTGTCATGATTCAGTGCTGGGCTAAACGTGATGTATCCCTCCTGTCAAGCCACAGCCAAGGAATTCTTTAGAAGCACAGGAAAACACAGCTCTGTTGTTCTGGTTCAAACCAAACTTCAGTGAAGGCACATGATGTAATTCACAGTGTTTTGTGGCACAGAAAATTAGCATTCCAGGTATTTAGTGGAGCTGGTTGGTGTTTGTTCAGACCCTGTTCCAGCTTGGCTGCTGTCTTGGTTTGAAAGACAGGTGTCTGCTAAGGAAGGCAAGAACCTCACTTGAAATGGAAAATGTAAACCCCCCCTCCCTCCTAATTATTATGATTATTATTAAATTAAGGGGCTCTCAGGCAAAGATATGGGAATAGGAATAACAGTTCTTTACTAGAGAAATTAAAATAAAAATAGAGAGATACAAAAAAAACCCCAAAACACTGACTGAGTCAGAATACAACATGACACCTCGTCAGTCAGGGTGTTGGTAGCAGTCCCATTAAATGGTGGCTGCAGTCCTCTTGCAGTGACAGATGTGGTTCAATTGAAGCAGTGCTCCTGTAGAAGGATGCAGTTTTCCTCCAAAGGTTCAGTGATGATGTGGAAAGGTCTGGTTTTCCTCTGGAATCTAGTGGAAAAAGGGCTGTCTTGGTGACCCAAATCTCAGTTTTTATCTTGGTAAGAAATATTGGGCTCCTCCCCCTGGCTGGAGCATCTCCCAATGGGATGAAGTAATTCTATCAGTCATACAGTGGGACTCAATAGCCCATTAACAGGAGATATCTCCCTGGAGGAAGGATGGGTTGTGGAAAATATAAAGAACAATGCCCCACTTGTTTTTAACAGATGGTGACAGAATACAGACTTTTGCTAACATCCAGCATTGCATGCCAAGCCAGCCGCCAACGCGGTTTGCTAGCCAGGCTTTTACTGCAGGAGAGGGGCATACAATAAATACTTCCAAACTCGGTGTTGCCAGTATTTCTCTGCCTCAGAGCCCTCAGATGGAGGTTTTCCATACGGTTTGCATTGAAAAATTATTTGCGCTGCGTTTCATATGGTTTGCAATGCACATCCTGCATTGCTCTCTATTTAGACATGGTTTTGTATTGATCAGTCCCAGGGTTTCAGTCCAGTTTTCTGGACTGCTGTTGCAGTGTGTCACAGATAAAATTGCTTTGTCAAGACACCACAAAAATGCTTCTGTGTCTTTGGCATCTGTGCTCAGCGTGCTGGAACCATTTATTTAATTTATATTTTTTTTCTTTTTCCTGCTATCCACTGTTAGAATGTAGAAACAGTAGCACATCTTCTTTTATTCTGGTTTTGGTAAAGTTATGAGCATTCCTTCTGAAGGGTCTGTGGCTCTGTTCATTGGAAAGAGTCCTAGAATGGGTTGGGAGGGACCTTAAAGACCCTCCAGTTCCATTGGCAGGGTCACCTTCCACTATCCCAGGTTTCCCACAGCCCCATCCAGCCTGGCCTTGAACACTTACAGGGATGGGGCATCCACAGCTGCTCTGGGCAATCTGTGCCAGGGCCTCACCACCCTCACAGGGAAGAATTTCTTCCTAATATCTAATTTACCCTGCTCCCCTTCAGTTTGAAGCCATTCCCCCCCTGTTCCTTTCCAGCTCTCTTGTAGCCCTTTGGCACTGGAAGCTGCTCTAAGGTCTCCCCAGAGCATTCTTTTCTCTGAGGCTGAACAACCCCAACTCTCAGGTTTGATATTTCTTTCATTTTTCCAAAGACACAAATTCAGAGACATCATGAGATCAGCTTCATGATTTAAAACAAAACCAAACCACTCCAAGGCATGGACACCCAGCAAAATAATAGTGTTAAAATAATAGTGTTATCTTCTCTAAAGAATTTGCTCAAGCCCACAAAACCTTGAGGTGAATATGAATTATTTGTGGTTTTAACCCATGGAGAATGGAACCAGTTCTGGAAGTGCTGAGTGAAACCACTGCTTCCTAGTGGGACAAATGGAGGATCTTGTGAATTGGGAAGCAGATACAGCAGAGAATTGTCCTTTATTTTTATTTTTTTTCTGTCTTCCTTATCTGCTTTTTATCTTAGCAGTCAATTATCTCAGGAACCAACCACAGCTGTGTCCCACCATGAGATTTGAGGAAGCTGGAGCAGTGTAGTGCATTCTGTGAGGAACATGACATGTTTCTGCAGCAGTTCATGGTTACAGAGAAATCTCAAGGGGGAGGATCCTACGCCTGCTGTTCAGCAACAGGGACAAATACTCTGTCCTTCTGCCTTTTCTACAACAAAATACTGCTGTCCATAATACCAGAGAGCATTTGCTGTCTCTAAAGTCCTACAAAATTATACACCAGGGTCAGGCTTTCACTCTTGCAATATGATAGTTTACTCCTACATTTTTTTCGTAGTTATCCAGATGTTCTACTTATTCTGATTATCCTGTGTTTCTCATCTTGTTGTCATTATCTGGGGAAGTTCTTGGCTTGACTAAAGCAAGAATTTACACTCTGTGTAGCTTTTCTGGGTGGGCATTTCCAAAGTTTTGGCATATTTCAGAGTTATATATGTCTCCTTGTTCTAGATCTTCTAGTCCTTTGTGCAGTAAGACCAAGAGGACAGACAGTGCAGTATATATCTTCACTCTGTGCACAGTTATCTTTTTGCATGCTGTAGTTTAAAATACAGAGGAGGTCACCTAATTTACAGTGAATTTATTGCCATTTTGGGGCTGTGACTCTTTTCCTTCTTGGAGCTTCTTTTCCCTTCTTAATGCAGAACAACTTATGGACGGCAAATGTGACCTTCCAGGATCTGAGTGAGGATGAGAGGGATTTGGGAGTAATTTTTGCTTGTTTTCATTGATGTGGGGGGTTTTGTCTTTAGGAATCTTATTAGCGAGATACTCTTGACCTAAAAATTCCTCTTGCTGTTAATAATGCCTCTGCTGTAATAATATCTCTGCCATAGAGCATTTATGACAGGGCTGTGCAATGTTTGCTTTGCAGCCAAAGTCCTGCTCTTTGGAAGATGAACATTCTATTTAAATACTGCTGCAAGTTCTTGTCCTTGCGTGTGACAAACACTGTTTAGATGGAAAGTTAAAAGCAAGAGGTTTGAGAGGTTAGTTATATGAATGTCTTCCTAAATGAATCCTAGGACTACAGGGCATTTCTTAATGCTTTCAAAAGAATTCCTAGAAATGACTTCAGATTGTTAGACAATGTCATTCAGAAACTTTTGCAAAATATTCAGATACAACATAACTTTCTACTAGTGTGTGAAATTCACTGCATGCTCTTCAATAGAAACAACTAATCCTAAATTCTACCTTTGTAATTCCTAAAAAAATGGGTTTTCTGAAGACTCAAACCAATTCCTATTTAACTTGCTCCTCGAGTTTCCCAGATGCCTTATTCCAGATGACAACTATTTGCTTTTATGCCAAACCCTGAGGTATCTGCAGGACTGGATTCCAAAATGTCAATGCTGTTGTAGAGTATACATGGAATTTGGGCAGGGAGGAGGGAGGGAGAGAGGGAAAGAGGGACCACATGAACCTAGTTTGTTTTTGAAGGACTTCACACACTCACATGGCCTTTGGTAATAAATTGAGTTTAGCTCTCACTGATAATATTGAATAATGCTGATCTAACCTTGTTCTAGACCTGTGAGGGTTTTTTTTTTTCCCATCCCCAAAGATAAATGTATTGTTACACTGGGTATGGATATTTATGCTTCAGCAGTGCCGTGTGATATCTCCACAGTGAAGTTTATTCAGGAGCAGACCATCTGAACCTAATTCAGTTTCTTGTTTTCAATCTGCTTGGGAGCTATTATTCTAAACTCTTCAATGTAGAAATAGTCATTGGCTTTTGCAGTGTTCTAACCTTGTCCTCTCTTTGCTTCTTTTAGTAACCTCATTTGATGAACTGTTTCTTGCTGGGATGTATGATTCTCCGTAGCTCCCTCCTGCTCCTGATTACCCAAACCAATTCCCTCAGCATTCACAGCAGAAACAATCTTCTTTCAAAGCTCCACCTGCAGCCCAGCTTCCTCTCTCAGTTCTCTGGGCAGCTGGCATCCACCCTGCCCAAAGCAGGAGGGACAGGAGCACAGCCATGCTCCATTTCCTTCCCACTGCTTTTGGGACTCAGAATCTTATGAGTCCCTTCCAACTCAGTTCTGAGTGAGGCAGCCTTTAAATTTCCATCACCTTGCATATATTCATATTTTAATGTAGCTCTCTATGGCTCCTTCCAGAACAAGAAAAACCTTAAGATCTCCCAGCAGAGTTCTCCGGAGTAATCCAGGGTGTTACAAAGCTGTTCCTGCACAATATTTTGGTGAGTGCTCTCAAACCCAACTTTAACTGGGCCTCCCCAACTGTTACTTTCCTTTGAAGGCTCCTAAGCAGTAAAAAAGGATGTGAAATCAATCACAGTGGTACAGGACTACCTGGGCATGTGGAAAGTCTTCAGGCAGTGTTTGGGGTGATTTTGGTCAGTGCACAGCTCTGTGCTGATGTCCTGAGCCAGTTGTGCTCCTGTCATCTGGGGCTCTCTTGTACCTTGATGTCTGAACAGGGCTGATCTTGTGAGCTGAACCTTCTCAAAAAACTTACCCAATAAGCCCGGTGGATCTCAAGAACATTTTCTGCTACAATCTGAAATGCATCTGCAGAACAGAGTTTGATTCTAGTTTTAGTCTGATATCCTTTTTTCCAGAGTAAACCTCACATATCTTGTGGTTTATTGAGCATAAATGCCTTGGCCATAGCAGCACAGGAAAGTACTGCTCTGATTTATTTATACTTTGATAATGAGTTTGGAATTGTTTTTAGCTCTCCATGGGGCCTTAATTGTAAGAATAGATGAAAATGCAAATGTTCTCATTCAAAATAGCAGTAAATATGTTTTTAACTTGCTAACTCAAATGGAACTTAATTAGGGTAGACATCTATTTACTGCTGTCCTGGACTGAGGTCAGTGAGACCTGGTACTGTCAAGTTTAGCTTTTGATTTGGTTACTACAAAATGATTTATATAAGTGAAAGAAAAACTTGTTTTTGTCTGGAGTGCTAGGCCTCTCAATGCTCTGTGATTAGTATCTTGGGAGCATGGTTTTCAGTACATTCTGCAGGATTTGGTTATAAATCTCTGTCCTTGAACACTTCCTCAAGCTACCCCAATAGTACTGCTTGTGCACACCTCCTCTGCTCCAGAGAGGTTACAACTGCTCCTGGCTGCAGTCCGGTGAAGGATAGGAATGTGCCCCAGGTGCATCCAAGCTTTTTCAAACTTCAGGAATACTCCTGAACAATCTAGGGCTTCATGGGGCAGAACCTGTGAAGCTCCTGTAATAAGTCCTGGGGACACGGGGATTCCCAGCTGAGCCATGTGGAGCTCCCTGGTAAAGGCTGTGGCTGCTCATCAGGGTGCTCCAATGTGCAGGAATCCCACCTTGATCCATGAAACACAACATTTGCTTTCAGGAAAGAAAGCCTGTGAGGGGAAAGCAGTCTGGCTATGCCCTTGATGAAGGATTGCTCTTGTTATGCTGTGGTTTGTCCAGAGGAGCTGGAGCCTTGTTCTCCCAGGGTGGCATTTCCCTTATTTATTTGTTCTTTGTTTAGCCCTGCATTTTTACATGCTGGCTGCAGCTCAGACCCTGCTCAGCCAGGAGCTGCACTGGCCAATTCAGAGCCACTGAGCTCAACTCCAATGCTAGCTGGTCCCCAGGTTTCCCAGGATTTTCAGCAGTAAATCTGCAGAACACATCTAATCCTGCTGCAGCCTTCCTGACATGAAGGATGGTGTGGTGGCCGCCGTGATTTGTGTGCAGCAGCGGAGTCCCCAGGACACAAAGCTATGATTAGGAGCTGTGTGATTTGGGGGGAAAGAGGAGAGCTTGTTTGCTATTTCTGGGTTAAGGAAGGAAGGCAGTTAAACTTTGTATTAATGAACTGACTAGAGGAAACAGACCCAAATCCAAAAATCCTGCCAAATATTAACTTTTTGTTGACGGTAGAATTTGTTCAGTTTATACACCTGCTATAGAAGGGCTTTTTATCAGAAGCTGGTTCATTTCCAGAAATTAATATAAACCTCTGGCCAGTAATAGACAGAATAACAGAGAAACAAAAACAAAATCACAAGCAAGCCTGTCTGTAATGATTTATTCGCGTTTTCACCCACATGAAAAGCAAATGTTTTGATTAATTTGCTGGAAGTTTACTTCTCTTGTTTTCCTTAACATTTTTCTTTATTATTGGATTTGCATCTTAATACAAATAGTCTGCTATATATTTAGATATATTGTTTAGTTTGCGACTGTATAATTGGAAAGAGAGATGAAATTGAAGAGAGCTACAGAGATACAATAAATTAAAATTTATCAAATTTGTTTTCAGGTCCCTCCTGCCGCTTACCTCTGAAACATGGAAAACCAAAATTTCAGCAATAATATTTGCTTCTTTGTTGTAGAGATGGAAATGCTGACAGAAAGGTTGATGATGGATTAGTAAACTTAAAAAAAAAGAGAAAGAGAAAAATGCTGATGATTCCTTAAGATGGAAGGAAAGGGGATCTGTCCTGGTGTTGAACAATACCTTTAATATATTTCTGTCCATAGATATGGTACAGGATGGAAGAAATTGGCTCCAGAATGGTCTTGCCAGATAAACCCAAAGGGCATTTGAGGTGTTTGCTGTGACTCCTTGTGAAACTGGACTCCCTTGCAGAGCTGCTTCAGAGGACTGGGAAGGTTCTGTGCAGAAGCAACTGGACAGATATTCCTTGCTGGGCTTTTTAAATTCATGTGTTCTGAACTGCTGGATCCACTCTGAGACAGAGTCAGATCTTAAAGCGATATTGCTTGGACAGAACCTGTGCAGCTGTGTGTTTCCTGTGCTGGAATGAGCATTTTGGGTGCTTCCTTTTGGGAAGAGGCACCAGGCTGGATCCAGGCTCACCCAGGAGCAGCTGGGCAATCCCCACCAGCCGCTCCCATCCATTTGTTTCAATGCACGGCACATCTGGCTCTCTGCTTGCTGTCGGAAAAGCTGGATCCTGTTTTCCATGGCCTCATCCTCCTTCCACCCCCTCTCTCTCCTTCCCCCAGAGGAGGACAGCGCTGCCATACGGCATCGCAATCACTGCAAGTGGCCAGTTCAGGACAACTGGAAAGGAATTCGAGCCATTACTGGAATTCTAATCTCAGACTCTTCTAGAAAAGAGCTTAGCAGCTTTTTGCTTGTCCTCCTGGGCCTGATGTTTGACAGGAAATGAGTTTGGAGGGTTCAGGAGCAGGTCACAGAGCTCGCCTCTCTGCCAGCTGCTCTACCGACCTTAGCAGTGTGTTTGCAGAAATCTGAGACACTTGCTTGTTATTAAAGCCTTTTCTCTGAGAAAAGTGACTTCCAAAGCCCGGTCCTACCAGACGTGTTTCCAGAATATTGCATCCTTCTCTCTCTGAATTCTTCTCCACTGACACTTTCTATGACCTAAGACTCCAGCCATGTGAAAAATGCTGTTTTGTAATTCAAGGCAGAGTGAACAATTGTGTTTGCAGGCATGTTTATGTTTGTCTTTTGCAGCACTTACTTTGTCCTTTATATGCCTATCTGTGGTATGTCAAAGAAACTCAGATGGTTCCCCAGTCTTGCCTAATGAATAAAATATCTCATTGACTCCATAAAATACCTTGAATTTGGTCTCAAGAAAGCAATTGTAGTGGATGGGCTGACTGTTTCCTGTGCAGCAGCTGAGAAGTATATTCCCAAGCAAATTTAAAACTAAAGCAGCCTCCATGCTTTCTTGGAATCCTATTGGCAAGCCAGTGCTGCTCAGACTAGCACGAAGTTCAAATAGACCATGGAGACTGATGGCATGTCTCTCTTTCCTCACAGTGTTTCTGATTTAGAAATCACTTTCCGAATTAAAAATATCAGAGCAGACAGACCAGGACAGCAGGGAAGCTCAACAGCAGAGCTGTGCTGGCAGGAATATTGTAAATAAAAAGCTGTAGCTGAAGTGCTCCTGATCACCTGCTCTGAGAGCGCTGCATCTTCCCAAGAGAGCATTTCTGCAGCTTTGTGAGTTTCCTTGTAGGAGGGCATGTCTGGGGAATAATCCTTGCACAGAGCTTCTGCTTTCAACCCAGCCAGCTTGCTTTTCCCCTTCTCTTCCTCCTGCCCAAGAAGGTTAGGGATTCTTGCAAAAATACTTGAGGAGATGCAATGAAAACAGCCCAAAATAGGTAAAACTAACTGGCTATATCACTGCAGTTTTTAGCATCTTTTTATTTTTCTCTTATGCCTTCTCTTCTGTAGAATTTGGCTGCTCTGCAGCTTCTGCTGCTTTATTATATTGGTCAGTTTGCACTTCAATTCAGCTTTCTCAAATGTCTGCTGCCTCTCCAGAATCAGCCTGTCCTGAAAAACAAAACGTGTGCAAATCCACTGACAAAAAACAGACACATGGAATTCACAAATGTACCATTATTTGACTTCTTAGTTCAGCTGGTGAAAAGTCTTCCAGAAATCTTGAACAACAACTGAAAATGAACTTGGAAACTCCAAAGACCTATCATTCATGGGTAACAACTACTTCAGCCCTAATCATTTGTGGTTTCTGCCCCAGTTTGAGAATTACTGTGCAGACCAGCCCACTATTAATGCAGAGCTAAATAGTAAACCTCTGATTCAATGAGACTTGGTAGCACTGAGCAAAAATAAGATCTACTGTTTACTCCAGCACTACATACATACAGCACTCTCCAGAATGGAAAAGCCAGGAATTAATAACAAGTGAGATTCTGACTTTAAATGTTTCTCATCTCCTTGTCTTCCTTAGGGGTTCTTTGGAGTCCTGCTACTTGTCCTTAGCTGTACTATTTGAGAGGAGCTACTTGTGTGTCAACAGGAGTTCTCACTTAAAGAAAGAGTGGAAACACAGCAAAACTTTTATAAAGCTTTCTAGTGCAGTGACTACTGTGAGTATGCCCAAGTAGAATGGGTCATGAATAATAATTCAGTATTCACAAATAATGCCAGTGGAAGGAGTTGAAGCTCATTGCTCCTCCTCCTCACAGGATGCTGTCAGGGTTTTCTGGCTAAGAGCTGGAAAGGGGCAAGGGGGGAAGAAACCCACCATGGTAAAGCAGCAACAAAACTGTCAAAGCTCCATCACCGCTCCTTTTGCAAGTTCGTCCTTCCTTGGAAATAGAGCCAGCTCCCTGGCTGCCAGTGGAGGAGCTAGACATGCACCGTTTTCCATAAGAGCACCTGGGCTCACAAACAGGGAACAGACAGCCCAGCAGGAGCACTCAGGTAAAACCTCCAGGCTTCCAGCTCAAACTCCCATGGGATCCAAGCACTCACTTCCATGGCACAGCTGAGATTTTGGAGTAGAGGACACGTGGGCACAAAGAATCACTTGTCTTGTGGGTATTTATGAGCTTCTGCCCTTTTCTGTGGTGTGACAATAGTTTGGGATGCTGCCAGTGCATCAGCAGAGGTGTGTTCAGAGTGTGCAGGATGAGAAGTTTTGGGCAGTGTGGGTAGGGATTAGGCTCCCTGATAGCAGAGCAAGTGTACACATGGTATGCCTCAAGAAATCAGCTCGGTAAATTGTTTTTCTGGATGAGATGGAACCTGAGAACAACCTTAGCAGCAGGAGTCAGCACTAACTTTAGAGTTAGAATAGAACATGAATTTTTTTTCTCTTTTTTCCCCTTTTTTAATATCTGAAAGATACCATTGTTGAGATAGACCTAATTAAATTATCTCCTTCTAGAATCATCACTATTTCTAAGACCTGTTTTGAGTACAAACATGGGAAGCAGTTTGTGCACCACATTCCTGATGAATATTTTAGGTTTTGAAGAAATGAACATGTCTATTAGTCCAGCAACGATGGAGTTGTACAACATCTCTGCTGTAGTGCTGGATATACCTGGAAGAGCACCTATTCCAAAGAGATAAATGTTTATTTTCCAAAATAGCATAATCATAAGATTATCTGAATTAATTTTGATGACAACAAGAAGTTAGTTCAGTCCTGGAAAGGTTAAAGCCAGGAATGTTTGTCAAGGAGCTCCAGAGCACAGGCAGCTACTGACCCAGTGAAGTCACCTGCGTGAGCTGCTGAACATTTCTTCACTGCACACAGTGTGGCTCTGGGGCATCCTTTTGCTTATGTTTTTGTGGGTTGTTTTCTTTAGGAAGAACATTCTATTTTACCATCATGGAAGCTGAGAAACCAGTATTTTTCTAGACTCTGCCTTTGTTTCAGAAGGTTCCTATCAGGAAAAAAACTACAAAGCAAACCAAAAACATGACCCAAAAGATAATGGCTGCAAGAACCATTAATTTCCTCCTTCTGGGCAGAGGCCTGAATAAAAACTTGCTTGTAAAGTCAGAATTTCAGGGGAAACTCCAAGTTAAAGAGTCATCATTGACTCCCAAGCCAAACAACTGCAAATGATGAGTTAAGAGCAGCTTAAGTCAAATCTGACCATGGATTCTCCTACTTTTGTCATGTGCTATCAGCTCTTCACATTTGCAGTTTTCCTCGCTGCTGTAATAGAAATAACACAAAAATTCAAGGAAAGAATGAGCCTGACTGCACACAGTGAAAGTTCAAATGGGCAAGTTCAAATGTGCAGGTTCACTGGAGAGAAGGAGCTCTGGGCATGCTAACAGTAAATGGGTGGAAAAAATGTTGAAAACAAATGTTGTTTTCTTAAATTGATGTTATTCACAGCAGTTCACCTTTCTGTGCTGTGGCTAGATGCATTGAGTTTTAACTGCATGGTGGGGTCTGTGACAGCTTTAAAGGAAAGTGCTGATTAAATATATTTTTTCTGAAACAAACTTGATCCTTCATGCACAGGAATCATCTCATGGGGCCTGATGGGAAAAAAATTCCAGTGGACCTGGAGTGGGACTCATTTAATTGGCTTCAATAAGCTCAGGATCAGACTCATGGGGAATGAAGAGTGACTTTCCCCTAATCCCTTAAATTCTTCTCCTCTCCCATTCCAAAGCTATTACAAAACTGGTGAAATGGAAGGAATGGTTTCTCTTGGTCTCGTGCTCTCCATCAGTCTTCAGGTTTATTTTAGGCTATAAATCGTCCCGATCATGGATGCTTTCTTGTTTTTGTCTAACAATGTTTAGCTGCAGAAGGCCATGTTTACTGCCTTTCTGCAGCTGCTGTTGTGCTGAGATTGTTTATCTGCATAGTGCCTGTCTGCTGTGGCTTCTTAGGTATTTCACAATCTGAAAAGCTCCAAACTCTTCAGGAGTTGATAAGAAACTGAAGCATAATGTTCTCAGAAACAAAATCTATCAGAATAAAAAAGCTGAGGGGTTTTTTTCCTCCTTTTGCAAAAGCGTCTCAGAGGCCAGCATAATAAAAGCCATTTCTCGTGGCTGTGCTCTCTTGTGGTGCTGCGTGTGCCAGAGCACAGCTGTGTCTAGCCAACATTTTGCTGAAGGGTTTTCATGAGGCTGGCACCAGGACAGAGTGGTTTGGTAGAGATGACTTGTCCATCCACCACCATGGTGCAGGGAATGCTGCTGCTCTGCAGCCAAAGCCGATTCAGCTGCAGATCACTGCAAGTGTCCAACACTGCAGTGTAACCAAAGGAGTGTCGGGCTCCTGAGGCTTCCCCCCATCCATTGCCACTGCTGTGCAAAATCCTGGGACTTTACATACTGTGCTCTGTGGCATCCAACTGGAAGAAGATGGAATTTTGAGGCTTGGAGTGAAATTGAAATTCCCATGATTTTTCTTGTCCTCACATCCATCTTGTTTTTTGCAACCCGGCCAGCACCAGTTTAAAAACATTGGCAAGCAGCAAGATGTTCGTGGTGATGAATGTAAACAGGCTGTTGCAAGCATGTCTACAGACATGCAAAGCTGTGAGGAGCAGGGCAGGAAGGGCAGCCAGGGAGGAGCCTGGCACCAGGCAGGATGTCACCCCTGCTCCGGGAAGCCTGCTCGTCTGGACAGACCCTGGTGCCTGCCTGGTTGGCTTTGTGGATCTGGGAGTGCAAATGGGTCCAATCCCTTGTGACCAAAGCCCTCTGCAGGGATGAACAGCCCACAGTGCGTCCTTGTGAGTCTGTGCATTTGGGAGCCTCCAGGTTTGATTTAGATGATCCTGTTGCTTACACCTGGAGCTTTCCTTAGTCCTTAAGGAAGGGTACAGCTGAAGGTTCACCTGTATGAAGGCAGGAGGGTCTTGAAAAGCCCCTTGTGCCAGGCTTCCCCCAGCCACTCTTGTGCCTCCTGCAGTCTCTGGTGTGTCTCTCAGAGCCAGAGAGGAGAGACTCATTTTGTGCCTGCTGTCTCCATGTCAGGCACATCTCACTGAGCTCCACAGCGACTGCAGGAGCTCTTCTGCACAGCTGGTCATGAAAGGAAGGGCTGCAGCCCTGTGGGACATGTGGGGGAGGATGCTGATAACCTTGGAGGCAGCCTTGCCCTTATCCCAGCCACTAAACAAATGCTGCATGGCTGGGCTGTGGCCATCCGTGCTCCTGCTTGGAGGATTAGGACTGCTCATGGAAAAATGTGCGTTGTGCTTTGTTTGGAGCCCATCCCACATGTGAAGGTTGTGATGTATGGCCCCCATCCTCCCCTGAAGTGTGTGGCTGGAGTGGTGAACATGCAGAAATGCTTTGTATGGGGGAGAGCTCGGGCTTTGTAGGGAAAGAGGAGATTTCTAACAATAAACACATTTTGTGTGAGAGTGTGGTGAGTTGTTTGTTTGCTTGATTGTTCACGGGTTTTTAAAACAATTTTTGGTGAAAGATCTGAAGTGTGTGTCCTCAGTGCACGCTGGTCATTGAATGCTTGAGATAAGCTGTGCTGTGGGCAGGATTGAGGGGAAGGGGCTCTCCCAGTGCTCCATGCAGAAGTGAATGCTGATGGGTGCAGTGTGCCCCAGAAAAGTGGGGTGGCAGAAGCAGGAGCCTGCAGAGGATGACACAGATGGTATTGTGGTGAATCTCAGAGCCTGAGTCCCCGTCTGGGTCAAGGCAATCTGACTCTTCCACCTCTGCAGCATCTGAATCTGCAAGGCCACTGCTCTGTCCCCTATTTTCACTTCAGGAACCCTTTCCTCCACTGCTCGGCCTCTTTATTTGCCTCCTGGGATGCCCTTGCGAGCATTCTGAGCATTTTGAACATGTCGTCATCTCTGGAGCTCTTTTTCCTACGTAGATTGGACAAGTATTTGCTTAACGACAATAGCAGCCCTGTCCTTAGTTGCCATGAGTTGTCAGCTGTTGGGGGGAAGGAGAAAATGAGCTATTGTAAGAATGATTCTTTCATGCCAACTGGAACAAAGAGCTTGGGTTGCTCCCCCTTCCCCCTTTGTTTCAGCTTTCTGGTTCTTCCCAGTCTTGGAGACAGCAAGACATTTTCAAAATGGTTTTGCCTTTAAAGAATGAGGGGCATCAGTCTACCTTGAGGAGAGGAGTTTCGTAAAATTAGTACAAATTACAGAGCTTGTTGTGACAAAGGCAAAGCAGCTCTGCCTGCAGAGGCATGGTGGTGTTTGTTTGCACATCAGTACTGGCTGTCCTCACTCAAGCAGGTATCTCTTTTCCAAAAGGAGGGACAAACAGAGCTTTTGCGCTGGAGTGGAAGGACACCACTGGCTCTGAATGGTACTGCCTGTTATGAGTCACTTGGAGAGAACTGCAGTGCTGTGCAATTCTCTTCCCTAAATTAGATTTCCTTAAGGTTGCTTTTATTGTTTGGTTCTCTTACCTTTCCCAACAGCTGCAGTCAGCAGGAATTGCACAAGAGTTAAGTGACCCAACAGCCCAGCAAGAGGTATGCAAAACCCTACTCGTGCCTTGAAACATTTGTATTTTTACAGTCTCTGGCTGTTTCTTTCCTAATCCTCAACTGCAGCTTTGCCACTGCAGCTGGAGCTTGTCTTCCTACCCAGTTACTGCAACCTCCATTCAGGTGGCTGTGGAGAGTGGGGGGCAGAGGAAGGGTTAAAAAGGAGGTGGTGTGAGCAGTACTGGGTCTGAGCAAGTGAAGTGGGCATTCTCATTGTTAGGAGGAATCCAGAGATGGTATCCTCTACTTTTTCCAGCCTGGCCTCTACTTGGAGCAGGTTAGGGACAGCACCTTTAGTTAAAACAGAGAGGGTGGGGGACAGTGCAGATGAACACCTGCAACAAGGCTGCCTCAATGAGACAGCTGGTAAAGCAATGGGAGCTCTCACCCAGCTGAAAGGTTCTCATTTTCAGCTCTGTGAGCATCCTGTTCCACTGATCAGCACCTCTAGCCTGGCTGTACCTACTGAGGCTGGGGGTTTCTCTGTTACCTTGGTCCTGTCTGGCTCCTCAATCACCTGCAGCTGGGACAGAGGCACCCACAAAGGGCTGGGATGGGTTTTACTGGAAGAATATCCCAGGGAAGAGAAAAGTTTGGACTTCTGTGAGCACTGGGGCCACCTGGGGCTGGCACTGGCATCAGGGTGTCTGCTTTTGTGCATTTGTTCCTCATAGTGGTGCAAAAATCACACAGGTTTTTGGGGTGGGAACCAGCCTCCAGCTTCAGTGAACTCCCATCTCCTTGTGCCCAGCTGTGAGAAAGCTCAGCAGCAGCAGCAACAGAATTTGAATTCCCAAACAGCTTTTGGGTGTTTGAGGTGTTTCTGGCATTTCTTTGGGTTTCATTTCTATCTAAAAAGAAAGTGCATGGTAAACCACAGCTCCAGGTAAGCCCTAACACATGATAGAGTGTAGGTCATCCAGTCTGCTGATAGAATCCTGGCATGGGGTTATGCTGAGCATTTTCAGAGACTCACCATAGTTTAGACCTTATCCACCATAGGTTTAGGTCTGATTCCTAAAACTGTAACTTGTACATGTCATCCTTTCCCTCCCTGCAGCCTCATTAAATGTACACTTCAGCAAATTGCTTTATGTTTCTGATACAGTTGACTGACCCCTAGTGCTTAATGGAATTCAACAGGAGAGCTAGAGCTGCAGTGGGGTGATGGATATCATCAAACTCCAGGACAGCCTGAGAGATGCATCAAATGTGAACTCCAAATGTGTGCACGTACGAGGGACAAATGGACTCCAGCAATAAAAATAGCTCCCCAATGCCATATGAGTTAGTATGTCACAAGAGCATTAATCAATAGGTTTACTCCAGGAATTATTCTGAGGCTGAAGGGCAATCCAATCATCAGCAGAAGGATATTGGTGCTGCCAGAAACAAAGCTGCAAACAGCACAGGAATTCAAGAAAAGGCATTCAATGCTGTGTTTGTAATGGATTTACATATTTGTATAACTGCAGAGTGAATTAATTCTATTCCCACTGCTTACAATACAAGGAAATCTGGGAAGATAATATTTTCCACTGATGGTGATAATAAATGTGAACTGTATTAAGTAGTTAAAAATTATTTGAGCCAAAATTCCATAAAAATTGGCAAGTCATGTATGGGCAGTTTTTCCTGAAAACTGGCAAGAAAGTGAGCTCAAGGAGTGTTGATGGAAATCTGCGTGTTTATCTATGCCTCTAATGCTGTTGGAAAAAGTCAAGAGGTTTTATACTGGCTTATGTAAAAACATGTAAAATGATGAAACCCTATAGGAAACTGAAATTATTTCCCCACCACCTTTACATTGCTCAATGCAGCTGCTGTGCCACCCACCTTGTGATTGGGGCTACGGCCACTTTGTCACCCCCTGGGCCAGGAGGGCTCTGCTTGCCTCTGCTCTGCCCTGCCTCTGGCACCTGGGAATACCTCCTTAAGCACTCTCTGGATGCTTTTGGTTTAGGATATTCCTTCCAAACACCCGTGGGAATTTTTGGTACATCTAAAACAGGGTATTTTGTTTGAGAGGGGAAGCTTTTAAAACCTTGTGTGTATTTAAGTCGATATATAATCAAAAGTATCTCTTTATATGTATATATATATATATATATATTTTTTTTTTAGAGCAATATGTAGCTGTAAAATAAAGATATCTCTGTCCACACATATTTAGAGATATGTGGCTGAAGCCAAATCTACCTTTTAAGCCCCAGACTGGCCCTGTCCCTTTGCAGTCATCAGACAGGCAGCAGAGCCAGCTGCAGAGATAAGAGCCAGGGTGATTAAACTCTCCTGATCTGAGTCCCAGCACTTGTGCTCTGATCTGAGCCTGGTGGCACAGTCTGAAGCACCAGGGCAGATAGCTGAACCACTCCAGCAATCATAGCTGAGCCCTGGAAAATGCAAGGGCTGAGTCACATGAGGGAGATGAAAGCCAGCACTAAGTGCTCTGATTATTCTATCAAAACGAGTGCTATAAACATGCAGTTAAAAAAAAAAAAAAAATATCCCTAGCTAAACAATGCCATCAGGTGACATTAACTGGTGACACTTTCTAATCTGGGATTCTGAGCTAGCTGGCCTTGCTTTGCTTTGCTTTGCTTTGCAGCAATGGGAGTAGAGGGGCAGCTGTGTTCACCAAGCTGGACCCACTGAGGGTCAGAGATCAAAGAAGAAGGTGGTGTGGGGACCCTGATGGGCTCATTTCTGTGCTGCTTGGGATGTTAGTTGGGAACTTGCCAGTGCTTTCTGCTCCCACTGCAGTGCCGTGGCTCCAGCTGTGCTGTCACTGGAACAGGCAAAGCCACGCTTGGCCAAATTCGGGGTCCCACCGTGGTTTGGGCCAGCAGCTGTGGCTCTCACAGAGCCAGCCTCCACAAAGCCAGAAAGTGCCACCACTGCAGGGCTGTGATGGGTGGAGGAAACCTCTCCTTGGCTGTGGTGGCTGCACTTGCAGCTGCTGTGTGCTCTCCTGGCAGCTTGGGCAGCTGAGCCCTCCTCTGCAGGAAAATCTGTCACCAGGCCCTGGCTGTCCCTTCCAGACAGCTCCAGAGCAGGAAAGGAGAGGTTTTTCTCACTCTCAGGAGAGTTAAACCCTAAAAAGTCCTTTTAAATGTCAGGATGATGTAAGGTACCTGTCCCACCCTTCTTGGGTGTTCTTGGCTCCACTGTCCTTGACCCCAGTAATTCCAGTGCTATTTGTTTTAAGTAATTTTGGTTTTGCTGCTGCATGTCCCAGTGAATAAGAAACAATGTTTCTATTGGCAGCAGTCAGTTCTCCATCCACCCATGTACAATAAAAGTGCAGAGCAGGCTCTCAGCCCCTGACCTTTGCAGTGAGTGTGTGCACTTTGTCACCCAAGTGGGCTGAGAGCAGCATTCCATCCTTCATGCGTCCATGCCAGTGGCAGAAGGAACAAGGTTTGTGTCTGGGCTCTGAAGGTACCTCAGGATCTGGATTTAGAGGTTTGGTGGATGCCACTTGTAAATCCAGCTCCAGCTTGTGTAACTTGAGAGCTGACTGTGTGAAGTCACTGGGAGCTCTGCCATGCTTATTTGGGCATGACAGCTTCACACTCATAATTTCCTGGGTTTGAGAGTCAGTGTTCCTATCCCAACCAACTTTGAGTAGGGAGAAGCAGATTATTAATAAGGTTAGCTCTCCAGGGCTTGGTGTTTTTGTCTTTGCACGTTGCCATTTCTGGGAACTCCACACTGCAAAGCTTTGGACCAAAGGTCGTCTCAGGTTTTAAAAAGCTAGAAGGGTTCCTGCAAGTCTGTGGGAGGCATCTTTCTGGCATCCTCATGTGCTTGGCTGCAGTCTTCAAGCCTCTTGGGAAATGAGTGAGAATCCAGCCTTCTGCATGCAGTGTCAGAATGCCTGCTAGCTTTAAAGTTTGAGGGGGTTTTAAATGGCTAAAATGTTTTCTGCTGAAGAAGAATGAATCTCCCAAGAAGGATGTCTGCCTCAAATGAGAGGACTGCACTTCCCATAAGCTCCTCCAGAGTTTGATGGAAGTTCCCTGCTACATCTGTAAGCACACCCTATCAAGTCCTGAGTTAAAATAAAATATCTCTGAGATCAGATTTCAGGACCATTTGTTCACTAGAATTTGTTTACGCTTCACTGAAATGTTGGATCGCTAAATTCATAACATCGGCTGATGCCACTGGCTGCAAAAGGTAGAAGCTGTCACTTGCTAGGGGTGTGAACAGACATGTTGGATGACTCTGTGAGATGCCTAGTTTATTTTTCTTTGGTACTGCTCAACAGACGTGGTTTTCATCTTGCAATGCTCCCAGAACCAAGAGCAAGCCCAGCCCTTGCCTCTCCCTCACTCCTCCTTCCTGGCCAGAGAGGGAAGTGTAGTGCTGCTCTTCACAGGGGATTCAAGGTCCTGCTGGGACTGGGTGTCTGCCCCATGGCATCTTCAGTTCCAAGCTCTGGTTCCCTTTTCCTAGGTGGGATACTCCCAGTCCACGCTGCAGCTTCTTGGTGCGTGGCTGTAGCAAGATAATTATCTCCTAATGCAGGATTCTTGCTTGGGCTGCGCCCTGAACATAGATTATTATTATTCCAGAACAAATAAGTATTTATGAAGTCTATATCTCTACAGTGTATATAAAAAGCATATATCCCTGAGCAGAAAATGATGCTATTTGCAAGTGGAATGAGGTGAGGCTGGAGGAATTGCTTTGTTGTTGCCTGCTTACCTGGCTCTTGTTTTTTCCTGGGTCTCTTTTTTTTTCCTCACCCTAAGAAAGGCAGTAAGAGCCTACATTAGAGAAAAGAACCCTCTGAACTTCTTGTCAGGGTCACATAGTGGTTACATGATAAAAAAGGAATGTATATCGAGCAGACCATGACTTGCTTGACCTGGTGAAATGTTAGGGCCTGTGATCCCACGAGAATCAGACAAACTGTGGAGTTTGGACTTTTTCCTATGCATCCACATTATTTTGGTCAGATGTCCTCTTCACAGTGCTGTTGCTTGTATGTGATCCTGCACAAATCCCTGAATTTCTCCAGTTCTTCCCTCCTCTGCTTGGTGAAATACAGGAAAGGTTCATTTATTCCTGCCTGCCAGGGTTACAGAGTGCCTGGTCTGCAGTGTGTGCTGTGATGCCCTGATGAAAGCTGCCGTGTAAACTCTGATAATGCAGCATGCCCACACTGGAAAACATGCAGTCTGGAGAGCTACACATACTTTCTTCTCACTTGCAGAGAAGACAAGTCTTTCAACATGTTTTGGTTTTGGATTTTGATCTTTAACCTCGATACTTATGATGGCTGGAAGAGGGAGAGGGTTGGCAAGTGTCTCTCTGGTGGAGATTAACCAGACCAAGAGCAGTGGAGCAGCTGGGGGGGATCTCAGCTCCTTCCTGCACAGCACACCTAGCCCAAGAGCAGAGCCTGTGTCATGTCAACAGGAAAAGATCTGCCTCCACTTGGCAGCAAAGTCTGGAACACTAAACTTGCCTTCTTGCTGTTCTTTCTCTCAGCACTCCTGGTATTTTCTTCACCTTCCTGTGACAGCTGTCTTCTCCAGGCACAAGGGGGTCACCACTGTGCTCTCTTAACAAACTGGAGATGAGGAAGTGATGCTAAAAGTTCATCCTTTAAGAGCACTTAGAAATCCTTCTTTACCCCCTTGTGCAAGGGAAGAAAAGGATGTGGAGACATTTTGGGGTTCTGTTTTGACCTCGATTTGCCAAGGTGTAGAAACTACACAAAGGGTTTTTAGTTTCATTTTTTCCATCCTCTGGTTTCGTCATTTTGGAAATGTAAACAATGCACAAAGTGTCTTGTTGCAACATCTTCCAATAAGAGCAGCAGAAAACTGCCCTGGCTACGTGACTCTCTTAGATCCCTGCTGTCTGTAATATTCCCTCTGATGAAGTAATTCAGAAGTGTATGGGCAAATCAGGAGGTTCTTGATCTCTCCTGATGCCACAGTGGCATCTGCTGTAGGAAAGACTGAGCTTTGTCCCCCTTTCTGCAGAGGTCACCTGCACTCCTGCAGCTGGAATGTTAATATAGACTGATCCATAGGTGATATACCAGCTGTCTCTGATATAGCTGATGCCTTCGGAGCACTGGGGAGGGGCTGCTCTGCTCCTTGGCTTGCCCCAGGGCAGGGACAGGGTCCATCCCTCCCAGGCTGGCTCCTGGATGTGCAGAGGAATGCTCCCCAGGCATGCTGTCAATGATCCACACCTCCATCCCCCAAAGGCTCTTCCCTGGGGAGGTTCTGCATGGGTCTGAGCAATTTCCTGGGCACAGCCCTTCAGCTGTAAATCTGGGACTTGGTCTTTGCACCAACTGTGCTACAGTCATAAACAAGTGACAGTTCTCACAATTAATGCCAGCACATGACTGGCCTCCTTCAGTCTAAAATAAGTAATTCCATGGTCTTGTGAGGGTGAATATGAGGAAAGAGATTCCAAAATACTAAGTACTTGAGGGGATTAGCAAAAAATGCAAACGTTTGTCTTTCAGGTTAATAGCCTGTGTGGATGCTGTCATTCTGCCCCTGGGAACCTGTGGGTTGGCATCAAGGCTGTCTCTGAGCGTGTTGAGAGCAGTTAAAGCATTATTAATGTGGGCCACATTCCATGGATGTGCAGCTCTGAGGTGCTGAGGACACCCTTGTTAAAATCCTGGCAGACCTTCACAAGCATCTTCGGTGCTTTTGGCCTGGGGGAGGTGCTCCTTTATGAGCTGCATTAGTCAGGAGAAAAGGGGAAGGTTTCAAAACAAAACCAAAGTTCAAACTCGAGAAGAAAAGAAAAAAAAAAAACAGAACCAAAACTTCTTGAAGTAGGATATTATTCTGGGGCATGTAGCTGCAGGCATGAGCAGAGGCACAGTGAGTGCTGAGGAAGGTGTAAGATTTGCTGAGAAGGGAGCTCTCAAGCTTCCTGCATGGTTGACAAGTACTGACTGCTCTGTGAGAGACCTGCACCCTGCCAGGAAGTTTTCCAGCTGAAGTGGACATGTTCCTACCACTGAGATAAAACAGCTTACTGAACTTCAATGAACTTGCAGAAAGTATCTGAATTTTTTTTCTCTGAAAGCCTTTTCACCATGCAAGCGAATGGAATGTGCAGGACTTGTGACTCATGGCAAGAAACTCCAGAGCAAAATGAGGGCATCACACAGTCAGGAGTCACAAGCCTGTTCCTCAGCACCTGGCCTGCCCAGGAGGCTGCTCAGGGGGTCTCCTCTTGGTTTTAGCTGCATGAGGAACCTGCTGAGAAGTGTTCATGGAACAGGGAGCAGTTCTGCCTGCTCCTCAGTGGGGCTGGGTGAACACATCAGTAGCAGTGTCCTGTGCACTCCTGGTCTCCCTCCTGCCAGCACAGGTTAAACACTCATACAGGTGGATGCTAATCCTCTGAAAAGGGAGCAGACAGGACAGCAATTTAGAAAGCATTGTCCAGTTACACTAAAACTTTATCTCTCTGTGTATTTATTTTGAGCAAGAGTGATGGAGGTTGGTTTAAATAAGGGCATGCTTTAAGTTCCACTGTGCTTTGTAATAAGTGCTATCAACCCCAGCTCTCGTGTATAGAAGAGGAAGCCCAAATAAATTGTAATTACAGCATAGAGTTAGCTTTTCTTCCCACCTCAAAGCTTGGAATCTGGTTGTTTTTACAGTTTGTAAAAATTGATAATGCTTGGTGAAGCAATACCCACTTCTGTGTAGCTGAGGACCTTCATTCCATTTTCTTCAGAGGAGGGAATTCCTGACCACTGTGAGGATTGTAAAGGCTCAAGGGCTCCTTGGAGTGGTCAGCAGTTCAGGCGGGGCTGAAGTTTGAATATTGCTGTGGGTTTTATGCCAAAGCCTCCTGGTGGCGCCTGGGACAGAAGCTGTGGCTCTGCACTGGGCTCAGTGGCAGCCCCTGGACCTGTGCTCTGTGCCAGCCCCTGGAGGTCACCCTGAGGGTCAGTGAGAGGCAAAGCCAGGCAGGTAGGGTGCAGAAACTGAGGGAATCATTACAACAGCATCAGGACACAGAGGGGTGGTGAGGACTGGCACCTGGCTCATGGGGTTTGCCTGCTAGCACCATGCTAAGCTGGAAGTGAAAAGATGTAATGCTCCACCTCAAGAGATATCCAGCCTGCTGGAAATATTTATAGCTGTTAAAGTTCCTCTGTTCAGAACAAGCCAAAAATATTGGTGTGCTTTAGATGAGTGTATACCTATTCCTTCGTCAAAAATGCCTACCTCTTAAATGACCTTCTGCAGGCTGCTGGAAAGTTCCAGGGAAGGGCCTTTATACATTTGTATATATGTAATAGAAATACATATAAATACAACATTGCTGATGTCGTATCTGCCATCTGATTTTGAAAAAATCAGCACAAACAGAGGAGAAAATGTTTCCTATTTTAAATCACTTTGATTACTTGCCTGTGAACAGTTTATGAATCCAGTTGGCCTGCTGTAAATCTGGGAGGGATTCTTTGGACAAAGTACCTAGTGTATTTTGTACTGTTTTAGCTGAAAACAAGTCATCTTTTTAATTATCACTTTGAAAAGATGTCCACTGGCTAAATTCAGCAAAATTTTACATGCATGTTGGGAGGTGTTTGGAGCAGCCTGAAAACAACACCATTTGCTCTGAAGAGAAAACTTTCATCAGAGTAAAGAGAAATTATCTGGGATTGATATTGACCTGGTAGTTATTTCTAGAGGGCAAATAAAGTGGGGAAAAATCAATTCTGCCCCACTGCCAATGCTGGTGAGTAGGGCATGGCCATGTTCAGCTCACTACACAGAAAAGAGAAACTACAGAACAAGGGCTCCCTTGTTCTCTGGGATGCATTTGCAGGGGAACTTGCTGGCTCACCACGTGAAGCCTGAAAAGCTTTGTCATCACACTCATCACTCCCATTCTCTTCCCTGGGTCTCCAGGTGGGAATAAAGCTGTGCTCCCAAGCATTGCCCAGCACCCCAGGAGCAGCCAGGGGGAAGGGGAGAGCTGCCTTGCATGGGAAGCAGTGCCACAATTGCAGCTTTCCAGCCTGCCAGAGCAGCCAGTGGCAGCACAAGGGTGTCCCCAGCAATCTGGGGTTGGTGGCTGCAAGCCACCCCTTTGGCAGGGCAGGAAGCCACAGCTCAGCCAAGCCTGGCATACGGGAAGACCCAGCCAGGGGAGGGAGGGTAGTGGGGTGGCAGGAAGGGATGTGCCAGGACAGGGTGGTGGGGTGGCTGGAGGGGATGTGCAAGGAGCAGTTGTCCAACCAAGGTAGAGTCCCACAGGAAATCTGGGGCACGCTCAGCATCTGCCAAAGGCAGCCCCAGGGACCTCGCTGTGTCCCCTGGGGACTGCTCAGACAGTGCAGTGGATATCCAGGGCTCTTCTGGAGCAGAGCTAAGCCCAACAGCACACAGCTGTTTGACCATCGTAGAAAGTTCTAACTACAGAGAGGAATTTTTCCTTGTTGATTTGTATGATTTTCTTTGGAGAGCGATGGTCCTTTGGGCTCTCTGCTTTTTCACTCATCTGTTTTAAAAGCCCCATTTTGGGACATCCCAATCCTTTCAGCCAAGAAAAGCTGGATTCTGCTCCTGGCTTGCTCAGAAATGGTTGCTCAAGAGCAAAATGAAGCATTCCTGTCAGGAATTGGATGCACCACATCCAATGTGCTCCTGGGGTCAGAGGAATAGGTCTTGGGCTCGCAGAGAAATCCTCCTCATGGCAGAGCATGACGTCAGTGCTGGAAGGGCCCATCCAGCTCTGCATTCCGATAGGAAACACAGCAGCCAGGTGATGTGTCCAGCAACAGGGAGCTCAGTAAACTTGCTGCTCAGCTCCAGGACAGAATAAATAGTTCCATGATGTCTGCTTGACAAAGCCAAATTGCACACCTCTCTGTATTGCAGAGCTGCTCTGGTTAAGGCACTGTCAACATATCCCATCTGGATGGATGATTTAGCTGCTTTCCTTCTCATTGGGGTGTTTGACTTACCCAGAGCTGCTACAAGGCTCTGTTTTTACAGAATATAATTTTCATCTGCTGGCTATGTCATCTCTGGGCTTGAAAAAGGAGTTTTAAGCAGTGTTAGAGTAAAAGGATAATGAATATTTAAACACATAACTTTGCAAACCCCTGGAGAATACGAAGAAACTTAGAGGCGGACACACACAGAGTCTGGAGATGGCAAACACTCTCTCCTCCTTGCCTTTAGTTTTGACAGGATCCATGGATTGAACTATTACTCACCAGGGTCTGCCCCCCCAGCCTTCTGCTCCGTGCCGGATGCACAGTGTTTGTGCAGAAAGCAAACTTATTGCACTGTGTAATAAGATTTGAATGCAAACATTTAATTAGCATTATCTGTTCAGAAGCATTGTTTAAACAGCAGTTAACCTTTCTGTGACAAAGCTGAATGAGACTTTGGAGCTTTCAGGAGGCGGGTTTTGTGCTCTGCTGACCAGTGCCATGGATTGATGTGCTGTTGATACAACCGCTTTCTCAGGTTTCACCTGTGGAAGTCTGTCATGGAGAAGTAACTTCATTAATTTGGCCCATACTGATTCAGTTGAATGCTAATATTTTGACCTTATTCCCCAGGAAATATTCTTCCCGTTGCACAGACTTGGAAAGCGTGGCCATCCCCGCATTCCGAGCCACATTTATGACAAACTTGCAGAAAGACAATATTTCACATGTAAATATGCGAGCATTAGTTGTTAACACTTTCTGTATTACCAAAAAAAGGTATGAGTCCTCATTGCTCTGTAGCTTTTGAGTGTTCCTTTGTATTTTTCAGCACCCTGAGGTGTGCAGTTCTGCCTGTCCTCCAACCCAGGAGGGACAAGGATGTGAGTCCTGCGTGCAGCTGGGCTTGACACAGTCGTGGCCCTCATACCCCAGCACAGAGGATAAGGATGCAGAGGTACTTACAAAAAAGCTCTTAAATGCAAAGGTGTTTAAGCAAAGAGCTCCTTTAATGGCTTTTTACACCTAAAGCCCCGTGGTGGATCCAGCAGGCCTTGTTAAGGAGGAGTGTGGAGAAGCTGAACACTGGGTACACACTGGCTGACCCACATAGTCTAACTCAGTGATCACTGAGGTGGAATCTGCCTGCTTATCTCAAGGAGGAGGAAGAAACTGGGCTAGGAATTATGTTTTGTGAAAATACAATACAAATTCCTAACCCAGTGTTCAGCTGGGAGAACATGTCATTGTTGAACAATTGATACCACTTCATGGAAGCTTATTTTCTGTGCCTTAAGGGAAATTCAATTAAGTGAACTTCTATTTTAGAACACTGCTCTTTCCTGTCACTGATGAAGAAATAAGAGTTGCAGAACATGGGATTTTCTGGGAGTGTTGGTTGTTGCTCTCATTTATATTAATTTTTCAGCCTCTAGTTGAATCTTATCTACACTACCCTGTGAGAGAGCCCACTGGAGACCTAACTGGTTTCACTGGTGACACCAGAGTGCTTGGAGTTTGCTGCCTGCCACAAGGCAAGGAGAAAGGCATGTCCCACAACTGCAGGAGGTAGTGCTGGAGGTGATGTGGCCCCAGTGAATAGGGCTGTACATGACAGCAGCTGAGGTTTGTGGCATGCTCTACCCACAGGTTCTTGCTGACATCCAGAGGAGCCTGTTCCTCCACATAGTGAACTGCTTCTGTCACCATCCAGCCCAGAAACCAAACTGTTCACGAGTGGTGCAAGTCCATTGTCTAGTGTTTGAATTTTCTGAGCTGTAATGAGCATGGAAAGGCAGAGATTTGAATCTCACATGACAAAAAGTGTCATGATTGGAGATTAATTCTCTGTGAAATAATTCTGGTGATGGGATGCCACTCTGCATTCCTGAGACACCCCAGATTCCCACAAACTGCAGGGACAGGACTGTGTAGGCAAGGAATGCAGCATGAACTTGTCAGCTTTTCAGACAGAGATACCTCAGCCACCTTACTGGGATGGTCTCAAGAGCCTGCTGTGCCAGAAAGGTGACCCTCCTAGGACTGGGACCATTTCAAGAATGCTGGGCACATTTTTAAAACTGACTCCTATAAAAAAGCTAAATACCAGGTTAATAAGGCTCGATTGACTGTGCTGACAGAGTCTTAATTAAATCACTGTGAACAATATCAGTGTTGCATAACTCTATTTCCATCAAAATCACCAGAAATTAACACTATTTTCGTTGTTCCTTGTAAGAGATGAAGGTCTGACAGCTTTTCCAGTACTGCTGGTTCATTAATTTTTCCATAATTCTGAGCTTTCTACCCTGTTCCCATTTCTTTGGTTCTCTGTTCTTCTTGCTTAGCACTGACATGTTGGCTAATTCTGTGTCATGCTGCACTGTGCCTTTCCTGTAACCCTTCTGTCCCTCCATCCAGTCACAGAGGTACAAATGTGCAGTCCATCAGCCAGGATGGATCCTGCAAAACACCACCTATCACAAGCTTGGATCTGGTGTATCTGCTGTTCAGCACCTGTTTTTTGGGATATTTTTTAATGGAGACTGAGAGCCTGGCAGTAGTAATTCAAGCAGGGTGGAAATCCATCCTGAGCCGGGGCTGCTGCAGGATGCTGGCAATCCACATGACTCCTGGGTGCTGATTAATTGCTGGGTCTGAAAGAGTTAAAGGGAATGCAGTGCCTGGTCTTGCTGGCAGTCTCCTGCCTGTCTGTGAAAGGAGGGGCCACTCCATGCCAGCCTTTGAGTCAAGCTGGGAGCACAAGCCTGGGCACAGCTCTGCTTGCTGCACAAATCCTGGGAGCAGCTCCCTGCTCTCTCCTCTTCAATACCTGTGGGTCCAAAGCCAGGAAATGCTTGTGTGAGCTTTGGAACTTCAGCCTGCTGAAGGGACAGCCAGGGGACAGCAGCAGTGGATGCCTGTTGTCCCCTCCTGTCACCAGATATGTGGGAGCAGGAAGCACAAGTCTGGCTTTGTCTGTCCTTATGCCATCCATGGGTCACCTCAGGAGCAGGAAATTCCCAGCTGCTCCCCAAGACAGCCCAAATCTGGAAATGGTGCAAGGGGAACTTAACCTGGACGTGATAACTGGGATCTGGCCTGAAATCTCCTCTTCAGCTCTAGAAATAGTTTGCTGTCTCTGTCTAAATGTTTTTGTCTGTCTCTGCTTAAAAGCTTTAAATAATGTCACGGAACTACTCACACATCCCACACTGCAAGACAGATAAACACTGAGAGGAGCTGAGCATGTTTAACAAGCTGGAGCACAACCAAGAAAGACTTGAAGCCTGTGATCAACTTGGTAGCACACAGGAGCCACCAGAGGGTGATCACAGGGGTTGACTCAAGTTCTGTCCCTCTCCTGCTTTCTTATCCCGATGTACATCCATGATCTCCAAGTTAACCATTCTCTGATGACTTAGGCTTGATCAAGCCTTCAGCTCCTGTTGCTGCCGTTTCAGGGAATATGTGGATCAAATTCTCAGGATCTTGGAAGAGCCACCATGTCTTGAAATCCCATTTCTTGGGCTGCAGTTCATCTGGTCTGCTGTCCATAACTGCCCTCTTGCCCTCTTGCTTCGTGATCCTACCCAGCCCTGGTGATGTAGAAAGAGGTCTTGTGGGAGACTACCAGAAGATTGCAATCTTCTTATCTCTCACTCCAGACGTATCCTGAAATGACTTGCTCCTTCTTCTCTTCTCATTTCACAATATAAGCATTTCGCAGAGGAGGTGACATCTTTCAGTGCTTTAGCATTTCATCTCCCTATGTCCTCACATTTTTTTCCACTTTCTCATCTGCATGTTACCAACTTAATTATGCAGCACAATGACTTGAAAGAGGCAAACTCTAACAAAGGCTAACGAGGATGTTTCTTGGCAGCTGGTCATGGCTTTGCCTTGGGCCCATAACTTTGCTTGCCTCTCTCCACTGGGTGCTGAAGCTCTTCTTATGTTTAAAGATAATTGCTCCAAGCAAGATTATATCATATTTTCTGTCCATGCTTTCAGGAGGGTTTAATGCTGTATAATCTGCCCATTATAACCACATCTCCAGACAATAGCAGGCTGCAGAACACAGTGTGATAAAGAGCTAGCAAATCTTGTTCCTGTTCATTGCCTGTCATTATGTTTAGGTTCTAATGGTTTAAAAGCACACAGAATTTTTTTAAAAATGGGGCTCAAATTAATGGATGCAGATGTACCCAGTTTTCCTCACCCAAAGCCAAAGATGACAGACTCTAGAAGAGGTGCATGATAGTTTTCTGAATCTGTCTGTCAAAGCAGCATAAGCTTAAGTAAGATCTTGCTATCTAATGAATGCATGTTGACTAATCATGTTGATGTGACTGAACCAGTAACTGCAGCAGCTGCCATCTTCTCCAGGGAACATTTCTGAAACTCAGTGTGCCCTGTCTTTTTATGGCCCATTTTCCACAAGCAGTATCGTGATGCTCATTTCTCATTTCATTTCAGCACAGCAATTTCTTGTGATTTACTTTTCTTCTCTGAGCATGGCTGGTAGCTGAAGTAGTCAAATTCCATTCAAGATCAAGGAGAAGTGACTTTGCCTCAGTTTCCTGTCTTGTTAAAGATAAAACCAATGCTTATAGACTTGGGAATTTGTGTTTCTTGAAAGACCAGTTCCTTTAAATTCCTGCATTCATATTTAATTTCTGAGTGCCACGTGTCAGTTAAGTCCTGAAAACATGATGGAGATACATTATTTCCACATGGGTCAGAACCATCTTTTGCCAGACTAGGAAGGAACTGATCTTGTACTCCTGGTTCCTAGAAATACTCTTGCTGGGAGACAAGGAATATGATGTAACCATGGATGTCCCCTGGGTATTTTGGATTGAATGAAATCCTCCTTGTCTACCATGAGAGTGGTCATAGAATAAAAATTCCTGATGGACTAATCATAACACAAACATTCACTGAGGTTTCAAGCTGGGACATCTGGGAGAACAGCTATGGAGCAAAATGCTAAAAAGAAAAGGTGCATTCATCCTAACTGGGACAGCTTTTACCCCAGAGTGGCAGGGGAAGGGCTGTCTTCGTTTGGCCGGCAATAATTAATGGCAGGAATTCCCAGCCAGGCTGCTCCTGGACTTGAAGGTGAGCTCATGAAGGGACCTCCTGGGGGTGAGGAAGGGTCTTCTGGGGAGGCTTGTCCCTGGAAAAGGGCACGGTGGAAATCTCTGGTGCTTGGGTGAGGCTTTATAGTGATATTCCATGTTTGTCTTCATTAATGTTTAAATTTATAATGTGGGGAGCAGAGCCGACCTTGAGCTTGCTTTATGTGCCATCTACAGGTTCAGGGATGAGAGAGGCTTCTCCTCCTGCTGAAACCATCCTCATGCTTTGTGTTTAATGTAAACAGTGTGTTTAGAAATGTACTGTCTGTGGCAGACCTGACATCACAACCAAATTCTTTAAAATAAAATGTTTCGGGGGAACTGTGTGTCAGCTGCCTAGAGCTGAAATGTATGGAATGGAATTAAGCAAACCTTTTCTTAATTAAAAAAATGAAAATGGATTCTGAACTTTATCTAAGGGTCGCTTTGGGATGATTTTTAGACAGAAAAAATCTTGGCTTTCTGGCAGGACAGCTGTGAGGGAGTGTTCTATTCATTAGAACACAATTTGTCCAAGAAAATATGTTCCAAGTCCTAATCAATTTAGATGAAAACTTGCTGGACAGGGTTCAAGCAGGCCAGTTATGGAGTCTTATAAAGCCAAACCCACATGTCTCAGTGGGCAAGAGGCAAGATAATCTTAGCTTACAATGGAATGTTTAAATTTATATAGCTAAGACACTGACATAGGCACAAGGGTTGGTTCTTTTGTGGTGGGGATTTTTTTTAACCCATCACAAAGATGGGTTAGAAATTTTAAGAAGAAATGGAATTTTTAAAGAGAGGGAATATCCCTTTAAGATCAAATCACTCACACTGAATGGTCTGTGGCCAGATCCATCTTTGCTTTAGCATCTATAGAAAGATTTTTGGAAGAGACCAGCTTCCACAGCACTAGCAAGGGAGGTGTGCCTCCAAATAAAGGTCGTTGGCATCACAGTCTCTTGTTGAGTTTTATAATTCCCAGCTGTATGAGGATTTTTTTTTTTTAATGAGCTGCTTCAGTGGTGGAAATGGAGCAGTTTGGAGAAGCTGTGAGCCCCTGGGAAGGTGACACCATGCACAGCATTGTCCTGCTGTTAAATGCAGGCTCTTCATGATGACACATCGCTACCGAGCACAGAAAACCACAGCTCAACACACCCCCAGCCCTCCTGGGGTTAATGGGAACTATTTTAGGGCTTGCTTTTCTGTCATTCAGCTAGTTTCTCCATTATTGCAGCTGGTAGCTTTAAAACAATGTATTTGCAGATCCTTGCAGATTCCCACAGGGATGAGATATATTATCTGAGCAGTCTTAACCTGGGGAATATTTAATTTCTTAATCTGAAATGGTTTTCTAACTCACAGAGTCTTAGCTAAGGTTAATCTCCATCACAAGCATGAATCAAGGATACTTTTCACAGTAACTTTCAATGCCTGGTTGGAAGCCACAGCAAAAAGTTGGTCTCTGGAGTGCCAGTTCCCATTCACCTCCTGGCCAGTGGATCCTCTGCTCTCTTACATTCGTCGCTGGGAAGGGACAAACACAACATTTCTCTTCTCTCTTCTGGCACTGGAAGAAGAGTTCTTCACTGACTCCGGCGGGGGAAAAAATTCCTTCTAGCTGGAAGTGGCCCTGTCTACTCCACAGGGCAGCCCCTCAATCCCAAACTTGTTACTCACCAGTCTCCTCCTGTCCAGGGACTGAGACCTGAGCCAGGAGCTGTCTTCTCTCATCTCCTGTGAATTCAGGGGGCAGTGAAAGTCCCCTTCTGCCAGTCCTTCTCCTCCTGCTTTGCCCAGCACCACCACCCTGCACCTGCATCCCCCTGAACTCAGGGAGGGATTCACCAGCCTGGCTGGGGCTGGATGTGAAGAAGGATCTTACAGTATTGTTAAGCAACTTGTGGCTGAAGTCACAAACTCTGGAGACTTCTTGACTACTGTAAACGCCAGCGGCTCCTTGTCCCACAGCCTCTTCCTTCCTTCACGCCCCGCTCTGCCAAGTTAGCCACCTGAGACACTGCTTACTGCTCTTGTTTTCCCTGGCTCTTCTCACTTGTTTACTCAAAAATCTCCTTCCCTCCCCTTCCCTTCATTTGAATTTCTTGCAGGAGGGTCTTGTAAGGACACCTACTTTAATCAGAATTTCCTGTGAATTAACAGGCAGCTTTTTTCAGGGTTTTACAAGTTTTGAAATCAAAATGTGATCATTTCTTCATTGCCCCTTCCCGAACTCTGCTTTCAGCAAAGCCTTTTGTTACGGAAAGCTGTGGTTTTAAAGGCCCCATTTAAAAGGCAGAGGAGGAGGAGGAGGGATACTTTGGATGCAGAAGGACAGCCTGTCACCCAAGGGAAAGCAGCTGACATGTTGCTGAGGCTGGCTGCATATTTTTGTTTCACAAAGCACTCCAGACTCAAACCACCTGTGAGTGAGTCTGGCTGGCTGATTTAGTAGGCCTAGTGCAGGGTGTCCTGTCAAAAGCCACGCTCATTTTCACCAAGGCAAATGAGCCAGGTTTGATGTGGCAGGGCTACAGCTCGCTGGGACGGGTGGGTTAAAGCTTTGTAAAACAAACCCTGAGCGAGAGGTGCCACATTTCCCTACCCAAACCCAGAGAACACGGATGGGCGTCCTATGGAAGAGTGAGTCACATTCCCTGCGGTACATTCTGTTCATTCTGTTACAATAAACATGAGTGTTTGTTTGCTGAGCCCATCAGCATCCAGACCCAAACTCCACCAGGAGGACGAGCTCCTAGGCTCGTGTACGCTGCTGTTTGCTCACTCCGTTGTATAACAGCTCCAGTCATGTCAGCCTGCCATTCCAAGAGGAAATAACAGCACTTCCCTCATTTCTTTCAAATCCATCCCAAATTTCTATAAAAGACATCAAAGCAATTACTCTGATACTTCCCGTGCTTTCCAAGTGACTCATCTTTTAAAAAAGCTGCTGGAAAATAAGGCGCAACCAAGGTTCCTCCATTCCAGGGTTGGAGACTTTTAAGAATCTCATGGAAACGAGTCAGAATAAGAAGCCACAAACCCACCTTCTCATAAAACCCTTCTCCATGTTTTATGTATTTCTCTGCTACCAGTTGGAGCTGGTTTTACAAGCACCATTGCCAGGAGATAAAGCAGGTTGCTAGCCCAGCTCTGTGGCTGCAGGAGGTGAATTAGCCGCCCAAATGTGCTCATTGTTACCATTGTTGGAAGATTACTTTTAAATAGGATGATGCCTGGCTGCATCCAGAACTAGTAGTGGAATAATGGATTGTCTGCTGGAAACAAGGGGACTTCTGGGGAGGAAGTTTCTATGCAGCATGAGTAGCATTTTGGAAACCTGACTCTTGCCCTGTTATGAGAACGGGCAAGGTCTCCAGAATTTTAAATGCTCACCACATTTCTAAGAGCTGTAGATGGGGCAGGAGAGATTGCTTCTGACTTCAGTGGGAAGAGAGATGGAGATGGGCCATGAGTTAAAAATTATTTGGGCTATAGCTTGAAGAATTTCAGCTATTTCCATAGACACTTGCCAATTGCCATTGCATTGGTTGAAGCATTTCACCTATTTCCATAGAATCACTTGCTAATTGCAATGCTTGTCTAATGCAGTGCTGCAGGAAGTGATGTTAGTGTCCTGCAAAACGTGAAAGGAAGGGCTGGGTACAATGAGCATTCCCTGCCTGGCTCTGAGAGGCAGGCAATCCCAGCTTCTGGGCTGCATGAAGCTACCCTTAAGACTGCTCATTTTGCTGACTTTTTTTTTCCGCCTTTATCCACGTGGAAGGAGCAGTGGTATTGCCATTGCAGACTCTGTCATGCAAGAGGACCAAAAGCTTTGGGGTACCAAACAGCATAAGACTGCAGGTAAAATGGCTACTTCATTCCTTAACCTGAGCTTACCAGGGGCACTCATGTTGGAAATAAAAACACTTTTGCCTTTTTTCCTGTGGAAAATATCTGGTGATACTTTTTGGGGTGTTTTCTGCCCCGATAATTTTTTTTTTAATTTCTCTGCAAGTTATCCAGTCACTGAAGTCCATTCATCCTTTCCAGTCCTGTATTACAGATATTTTTAGCAGTTGAGGGAAACCCTGTATTGTCCCTCCTCAAAGTCTCCTCTTGCCTTTGTTGAGGTGGGGAAGTGCTTCAGAGCAATGTAAGATCTCTCAGCATGCACAGGCCAGCTCCAGGAGCCAGTCCAACTCCAGGTTCCCAGGAAGAACTTGGAAAGGTCTCCCATCCCACTGGGAAGCAGCATCCAAGGGCTCTCCTCACCCACTTCATCTTCCCAGCTTCTCTCCACGGGTCATGCACCACAGAAGGGCTTCGCTTAATCATAAGTAGGACATTTTAATAAACCTGAGGTTTTTAATCTTTAGATGTTCACAGCTGTTCACAAAAACATAAAATACACAGTTGAGTATGAGCAACTACACTCTGAGAGAAGAAATACATAGCACTGTATTTGAGCATGGCCAGGATGTCTCCATGGGTTCTCTGGCAGGAATGAATGGTTGGCACCGTATTTTTCTAGGTGAAATACAAGAGGTTTATCCAGTTAAAGAGCCTGTTGAATCTAGAGCAATCTGACTCTTGTAACATCCCCTGCATGCCCATGCCTGTGTTGCAGGTGTAAACACAATATTTAAGAAGTGAGGAAAGACTTTGAGGTCTTTGCAGCCTAAACTGTTCTATGATTCTGAGATCATTGAGTTGAACTGTCTTGATTTCTGCTTTTTATCCCTATCAGTGACTGTCTTCTTTCTGTTGTGAAAATTGTCACCCAGTGACCACATTGCTGAAGGGATTCTTTTTAATTTTTTTAACCTGCTGGTTAGGGCTTTCAATATTTTAATATTTTGTGTGTGTGTGTGATTAGACAAAAGCAGGGACAGTCAGAAGCTGCAGATCCTGGTCTTTTCTGTGCTGCTCCTGGTGAGACACGGATGCACAAAGCTGTTCGGTATGTGCTGCTGCAAGAAATACATGTACAAGCATGATGAGGTGTCTGTGGGTGCAGGAGCATCTCCCAGGAACTCTGATGTTTACAGTACCATTCCACTGAAGCAGCTTTCAGTTGCTTTCTACCTCCACTTGTTTATCTGTAAAATGGAAATGGGGAACTTCCTAGAGAACCCAGAGCCATATTTCTAATTATTCATAGCTTTTGCATACCCTTGAGGCGAGTGTAAGCTGTAAATCTCTGAAGCTGCATACCAACATTTCTGTGGTTTGAGCATCAGGGGAGCCCCTTTTCCACGGACACTGCTGTATTCTCCAGGCTCTGTGTTTCATGGCGAGCCTGTGTTCAGCCCTCAGCATGCAGACCAAGCAGGGACCCCTGACCCCGTTCTGTGTGCAGAGCCAGGTGTTTTCCTGCAGAGCCTGCCCTGCTGGGGGCTGAGCTGGGAAGGTGCCTGTGTTGTTTGCTGTGGATTTGGGGTGCCGAAAGCGGCGTGTGCCAGACCTGGGCTCCACAATCCGCAGGGCCACAGGGCAGTGACCCCCTCCAGCACCAGCACAGCCCTTCCCCAAGCCCCAGCCACACCCTGCAACCAGGGCCAAGCCCTGCCAGGGCTGTGGGCACACACAGTGCATCCCAAAAAGGACGGAAGGTTGCTCAGGTCACCCTGTGCCTCTTGGTAAGCAGTGCTGCGCTTTACCATCAGCTCCCTGGAGGCTGTGACATTTGAGCTCACACTGGCTGCCCCAGCGCGGGGAGGTCAAACAAATTGAATTTCTCTTCAAATGAGTTGCCTATGGCTTTGATCCCTGCCCGCTGGAGAGCTCATGTGTTTTAGCTGGAAGCATGCACGCCACGTCCAGCCCGTCCCGCAGCCGGGGAGTGGCAGTGCCCCAGCACACGCGTGGAGCGCTGCTCAGCTGGAGACATCTCTGTCCAGAAGGATCCCCGCTTCCCTGGGCATCCCTCTAGCACGAGTTAATTCCTTCCTATTGTCCTTGCAAGTCCTAACAGAGTGGTGAGCTGCAGTAAGGAGAGGGGATATATTCAATTTGAGCGGCGAGATTACGACGCTCCGAATAAAGCCGTATTTATTAATAATTACCTCTCTACCATGACTTTAAATTCAAACAGCTGGACAGCCTCTGCTCTTTATTAATTTCCTTGGATCCTTGGCACGAAGCCTTCAATTCCTGTGATGTAATGGTATAAAAAGTTGACTCCTGACCGAGCTTCCACCCACAAGTTCTAAATTTGGAGCATGGTAAATTTCTGCAGATTCCAGAGACAGGCTATGCTCAAGACGTGCTGATGCCTTCAGTCCCATCCTATTGCACCAAACAACAAGGTTGTGTGCTTTTTATAACGAGGATCATAAATATGACTCAGATGCACATGTTGTCTATGTAAGCACTTGGGGTTGGCTATCTCTTTATGGCACTGGGAAAAAGCCAAGCCAAATAAAAATTGTTTTGAGTAAATATTACATTTCTAGAGCATGAATAAGTTTTCTCTGCAGCCAACGTGTCACTAATGGGAATAAGGAAGAAGACGGGGTGGGGGGAAAGCAGTAACTAAATCACCCCTCTAAACACAGACAGTCTGCAGCAAGACCTGTTGTTTGAACTCGTCTGGGGTGTGATATCCCAGATAATTCATAGCAGGTCTCAGCAAGGCCACGAGAGATGGAAATGAAAATAGCTGTATCGCTCAGCACCATCCTGCTGCGCTCTCTCTTTTGGGTGGGATCTCCAGGAGAGGTATGTAAAGCAGGCAAGCAGAGAACCCAGTGTCCTCCTCTCCCCTGCTCCCAAATGTGCAGAGGCTCAAGCATGTGGATTGCTCCATGGAGATCAATGCTGCTACTCACATGCTCAGCACTAAGCGTGTGCACATGTCTGTGCAGGATCTGGGCCAGAAGGAAGGATGAGTTTTTATTCTGCAGTTTTGGGACCCTCCAAGGATGTCTGCACTGCAGAACAGGGGGAAGCACAAAATGAGCCCACGTGCAGCTCTTCATTCAGAAGGAAGCAGCTCACTGGCAGCTCTGTGGGACAGGAATGTGCCATCCCACCACTGGCACAGCTGCTGGCTCTGCTCCAGCTCCTCCAGCAAACTGATAAGTCTCAGCATTCCCCAAAATCCCAATTACTCCTGCCCTTGAGCAGTGCTCACGGAGCAGCTTATGAAGTGCTTCATGAACCTGAAATGCAAAGGGATTAAAAAAAAAGAAAATCTTTCTGCAAGAACTTTTCAGGAAACATTCCCTGATAAAACAAATTCTCAAGTCTTTCAAAATTTTTAGCCAGAGAGAAATAACAAGTGAGAGTCTAGCTTTGAAAATCATTCATGCCTTTCCCATTTTTCTGTTGGGCATGTGCATTCCTTCCTGTTGTACCTGTGAGCCTCTACTTGTTAGATTAGTGCTTTCCTCTGCCCTTTCCTTTTTTATAGGCTTCTTTCGGACAGCAGGCAGAAAACCTGGCTTTAAAAGAGGAGCTCAGACAGGAAGCAGCAATGTTCCAGGAGGATTTCTGAGTCAAGTAGGAGAGCAACTGGCTTCTTGAAGTGTGAATTTCAAAGCTCCCTAAAACCTTTGGCTGCACACTTGGAGCAGGTGAGCGGGGAGGCGTCGAGAGCCCACGACATTCCCAAGTCCCAGCCGTCCCTATCAGAGGCTTTTGAAGAGCTGCTCTGTGCAGCTCTGGGCTGGGCTGGAGCTTGCAGGCAGAATGTTTGCAGGGCTGTGAGCCCTGCAGTAACCACAGCAGGCTTGACGTCAGCAGACCTGCACCTCCAGGGATTCACTCTGAGAAATCAGGGCCAGTTTGCCCAGCTAAGGCAGTTTCGGCTGTTTGAAGGCTCTGGGTGATAAAGTCCTTTTTCCATGCCTTGAGTGCTGCCAGTGGTCATTTTCTGCCAGAAGAGCAGCCCAAACACTGTACATGGGGCTGGCTCCCTCCCCTTTGTAATGCATTTTACAATTTGGAGAAGCTTTTGTAACACAAGAAAGTGTTTTTACATATTAGAGCTTCTAAATTGTTAGAACAGTTGGAAAATCCTAATTGCCTTTAAAAGTCAAGGAAGAAGAAAACCAGCAAAGAAAATATTTTGGATTGCAGAATTAACAAAACTGGGAGCTGAAGTTCAGTTTCCTGGACCAAAAATTTACTCAGGGAGTGCTATTGTACATGTGACTTTAAAACAAATACTTGAACCTTCAACAGGGGATTTGCACCTACCCCCAGACTTGCTCTGAGATGCAGATCTTAAGCTCTGAAAACTCTCCAGAGATGGATTGTTGAGGTTGGTCGTGTTTAGATTGACCCCAGGATGTTGTCAGGGCCCCACACGCACAAGGGAGGGAAAAACCTGCCTGGGATTGATTCAGCAGCTTGAATGAGACGTGACAAAAGAGGGCTTGGCCGGAGTGCTGGCCTAATTTCCATGGAACTTTGAGAGGTGGTGATCTTAACCCCAGTTAATTAGAGGCTAAAGGCTGCTTCAATTCCTGGTTGTTACCCAAGAGCTCCGAGGAGGTTTCCTGCCTGCCAGGGATCAGAGATAGAGGTGGGGGTGCTGGAGGTGACACTGCAAGGGGCTGGCAGGGAATGGTGGTGCCCTGGTAAAAGTGGCACTTCCCAGGCCTCACTCAGCAGTCTCTGATTCGCACTTGGTGAGCACAGGTTCAGAGTATCCCTGAGAGTCCTCTTTTTAGGGATATTTTACTGTTCTGCAGATGTCCGTGTGCCTTTTTGATGGGTAAATATCATCCACCTTTCATCAATGCCCAGCAGAGGCATAAGGAGGTTAAGGGACCTGACGAAGGTGATAGCAAGTCAAATTGTTTGGAATTTCGTAGCTCTGAAATATCATCTTTCTAAAACAGGAAACCCTCTCAGGAATAGTAGGTTTTCATTAAAACAACAGTTCTAACCTGTCGATCTTGATCTATCAGGAAAAAGAGGAATGTAGAAAATGTGAGCGTTAGCTTAGCCTCCCTTAAACTAAACCACCAGGTTCACGTTCCTAAGGAGAAACAAATACCCTGCAGGCATCATGGTGTCTTTGATTTATTTTTGGAAGTTGAAAACTCCCCTCTTGGTGTCTGAGCTAAGAAAAAAAAACAAGGATTTTGTGAGCCAGCAAAAGGTTTCTGGAGGAAAAACCCTCCAGTCCCACTTCTCAGGGGCTTGTGACACGAGCAGTTGAGCTAAGGTAATCCAACTTAGCCTCCCCTACATTTCAAAACTGGGTTAAAGTTCCTAAGTCATTGAGGGAAAATGTTACTCAGCGGAGTAATGACTCTGTAATTGGCGTGTCAGGCCTCGGCAGCGGCGGGTGCAGACCCCGGTCTCAGCCGCCCCAAAGCTCGGGGTGAGCAGCGAGCCCCGGGAGGGAGCGGGGCTGAACCCCGGGCTGCGGTGCCCGGCCGTGCTGACAGCCCTGGCCGTCATCTGTCCGGCCACCATCTGCCCTGCCCTGTCCCTCCTTCCTCTGGAGGCGGCGGGCAGAGGCTTTGGCAGCCGCTGCTGTGGGTTTGTGGCCGGGCAGCAGCGGTGCGGGGCTGCACGGCGGAACCCCGCACCCGCGGCGCTGCTGCGGGCGGGAGCGCAGCTGGGATTCATTAGAGCCGGAGCAGGGCCGCGCTCCCGGGCTCTCCGGGGCCGTGCGGCGGTGTCCGGCTGCCATCTGCTGTCCGCCGCCCGGGGGGGCCGCGCAGCCCCCGTGCATCTCCTGTGCATGTCCTGTGCATCTCCTGTGCATGTCCTGTGCATCTCCTGTGCGTCTCCTGTGCATGTCCTGTGCATGTCCTGTGCATGTCCTGTACATCTCCTGTGCATCCCCGGTGCATCACCCTGTGCATCCCCCTCTCATCCCTCTCTCATCCCCCTCTCATCCCTCTCTCATCCCCCGCCACCGCGGCCGGCGACAGCGCGGCCTGAGTGGCATCTCTTGGGCTGCGGCCAAGCCGTGAGCGAATGCTGCCCAGACTCTCAGGGCCCCCCGCCACGGTATCTCCCGCATTCCTGCGGCAGATCTGGTATTCCTTATTGTTCTCCCCGTCTCTGGGGGAGCAGCTGCCGCTGCCTGGCCGGCCTGCCGGCGCAGGAGCTGGCGGAGCCCTGGGCTGCGGGTCCCACGGCTCGCCGGGGGCTTTGGAAAAATCGTGTCAGTCTTCTCACCCTACTTCGGCACGTAGGGACTTGGGGCTCATCAGGAGGGGCGAGATGAAAATGAGAAAAGAATGGAAAACTGGAAGAGCAGCGAGTGGCTGTGCAGCTCCGCTCTCCTGGAGGTGGGGCGGGCTCTGCAGAGGCTCCCCCGGACCCGGCACAGGCTGCCCCGGGCTCAGCCCCATCCGGGAGCCATCTGTGCTTCAGGCTCAGCACACAGCATCCCCAATGTGCTGGCAGCCACAGGGACACCGGCGGCAAGGACTGGGCGAGGGGCAGAGGCAGAGCTGCCTCCGAGCTGGGCAGGGCTGGTCCCGGCTCTGTCCCACGGCACAGCTGCTGCTGGGCAGCCTGGCCCAGCACGGGTGACCAGCAGAACGTGTGTCCAGCACCTGGTGGCGTTTCCTTGTCACCTTCCCCTCTGGCAAGCTGGGTCTCGTACCACGCCCCGTGCCTGTGCCGTTCCTTGCAGAGTGATTTCAAGGAATACATTGCTCTGGATTTTCTCCTGCTGGTGGGAAGGATTTGCTGGCTGGAGGGGGCCTGAGAGCAGCTGTAGGCTTGGCTCTTGCCATCTGTAATGGTGACATTGAGGAGAATGCTAGAGCATGGGCAGGAGAATTTCTTTTGTCACAGGGGCCATGTGCAGCTATCCTGTGAGACCAGGCTTGGGCTGTTGGTTATTTTGGGAAAGCCATCTCCCAGCAGAGACCCCTTTGGAAATCCTGTAACCCTCACAGGCAGGCAATGGCCATGCTAAAGCAAACCAGCAAACACAGAAGGTGCCACCTCCATCCCCACAGGGAGCAGAGCCACACTGCTCAGATTTGGTGGCAGCCTGGGTGCAGCAGGCTGCACCCTGCTCCAATCATTTCCCACCTCCTGCCTGGGAATAAGCAGTCCACGGGCACACAGATCTTTCTGGCTGAAAAATGGGGCATGCTCCTCCCTCACAGTGAAATGTGGTGGTTGACTCCATGGCTTGGAGAGAGTAAAATGGCCCAAAGCATCACAGGAAAGGAAATAGTTCACAGAGCACAACCTTGCACTGCTCCAAATGCAAAAATTCAGCCCCAGGGTGACAGGGACTTTCTGAAAACGTTTAAATGAAGTATGACCATAAATAAGTTTTTTAGGTGTGGTTTGTTTTGTTGTTTTTATTTTCTTTTTTAGTCAGGACTGAGGAACCAGCACCCCAGAGGACCTGCATTTTCCCAGCACTTGCACCTCGAGTCATGGCTGAAATGCAGAAGCCTCTTCAGAGTGAGAAGAGAAACCTCCATGCTCAGACAGGCATTGAAACAGCTAACTTGTATGGACACACCAAGTCCAGGCTGCATTTGAAACCATCTCATGTCTATGCCTGAGCTTTTAATCCCACCTGAGATATCAAAGCTAGCTCAGAAATAATGTGACAACAAGAGTGGCAGCAGGTGAGTGTTTGCATGAAGACATTGTTAGGCCTGGATCCTGTTAGAACATTTTGGCTGCTGCAGCCACGGCAAGCAGCTCTATTAATTAGCAATTATATTAACAGCTGTGATCTAGCTCGTGCTAGATCAAGCTCCTTTGGCAGGCAGAAGAGTGATGTGAGCTACGAGCATGCTGAGCAGTGTGGTTTTATTCATGAAGGAATTTAAAGTATAAAAGGTAGGGGAAAGTGAGTGCATTTGTGCTGGAGATCGTGATTTCTCTTTTTTTTGTCAGCACTCTGACCAGTCTGCCATGGGCTTTCCTCTGACCCTGCTGCTCATATCCTTTTACATTTCCTCAGTCAATTAAGCTAAAATACGAGTAAAGACAGGAGAAAGGCTCCTGTCAAGTGGTTCTTTGGGGTTGTGCATATCGGTGTTTAAAAGTGCCTCATTAAATCTCCCTCTCAAGGCTTTTCAGGATGTTTCTAATTGAACAGTTTTGCATCATACCGTTCCAATTTTAATTTCTTCTGGAGGTGAGATGCAGCTACATTTGCCAAATATGTGTTAAAACAACCTCCGGCCATTCCCTTTTATTGAAGGGTGGTACTTTTGACATACCCAGGAAGCCAGCTCATAAAACAGCGCATTTCTGCGCTTTTGAATCCCGCCATTTCCAGGTAGCTCACCGTGAGAGTAAATGTGTGGAAGCCGCAGTAGTCTCTAAATTCACCAAGTGTCACAAAGTTTCTGTTTCCCTTTTATCTCGGCTCCGCTGGCCGCATTAGCCCTGAACCGATGCCCGCTCCTCTCAGCCCGCTTGCGGCTGGGAGGGCTGAGCGGGAGTCCCGTTCCCCAAAGGGGAGTGCGTGACGCTGAGCACGTCCCGGCTCCTGCCGCACCTGGGAAAGGGCTCTGCAGGGAGCCAGCCTCCCTCCCGCATTGCTCCTTGTTCTGCTTTACCGCCCCCAGGAAAGCCGCACGGCGGCCCGAGCTGCGCCTGCAGAGGCGACACTGTGGGATGTTGTGTCCCACTGCACACATCCTCCTGCGCCGTTTGTTCCCAAAATACGGCTGGGTTAGCTCACAGGCTAATTTGTGATGTAACGACAACAAAAAAAAATCCTTTTCCTGGGCTGTCTGTGGGGATACTGGGGCAGCAGAGGAGCCGCACGGGCTCCTGCAGCAGGGACAGAGCTGCGGTGCGGCCGGGGCAGGGAGGGCGCACAGCGCTCGGCCCTGGCACAGGCGGCTGGGAGGGGAAGGAGCGGCTGGGAGGCTGTCCCGGGACAGCTCCACAGCCCGGGAACACCGCGGGACGCCGGGCTGGGCCACCACGAGGTGGCAGCCGGAGCCCAGAGATGAGGCAGCCCCGGGTCCCGCTCCTGCCCCGCGGTCCGAGGCTCCGTGTGCCGGCGTGGGGAGCAGGACAGTGATCCGAAAAGTTTTGTTAAAAAAAAGAAACAAAAAAACCCAAAGGCATACAGAGACACAATTACCGAGTAACCAGCAGATCGGAAAGCCCCTAAAAATCTGAAGTGTTAAAGGAATTTGCCGTTCTCAGAGGAAAAGTGTACGCACACCTGCCGTCCTTCAGCACCCTTTCCTTCGGGAGCAAATAGTGACTTCTCGCCCCGAAGCAGCTGAAAGGGCTTGTGGATATCTTGTCCCCTTTCCTGGCCTCCTCAAAAATTGTTTATGTAACTGCTTCACATATTTGAGATAAAAATCGGAGCAGTTATTTTCCGTTCACTTTCACGGAGAGATATGGGGCAGCTCCTGTTCCAGGTGTCCTGCACGGCTGAGCCACAGGATCACAGGATGGCTTGGGTTAGAAGGGACACTAATGATCACCTGTTTCCAATCCCCCCGCCAAACAGGGGCTGGAGTCCCCCACCTGCCCCAGGACACAGATTCTGTCCTGAGACACTGCTCCTTTCCCCCACAGAGGCTTTGCTTTCGTGGCTGCTCAAGCAGGACAGT
Source organism: Sialia sialis (assembly GCA_009812075.1). Classification (NCBI taxonomy): domain Eukaryota; kingdom Metazoa; phylum Chordata; class Aves; order Passeriformes; family Turdidae; genus Sialia; species Sialia sialis. The sequence goes on along the minus strand of VRYO01001269.1, from coordinate 37,189,009 downwards.
GAAACAGGAGTGACATGAGCTGCTGGAATCCAGCCTGTTGCAGTTTGGGAACGTGTGATCCAGTGAGCACGGCTCAAAAATCAGCTCCATAAAATGGTCACAGGGAAAAAGAAAAAAAAGAACAAAAAACCCAAACCAAACTATCCTGGGGTTGTGGTTTGCAGGACTGTTCCAGCAGCAGCAGGTAAATGAAACCTCAATCTGGCAGGCAAAACAAGCGGGCTGAGCCCGCCAGTGCAGCTGCCAAGGGCTCAGGAGCAGCAGCCACAGCTTTCCCCTTGCGTAAGCTGAGGTGTAGTTAGGGCTTCTTGGGCAGAGCAGTGTCATCCCTGTTCCCACAGGTCAGTGGGGGTATCCTCACCGTGAGCAGGCTCGTAGGTTTGTGGAACAACAGGGCAGTAACCTTGCCCCCCGGCAATGATGGCACACGGGCACGCAGAGTTCCCTGCTCCCGATCCATCACTGGGGGTGACTCAGGGCTCCGTGCTCTCTTTGGACGCTGCTCAGTGTCGTTCTGAGGGGCTCATTCTCAACTGCTATTTTTGCTCAGCATGCAAATCGTTTAATTTTTAAACCGACCACTCCCCCCAGCTTTACTGAGCAAAGCTTCACACAAAGCTTTCTTAATTTGTCAGAGCAAGCAGGGACGATGAAGCTAAAAGGAACCTTGTCTCATTTCCTCTTCTGCCAGTGAGTAAGAGCTGACCCCAGACAGACAGACAGACAGACAGGGCTGACTCGTTGCGAGGGACTGCTGTGTGTCCGCACAGCTCCCAGCTGAGCCTGCCTTTGCCCTTGCCCCAGGCTGCAGCAAGGAGTTCTTTGAGAGAGGAGTGCTGCTAAAACGAAGTCTATTTGTGTTATCATGTGGCCACTGCCCATATTATGCCTTTAACCTCCCAGTGATCTGATCATTAAACTTCTTCCACACCACAGTCACTGCACTTTGAACTCCAACAGACCAAAAGAAACCCAGGCAATAAGACATCCATCCGTCCCAAAATGTAAATGACTTTATATTACTTTATTAAACAGCCATTTCTAAAGAACAGTAAAAAAGATGAAAACATGCATCATTTGGTGTTCTTAAAAAAAATTGTCCAAAATAAAGACTATTAGAAAAATTAAACAAGTTTAGTCCCAATATCCCTTCTGTTCTCCACATTAAATGTTTGGTAGTTATAAATACTGTTCCAGCTCCTTTAGCAAAGTTTAACCTTGTATACATTAGTAATTCTATTACAGGTGGTTGGGTTTTTTTATTCACATTGCTTCTGTAAACGTGATCAATTTTAAAAATGCCTTGTTATAAAGTTTAAGGAACTACTGTTTTCCTGTACAGTGAGTATAAATAGGAAGATCCTGGATTTTCCTGCCATTCTAATCAGCACTCAATTTACTGAAACATTAAAGATTTCAATTAGTATAAAAATATAACCAGAGAATAAATGTCTGAGAACATTCCGTATTTGAGTGAGTCTTAGTTAATAGGCAAATAAAAAGCTATTTATGACTTTCAACTCTGGACACCACTTCTGTACAGCTTCCGCTCTTCCAACATCCAAGCTGCACACCAAGGCACTGCCAATCCTCCCGAAAAATCCACTTCTTATTTACTACAAATAATTTAACATGTAGCTGAACTAACAAGCAGGTGAGGGATGAGTGGCTGGGGTACAGTCAGAGCTGCTCACAAGCCACACCAGAGGGCACCTGCTGCTTGAGGGGGGCATTTCAAAATGTCTGTACAAGTTGGCAGGAGTCCCGTTTTACTGAGCAATGCTGGTGTGGGAGATCTGCAAAGCAAAGACACAGGCTTGCTCCTTTTCCCTACAGAAACAGAAATAACTGGCTTTGTCCCAGGAGAGTATAGTAAGGCACAACAGCAGGCTCTTTGGGAAGCCTTGGTACTAGAAAGACTGGTTACTTTATTGATAGGAATTACTTTCTTTTTCCCTAAAGCCATATCACTACACAGTCATCATTTTTCTTTTAAAAAAATTTCTTAAATTTCTTTAATCTGGCCCCCAATTAAAAGTAAGACAAAAGTGCTGCATCTAAAAGTGGTGGGATGCTATAATCAATCAGATTTCTTGCACAAACACAGCCTTGACACACAGGATATTTGTCCTGTGTGAGCTACCACCTTCCATTCATTTGCTTCAGAAATCTGTGAGCCAAAACTTCATCTTTAAAACTATGAAGAGAGCCCTCAAGGCTTTATTTACCACTTCTGAAGTATGAGACAGTACAAAAACAGTCTTGCAAAACTACTTTTTCTGAATGTCTTACAGCAGTGTTTTCTATGCTCCTATCTCCAGTTCTTTTGTTTGGATTCCTACAAAGAGAGGGAAACAGGACACCAAATCCAAGCAGGCAGCAGCACCCAGTGATGCCAGCCCCCTCTTGCTAAGGGAATGTGTCTGAGCACTAAGCACTGTGCAGAGAGCAACAGAGGGAGAGAGCAAAACTAGAAGGAGGAAGGAAAGGTAATGCTCCATCTCAGAGTCGGACATGACCTCCAGGACTGATTTATGCTAAACTGAACCAGCAGAACAACTGCTTCCCTCGCTTTCTGGAATGAAAGTGATGCTGCCTGACTGGTTAGCTGCTGTCAGATTGTTACAGGCTAATATAGGAACAACACTGTTTCTCACAAGCTATATTTCAATACAAATTTTCAATTGCAAAGTCTTGGAAAAGTGAGGGGAAACAGCATGTCCTGTCAGACACCACCCACTGTAATGGCTGAGCTCTGAGCAGACCCTCCAGCGTGGTAAACAGCATTTCATGAGCAGAAAGGCCCAACCTGCTGAGCAAACTAAACCTTGCAAGCAAGAGGCTGCTCTGCAAAGCAGAACAAGGGGAGGTGGGCTCCTGTTCTGGGCCACATGTCAGCTGCCACTGTCACTCAGAAGTGGCTTTCTTCCCTTTCCAGCTTCTTTGTCTTTCCTCCAGTTCAGCTTCAGTGAAGGCGGCTGGGCCCCAGTTCGTGATTAAGTGAGGATTCTTGGAGCCTGGAAGACAGAGAGCAATACTTGAGACAGGCAGTTCTGACAGGGATGTCACACACTCGCAATACAGTGTTCAGGTTGATCCTTGCTTTGCTTTAAACATAAAAGAAACAAACAATAATGATAATAAAATCATTATAGTAGGGCCAATAGAGGGGAAGACTTGGAAGTTCCCTTTAGGAGTTGTCACAAAGGGTGACATTTATTTATTATTGCTCTGGAAACAGTAAACTACAGAAAAAGGAACTTCAGTAAGGTGATGTAAGAACATGAGACAGAATAAATATATATTTTTGTAACTCTTCAGTTGTTAACTCACCTGGCTCTATTAGCCGAATCAATCCCTCATGATGAGCCACTTTATCTTTCCAACTCTTGGTGTTATTAGCTGCCGTTTCCAACTTCTTCTTAACCTCCTGAAATAAGACAGAGCCCACTTGGAAACAAGAACAGCTTACTTTGTTTATATAAAAAGATACACTTTCTAAACCAAAAGCCAGAACCAGGCTAATTTCCCCAGCCCTCTGTTAGTGTGGAATCCATTCTAAGTAATTTAGCCACCATCACCCTCCCCCCGGCAAAAAAAAAAAAAAATAAAATAAAAAATTGTCAAACCAGAGTCACAAAATAAGGTTTTGCAAGATTCTGTAGCTGTGTATTCATTCTTCAGCCTAGAGTGGTCTTTTGGGCAATTCCAAATGGAAGGCTAGAATTTTTAATTATCTCTAAAATAACTGGTTTGTGGATTTTTTGTGGTTTTATATGTCTATTGTATTCAGCAATTCCTCTGGAGTAGTAAATTATATTTCCCATACAAAAAGCCTGAGATGTCGCCTAAAAAAGAGTCAAGCACTACCCAGAAGCAATCCTGTGATGGTGTGAGATGTAACACCACCCTGGGAAGTTGTAAAGTGACCACAACTATCCCAGCTGGGCCCTTGCTTGCAATGAGTGCAGCATTTGTGTTCTGTGCCAGGCGAGACAGCTCCCTGGCTTGTCCTTCAGAGCTCACCCCATAAACACCCTCCTCTGTTAAACACAACCCAGCCAGGCTTCCTTTTCTGACCTAAACAAATGCAGGATCAACACCTCTCTAGCCCTGGAAAGCCTGCAGCCCTTCAGCCTCTGTCCTTGCTGGATTCTGGCTCTTATTTCTTCCATGAACAGTTACTGACCTTCCCCAAAAACAGCAGGGCAGAGACCAGGCCTGGCATCTGGGACAAGAAGCACTGCTGCACATTGAGAATCTGAGCCAATTCCCACCTATCCCTGACTTCCATTCAGTACTTAAATACATTTTTGAAGAGTAGGCGCCTACAGTAACACATAGACTTTTCATCTGTAGAAGACAATACTGTGCCATGACATCATCAAAACACTGCAAGAATTACAAACTCAGAAGCAAAATGCACCCAGTTATGGCAGCAGTGGGACTGCACATGAAGTGAGTCTGCAGCAGAAGACAAATATACACAGAGTATTTCAGGATGTGAATGAGCTGGCCTGCATGCAAATTGCGACAAAAATAAATAAAAGAGTTTCAGACGTGTGTCTGAAACAGATCTTCTTCTTCAAATGTATCTACTGGTCTAGAAACTGAGTAAAAACTGTGAAAAAAACCAAACAAAACCAAACAAAAAAACCAAACCAAATCAAAAGAAAAAAAAAAAGAAAAAAAGAAAAAAAAGAAAAAAAACTACCAACCCAACTATCCTACCTTTTAGTATAACTTTTGTGCCATGCTAACCCTTAAAGAAGCATAATATTGAAGAACTTCAAATTCAGTCTATGGATAAGGATGAGAGGTTGATGACCACAGCAGCTCACCTCATACTGCTCAAGGGCCTCCTTCCTTTCCAATTCAAGTTGTTTCAGTTGCTCCATGGCCACTTGAAGAGCCTGTTCTTTCATCATTCTCTGGTTTTCCAGCTCTTGCTTCTCTGCTTCTGTCATCTGAATGGTCTGTTGCTGCTGCAAATGCCATTTTTCCAGTTCAGCTCTCTTTGCTGTCTCCTCTTCCAGCAATCTGCAATGGAGATTGTGATGTTACCTGCACTTTAACGTAAGTTGTATCCATGCAGGGAAACCAAATTAATTATTTCTTTTTTCTCTTTCTGCTTTTGTTTTTGGTTTTTTTGGTTTATTTTTTTAAGGGAAAGAATATTGTTTATTAAAAAAAAAAAGCTTGGGAAGCAGGGAAAAAGTTATTGTTTGTTGGTTTGCCTTCAGTGGCATGCCAGCAGTGCAAGCAGTCTGACTGCTACAAAGGGCTATTCAGTCAAAAATGCAAATACACAACACTGAGCCCCAGAAGAAACAGGCATGCATAAGTTATCTTCATTGTCTTAGGAGATTTAGTATATGAAGAAAAAAACCCACACTCCACAAAGCCCCTGTAACAGGAAATTTAACCCTTTATCATTACAGTTTAAACTTGTGATAAAAGCAGAAAGCCACTTCTACAGTTACTGCTTTATAAAATAAACAGCTGAAAAGCCTGTAGAAAGTGATCTCAGCTTTTCACATGCTGACATGCACAACATCTGATGGAAAAACAACTGCACCTGCTTTTCCAAAACTGCTTGCCCTCTGATAAAGGCTAATCAGACATGTTTTAAAAATCATAAATAGCAGCTTCAGCCTTCATATGTTAAGGAAAAATAAAATCTGTCCTGTGTTTGGACTTGAAGGTAGTTCCCCATTCCCAGAGGCAAACAGTCATTAGTAGTAGCGCACAGGTACTCAGTGTTGGAGGGGGAACTGAAACATTTTTCTACCTGGTCAAATCCATACCTGGCCTGAAGTTTCCTCACAGTCTCTTCATCTTGGCGTGCCTGCTTCTCATCCTCCAGTGCTTCCTGTAGCTGTTTATACATTTCTTCCAGTTCACGTACTCTTTGTAAATACTGTTCCAGTTCAGATGATTTCTGAGCAACCTGCTCTTCCATTTGTTGTCTTACCTAGCAGCGTAAATTTAGGATACATGAGCAACCATTCAACTCAGGTTTCCAATTTTTAAAGGAATTGCCAGGTTTCTCTCAGGCCATGTTTTCAGAGACAAACCTTTTCCTGCTGACTGCTGAGCAGAACTGATAAAATTGAGGCTAGATTTGCAGGTGTGGAAATAAGAGCATTTAAAAAAATGCAGAATAACACAGGCTACTTATATTGACCTACTTCTTGCAGCACAGGATTTCTACAGGGTACAAACCTAATTTCAGTCAGCTTCATCTTGTTGCTTAGTTTACAGATACCCCACTGAAGGAAGAGGAAGGTTGGAGAGAGGCCAGACATGAAGGTCAGGTTGCTTTAATGGCACTGTATTCACTCCCTTGGCAGCAGTGTATCTCCTACACTTCTGTCTCTGGATGATGGCACAGGATGGATAAAGGGTTGGAAAACAGCAAAGGAGGTTGGTATGTCCTGCCCCATTGGTCTGCAGCCTGCTCCCCTCAGCTGACCCAAATCCCAGTGACCCAGAAAGGGATTGTGTTCAGGAATCCATGCTCACCCCATAAAGTAGCACTGTGTGCATTCATGTTCTGAGATGTCCCATCACATCACTTTTTCTACTTCTTTTCCCCAACTAACAGAACAACCTGACAAAGCCCCTGAAGACTGAACACCAGTTCTTTGGGGAATCCTCAGTGTAGCTGGATAGTGAAAGTATCGTAAAACAACAGCATTTCTTTAATATTTGTCTGCGTGTATAATTGTAAAAGAACATTCAGCATAAAAAAAAGCAATAATTCTAGGAATACATAAAATGCATTTTGATTATGCCTGATTCATTTTGATTATTCATCACTGGCCTGTTTCCATCTCTGAAAACTGCAAGAACTTCAGTCTGCATTTATCCTTCAAACAGTCTAATTTTTTCCCAAATTTCCAATAATATTTAAACTTTGAATGCTGTACAAATTGTAGCCAAGTTGTTCCAGAATTTGAATTCACCAATAAAAACATCTCATTCCTACATCTCAAATAAATGCAACACAGATTCCTTCTCCAGCCTCCTGCAAAATCTGTGGAATACTTTCAGTGGCTGACTGAGGGAAGCCCTTGCTGAACACATGGCTCCCTATGTGTAAGAACAGCAAAATCCCTCGTGCACTACTCACCATTTTTTCTCTCTCCAGCTCCAAACTGAAGCGATCTTGTAACTCAACTTGAGTCTGAAGTCTTTTCTTCTCCTCCTCAGCAGCACGAGCAGCTGCTGCTTCCAGTTGCTGGAAGAGAAGGGTGAGGGGTAGGGGGAAGAGAAGAAGGAAAAAACCCAGTTTGTCAAAACTACATCATTTTTTGAGGGAACAGAACCTTATTTAACAAGTTTTGGTTTCAACAAAAATGGAAGAAGCCTTCAAAAGCATCACGGCACAAGTTTGGGATTTTTAATGTCTGAGACTATTCACAGCCTTTAAATATCATTTTCTATCTTGATTGTTTGCAAGATAATTTTAAATTTTAATGAAAAGGCAATTACCTATCTCCAAGTTTCCTCTGAGTCCTGCTTTGCTCAAGTAATAACTGTATTTCCTCCTCTACCTCATTAGAATAGAAAACTATTATGAAAAACCACATTTCAGGCAGGACTGCATGGGACTTCCAACAGGGAAAACATGCCAGCACACACTGAATTAATCCAGAAACAGAAATGAGAAGCACTGAATTGCCATGGGAAAGCAGAAGTGCCACAAACTTTGACTAGAATAAATGATTGTGCTATTGTGAATCATCCCTCTAACATCCCCCTAAAATGCCAAGTAAGGTAAATAAAATCCTGCTCCATAATCATCACTTGAAATTAGGAGGAATATTAGCTAAGGCCTGGGAAACAGTTTTATACCTTCCCACCTTCTTGCACATTATTTTACTTTTGCATCTTGATTTCACAAATAAACAGGTTTTCCTTTCATCAGGATTTCAATCCCCACAAGGTTAGAAATCTTCAAGCACCAGCCTAAACCTTACCAGTACTGAAAACAAAGCCATTCTTTCACAAGATTTCCCTAAGAAACTTATCGGATGCTTCTCTTTTAACGTGCTAGGTTGTGGAAATTGTTTCCACAGACCGTTAGTAAGATCAGAGAAGGTGACATTGGGACAGGTTGTCCCGAGAAGCTGTGGGTGCCTCATCCCTGAAAGTGTTCAAGGCCAGGTTGGATGGGCTTTAGAGCAACCTGATGTAGAGGAAGGTGTCTCTGCCCACAGCATGGGGATTGGGACAGGATGATCTTTAAGGCCCCTTCCAAACCAAACCTTTCTGTGATTCTGTCATGCTCCTGAAGGTACCATATTTAAACCACCATTGCTCACAAACTTAGATGAACTAATGAGATGCCCCAATGATTAAAACTGCCAAGCTAAAACTTTCACTCTTCTACATGCTTGCAGTATCACTCTGGTCTGAAATAGATGGGAAGAAGTAAAGAAGAAGGCTTGGGTTTCTGGTTTATGTTGCAGAACATAGCACAAAACTGCTCTCCTTTGCAAAGCTTAAATGATGCCAGTGCTTTAGAAGCAGCACTCTGCCAAGACATTCAAAAGCATGTAATTGTAGTCACATCCAAGATGCCTATTTAAGTGAAATCTCCTCTGGATTTCCTTCCCTGCTTTGAAATTAAACAAACATTGCCAATAGTGAGCTGAGAGGGTGAACGTGCAGAGTCACAGGCAAGGGTGAATGCCAGGCCATTGCCAGAGAATTCAGCAAGAAAATGATCTGTGTCCACTCAAGTATCAGCAATTTCCTGCTCCATCCACCAAAGCTGTTCCTAGTAGGTAAGGTTACTGGGAACTGTGCACTTCAGGGAAAAGCCACAAGTGCTAGGGGGGTGTCAACAGGAACACACCATTCCAGCAGGTGTTAGACACACAGAGTCTCCAAAGGCCATGCAAGACCCCAAACTGAAACAGAAAGGATGCACATGTCTTGTGCATGCTCTCACACAAGGAAGAACTTACCTTCCTCTCTGTTCAATGTGCACGTCAAAATTCCATTAAAGAATATGAAAAAAAACCTATTTCAGACAAAAGCATTTATTCTTTTGAAATACTCTACTGCAGGAGCTACCAGAATACAAACCAGTCCCAGAGTGCACTTTAGCAGATGCTGCATAAATGGTGGCTCACTGCCATCAGGAGCAAATCAACCTCCAAGCTTCCCAGAAAAATCCAGTTTCCTGAAACATTTAAAGACTTTTCCTTGAAGAACATTTTTCTAACTAATCAAACACTTTCAGTTGCTCCAACAATGTACCTCTCCCCTAGTTCCATCTAGGTCAAGTGCAGTACTTCATGTTAGACACTTTTCTTGAGAAGACATTTTAATCCAGCCCACTTCAAGAGATGCTTCCAGCCACAACTCTCTTTAGTTTACCCACTGTGATTTTTATGAAACTCCCTGGAGCCTGTCAACATCCTACTGCTCCTTTGGGGTTGTTCACACGGGGTTTTTCTTTCACCCCAGAATATTTTTTCATAAAGCAAACAATGCAGAAATCCAACCTTATGATTTCTGTTAACAGGTACATTACTTACCAGTAGAAGATAACATAGGCTATCATTTATTGTCTATTTTGCAATTTGAATCTTAAACACATGGCAGACTAGAGGTGCCAAAATTAAATTTAAAAATGGTTTTCTACTCTCAGACTCCATTTAAGGCAAACAGAACAGTACCTACATCAGGACTGTCAGTGCAAGATTAATTTTTAAAAGGACAAATTTCTTCTTACCACAAATTGTGACAATGACAAGACTTTTAAATTTGTGAGGGTTTTTATTATTTTATTTGCTTTCTAGACTTAAAACCTTTAATGTCCTCACAATATTTATAGCTGCAAAAATCAATGGGCTAAATCTAAGGGCTAAAATTGGTGAGTTTTATTTATGAAAAACTCAAGCAATGATGCAGACTTGTCCTAAATGGAAATGCAAAAAACTTACATTAATTTAGGGAGGTAGTGGAGACACGTAGAACAAACAAAGGGGGATCTGGACTGCTCCAGCAGCAGGGACTCAGCAGCCAAAACGTAAGGCAGCAAGTGTGGAGGGTTTGAATTTGAATACGGGGTTCTAAGCTGTTTTCAAGGCATACTCCACACTAAAAGCTCTCACAGGAAGAAAAGCCACATCCTTTTTTTTTTTTTTTAAAGATAGGAATTATAGAAATTACATCTGTGGGAAGAGAACAGTCCCCACAAACATAAAAATAATGTAACAAAACTTGGGTAAATCTTCATGGAAAGCCCCAGGTTTGACAGATGTGTCTGACAGAAAAGGAAAACAAAAACCCAAAAGCAACTGAAAAATTGGTGTCTCTCCCAGAAACCATCCACAGAGCTGGCAGGTTCTTCTTCACCAGCCTGACAATCCCCTGCACAGTCCCTGAAACAAGCACAGCTCCTCTGGAGGAGTCAGCTCAATGTGCCTGAAGAGGACAGAGATGCCCAGTTCCACCCCACTAAGCCCAGCTCAACCACAGGGACTGAGCTTTAGGCTGCAAGCGTGGCAGCTCCCACTCCCACCTTCCGCACAGTCTCCAGCTCCTTCTGCTTGTTCTCATTTGCTGCCTGCAGCTCCTTCATCTGCCTCTCCAGCTCCTCCTGCTCAGCCAGCAGCTTCTGGCGCAGCTCCTTCCGTTTCTGGCGCGCTTCTTTGTGGGGAGGAGGGCTCCCTGCCCGCAGCAGGTTCACGGTGCTCTGGATGGCTGCAGGGAAGAGCAACAGAACACCATGAAGGGAATGCTGAACTTTCTGGGTAGACTTAGTGAGGTGACTTGCAGTGCTGTGCTGGCTGTTGGGGTGGGGATTTTTGAGTTTAATTTTAAATCAGAAAGCACTGTTGTCAGTTGTCCTAACTCACATCAGGCTGGCTGTCAACACAAACCAGAAGTGAAAGACACTCAGCTCCCAGTACTGGCTGCATGCCACAAAGTCTGGCAATTCCACTGCATTAGGTCAATTCCAATATTGATTTGTAACAGGCTATGGACGTATGAGTCACTTATATGGCCAGTTGCAAGAGAAAAACCCAACACTTTGGCATTTCTTACCACCTAGACTCAGTGACTAAGCAAGGAGTAAGGTGTTATCTATCTTCCTTAGAGCCAACTTTAAACCTTGTATTCTTAGAGATACCCCAAGGGAAAACTTTCTCCCAGTAAGACAGTAGCTCTCACTCACTTAAATGCAGTGAGAAAATACTAAACAGAGCTAAGCTGAGGTGTGGCAGATGATTTTGGTATTTTATTCACATACCACAACCATGGAAAAAATCTTTTGAATCATTTGTCATACACCTGACTTTGGTGCAATGAAAACATGCTGCAGGTTAAGAGGGAAGTGTAAATGAAATCCCACAGCCGCAAATATTTAACTGCTGCACAATCTTCAATGGCATTGGCAACAACGGCTTTGCAAGGGCTTCTACCTCACTCTGCAGATGGATGTACCCATCAAGTATCTGGGAAGGTCTCACAGGAGGGATTTACCACGCAATAGAAAAGCCAGCCCTTTACCATGGGAATAGAAAAGAAAGCCCTAATTCCCAGCTTTATCCTCAACTCACCAAACCATACTACTTCAAGCAAAACTGTAAAAACAAAGCCAGTATTTTACAGTGCCAAAATGTACAAGCTTTCCCTTTCTCCCCAAAAGCAACAGTTTACAGTGTTGCTTCCCTTCCCCATCCCTAGAAGTGCAGCCAATATAAAAAAACCAGCAATATTAACCATTTCATTTTGGCCATAGCTGCCTGAATTGAGGCACCTACATGACAAAAATAAAGTTTCCTTATATGGATCCTTAGCTCTGCCTGAGCCTCAGACCCCTTAAAGAACCATGTAACCAAATCAGAGATATCAAAAAATCACAAGACCAAGACTTTCAAATTTGAGTAAAACACTGCTGTAAGAATTTCACTAACCTTAATTTTCACTAGCATGTAACTAGCATTTTTGAAAACTCACCTTGAATCCATTCCTGCTTCTTCTTTTTATCAGAGGCACTGATCTCAAAAGTTTTATCCAGACATTTTATGAGAAAAAGGCATTTCTTTCCATCTTTGTCAGGCAAGGCCTAGAATGGATAACAATAAAGATTAGCTTTGCAAACACTGAAATCTAAGTTATAAAGTCAAGCAGCATCTATGCAGTTATGTGTCACAGAGATACAAACACCAGCACTAAGAGCCTTTATTAAAAGGGTGTTTATGAACTGGTGTCATATGAAGTCAAAAAAGCTCTGTTAAAATATCTTTTATTTTAAGGAGTCAATGCCACACACAAAAAAGGATTAATTCTGATCTTTAGAGACATACATAGTTTTTGGAATGGTTTTACCTCTACACAACAGTTGCCATCCAGTATGATGTCTCCCTTCTTGTCCTTTAAATCTTCACTTACATAGTAGGAAATAATATTGGGTTTTAGCACAAACCATCGTTCCATCCAATTTTTCCGTTTGTGACCTTTTTTCAGCAGGTAGCCCTGTCAAAAGCAACAGAGTAGCTGAAATGCCTGGCCTCTGCTGAACCATCTGGTCTTTTGGTAATGGAAAGGTGCAAATACTCAATAGAGCACACAGAAAAGGTACCTCATAGCCCCAAATACTTTCAAAGTTAGCCAGTATTTCAGCTGTACCTTCCATTTCTGTAATCATTCTCCTCAAATACTTACATAAACTTTTGTCTGACATTTAACTTCCAAAAATATCAAATCACAGACAAAATAGAAACATCAACATCAATATAAGCTATGAACAAGCCATACAGAAAGTATACTCAAAGTATTCCAGATTAAGAGGATGAAGAAGTTGGAAAGAAGACCAAGGAACGTTTTTCTGTAATGGCTTTCACCTATCACAGTTTTTGATACAAGCAAATGTGCTTGCATTGAAAAAAAACCAAACATATATAACGAAATGTGACATATTTAAGCCAAAGATATCTTTCTCTACAGCTCTGAAGGAAAAGAAAATATTCAGATCAGCTGAAGAAGCTTCTTTGTTTAAAAAACAAACCAAGCCAAACAAAAACCCAAGCCACCCCCTACACACAGAGCTTATCTGTACTCAGCTTTTCTAGCCACTTAAACACGCCCAGAGCCAAGGCCGTGCCTATTCCCAGGTGCCATCCCACTCCCTTCTCCAAACCAGGAATGCACAGACAAACAGCTTTGTCTGCTGCCTCCAAACTTGGGTTTGAGCTCTGGGTGGCTGCAAGGCCACGTGAAGGATTTCTGCAGCTTCAATCTTTCATTCTATTCATTGGCTAAGATTTTTTTTCCCTTCTTGACTTACCAAATTTGCTTTCAATGCCAAGTCAGACTAATACTTTCCCCTCAAATTCCTGCAAAATCTTTACCTACTATTTCAGTATCAGCTACTTGTCATCTTCCAAGAGCTCACTGAGAGTTCTTGAAAAGCTAGAGCATTTTCACACCAACTATCACACAAAGGACACATCTTTCAGAACACTAAATATCACAAATTTAACTATTGCTGTTACCCTCTGTAAGCCTTAGATCCAGGATGCATTTAATAAAAAGGGTAACACAACACTTGGTAATGAGACCAGGTGTCATTAACTAATACTTCGAAGCTATTATATGACTACTGCAATAAACAAGACAATTCTGTGAATCCACAAGGTATCAGTACACTGAAATCACACAGAGGATTCTGCTCTCCACCAGGTCAGTAACTACCCAAACTGCCCAGGAGGCACAGGGCCAATTCTTGACACAAACTATTTTCAAGTGTCAAGGAACCATTCAAAGGCACACAGACATCCTTAGAAAGAAGCCCAGGCACCAAGAGAGGAAAGAAAGGACACACAAAACAAAACAAAAAAAAAGTGGGGGAAGACACACAATGCAATATCAAAAACTGAAAAGAAATCTGATTTCCTCACAAGTTTCAAGGAGGACTGAACTGACACTGGTTAATCTATTTTCATGGTATCAAACAGCAGAATGACTTCATTTTGCCCTTAACTGACTTTACGTGTGTGTGTGTCCCCAGCCCTCACCTCCAACAGGCAACCAGCAGCTAACAAAAATAGACTTTTGCATTGTTCTGTGGGTATTCGGAAAGAATTTCCTGTGCCAAGGCTTTCTGATGGTTTTTTCAGAACAGCTTAGGAAAGCCTGCCAAGAAAGCCTCTGTTTCTCTCTTCACCAAGAAATCAAAGATGAGAAAAACTCTCTTGTCAGGTACAAGTCAATTTTAAAGAGCTCTCCAGGTAAACTCTGCTGTGACCCCTCAGGTCCCTGTGGTACTTCCAGTTCCCATGAAAGAAATGCAGTTTTAAGGCATTCCTAAACTGATAATCCAGTCACTGGAAATCTGAAGAAGGAAGTTTGCTAAGAATACAAAGGCCAGCATGACTCCTGGAGTGTGAGTGCAGGTAAGTAAGCTGTCAGTCACACAGCCTGCTAAGCAGACAGAGAAGGGAGAGCCCTCTGGAGCTCTTCCACCCCTTTTTGCCCTCTTGAAGTGGGGCACTTGAGAAGCCAACCTTTCAGCTGGAGCTACATCCTGGTCCAGACACCCTTGAATACAGACGTAGCGCCCAGCACAGCTGCATTTCCTACAGCATAACTGAAACTACAGAAAAGCATTTCCAAAGACTGAGGAGCTGTCATCAGAACTGAGAGCATGATGCAGCTACTCAGTGAACTAACAAGCAGCTAGTACTAGTGTAAAAAATGCCAAACTTCAAGTCAGAGCCCACTTATTTCACTTTCTAAAAGCAAGCTCTCCCAAGAAGCAACTCACTCATAATACTGCTTAAAAAAAATCTGAGTAGTAGCACAATTTTTTACAAAAATAAGTTCATCTTAAAGGACCCTTACAGATAACTTACCTAATTTCCTCCTGCTCACCATTCAAAAGCAAAAAGAAATCTGAGCACAAATTGAACATTTTCTAACTAAAGCAACAGAACATCCTACTCTAAAACATCAGCTCTCTGTGGTTCTTACCTGCTTGAGTACATCTAGGATGAGCTCATTAAAGACTTCATTGATTGCCATGGACACTGTCTGCCTGTCCATGCCTTTGCTGAACTGCCCGCTCCCGATGAGGTCGATCAGCTCCCATGCAGACAGGCCCTCTCGACTGGTGTTGAGAGCAATCTTGTAATGGTCAAACTGCTCCTGCTGCCAGCCTGCTCCCATTGCTTCTGTGATTTTTTTAAGTAAATATTCAATCTGTGCAGAAACACAAACAGAAATCCAACATTTGCAGCAAGCATGGTAATCAAGTGATTCAGAGCTGTAAATGAAGCTTCTCCAGAGACTCCCATTACAGAGAGTTTCCTACACCCAGATGCAGGCCTCTAAATGTAGGTGGTTTAATTAACAAAGGTTTTAAGCTCCCGTCTCAGCTGAACTCTTGACTGCCAAGCCCGTCCCTCAGCTACTCTCTTCACAGTAAAACAAAAAATTGAACCTGACAGCCTCATTTAATATTTCAGATTCCTACAGAACACATGGGACCTTTTCTCTGCAATGGTTTCCAAACTGTGACGACTGAAGTGTGAGAATGCAAGAAGTTTCACAAAGTATTGTTGTAAGCAAAAAGCAAACAAATTACAAAAACATAAGAAAAGAAGGCCATTTGGACTAGAAGTGACATGAAAAACGACCAAGGTATGATCTACACCTGACCCCTCTCTCTAGCACTCATGCGCTCCATCCCTGGGCACAGTCCTGACAGTTGTATCAAAAGAAATAAAAGAACAAATCTTTCCCATCTGCTTTTCTTTCCCAAATACATTCTCCTTGTCCTTTAATCTTTCATCACTCTGTAAGCATTACCATGCACAGGATAATAACACCAATAACACTAGCTAAAACAAACACAAGAATGAAAAAGAAACAAAGGAGGCTGGAGTTCTTTAGTCTGTTTTTCTATGTTGGTTTTAAACTTCATACTGTGCATTTGCAGTATTTTAAACTAAACCCATCTACAGCTTTGAGCACATGCCAAATGTTTTTAATGACACTCTAAACAAAGTAATTGGTGAGGGCCTTCCTGCTACAGCTCAGAGTCACCTTTTAACTGGTCCGATAGTCTTTTGAGTCTCTATGCAAGAGATTTGGGAGTACAGAGAAATAAAGAAGTGTTTTAGTCCCCCAAAAGGACTCCCAGGCCTCAATACATTGTGGCTGCTGTTTTTCTCTCCTACATCAGGCACAGCCAAACCCCCTCCTTTCCCTCATGTCTGTGGTCAGGAAACCCAAGTGTGTAGCACAACACTGAACTCCCAAATTCACCTAGCAGATGGATGTGCTTTCCCCACTATTTCAGTTCT
Source organism: Sialia sialis (assembly GCA_009812075.1). Taxonomy (NCBI): domain Eukaryota; kingdom Metazoa; phylum Chordata; class Aves; order Passeriformes; family Turdidae; genus Sialia; species Sialia sialis. Next base: position 37,172,675 of record VRYO01001269.1, on the reverse strand, counting down.
GTGACTCTCTTGGTGTCACAGCCCCTACTCCCAGGAGTACCACTACTCCATCGGCACCGTTACTCCAGGGTAATGCCACAGCAAAAAGGAGAAGCTGCAAAGTGCCAGAGGAAAGCTCCTGCTCCGCTGAATGAACACGAAGTGCACACACCTCCAAGTCGTGGCTGTCACATCCTCTCAAGTCTCTCTCAGGAGAGGACAGCCCAGAATATGCCAGGCACAAAATATGGCTCCAGAAATTGTACAGAACATTGTTTTTCATTTCAGCTTCACCAAGTAAGACACTTCAGTATTTTTTAGCTCCTCATGCAGCGCTCACTAGCAAAGATAAGGTCTAACAGAGGCCTCTGCAGAAGAGGCATTCAAATCCACAGTCTTTAAAATAAGCTTTGCTGATTTTCACGCTGCAAAATCCTTATGTTTGAAAAATAATTCAAGGCTTTCAAGCATCAACTACCATAAATCCTCAGTATTCACTTAGGGGCAGGAAGCAGCTTACTTCCTACTCCAGACAAGTTTTATAGAGAAAAAAAAAAAAAAAAAAGCCTCCACAGAGTGCAAGAACAGGAGCACTGAAAAGCTGTTTCAAAGCAAACCTCCTAACACCTTGATTTTTTTACCTGTGTTCAAAACACATTCTGCCACTCTGCTCATTGCCTTTGAGCAGCATCAGTTCTGAACTACAATCCTGGACTTTAACTGGAAGAAAAGCTAAAACAACTCAGACTTAATTAGGCAGATAATAGAACTGCCAAAATGCTAAATAGTAAAAATATTTTTTTAAAAATTCAAAAATATGAACTCTTTAAAATGCATTGTTCCAGAATTTCCTAATCTCTCACACTGCTTGAAGCATGGCAGCTCTCAAATTCCTTTGGTTAATTATCTAAAAGTACCAGGTCTCACTTGCAGACAATGGAACACACACACACAAAGAGCATACCTGAATTAATTTCTTCCCATTTTTGTCAAGCCATATAAATAAACAGTAGATTAAAATAATGCTCTGTGGATCAAACTAATGGGCTGGAAATGATGTAATGCAAAACTCTTGGCTAGTACACATTATCATATAATACACTAAAAATAAGTTAAAACATTTCCTTTAGTGTTATTTGTAGACATTTTATCTTACTTTGGTTCATGGAATAGATTTAACCATTTAAGTCTGTTAACCCCCATCTACAAGTCACTTACATGACCACAAATATCCTATAATCCCACTAAAGTACATAAAGTACTCATTATTTTAAACTACATTAACTATTCTTAACTGAAAAATGACCTATGCATGTTACAATTCAATTTCTAAAATAAAATAAATAAAACCAATTAAAGGTTTATCTTGAATTCAGTCATGTACATGGCTAACCAAAGTTCACAGAAAAAGTTTATCTGATATATCTGCTCAACAGCAACAGTGACTTTTGCACAGTATGAATATGGAAGTATGAGGTAAATACCAAGAAATAATTGCACCAGTGTAACAGCAAACAGCGACCATTGAGCTCATTAGGAGCCCAAATGAGGAACCTCTGAGAGCAAAAGACATTTCCCCTCCTCCACAGAGACATGTCAAACCAGCAAATAAGTGACGGATGAAGTCTCCTGTCTCAAATATACCCTACTCTTGTGGCTAAAAGGCAATGTTGAAAAGCAAAAGTGAAGTGATGTTTGCTGCTGTTCTGATACAGCTCGAAAGTATGCAAAATACTTTTGCTTTCAGGTCAAAAGTATGCAAAATATAGGTGGAAAAAAAACAGGGAGTAGTTAACACTGAATACACCAGTAGGGACCCAGTGGCTTCACACTAACAAACCAGCTTCCATCTCAAATGAACAAATTTTTCAGCCAGAATTTTGCCAAGAGAAATTAAAAATAATAACAAAGAACAGAGCTCAAACGTGAGTCTGTTTAGGAGCTTCTTTCAGAGGGCACTTGTTTTACCCTGTGTTTCAGTGTCTATTTTCCTTTTCCAGGTGTTCCTGCTCCATGGGGAATGAAGCATCATGGATGTTTCACAAATTTTTCTGATACACGAGTGGGTCTCCTAGAATGAGAAAAATATAGCCAAGGAGGCCTTCATGCCCAGCAGAGTACAGCAGACAAGGCTATTCTGTTCACACTATTCAAATAAGGTTTGTGATATTAACAGAGCAGATGTCAGAAGTCTACTCACACTGTACACAGTTCTGTGGGAGTACATGTTACTGGGCCACAGCCGTGAGAGCACTGATATCCCCTCTCATGGTCATCATCAGCTCCTTTTCTTCATCCCATCAGAACATCGCTGACATTTAAGTCAAATATTTCTTTCTTCCTTTCTACCAGCAAAACTGTGTTCATTATCCAGTGTAAGCCACTACCTTGTTTCTTTTTTTTTTAAATTTAAACAGTGCTAGGTGAAGTACAGTAATGCTCAACCCAAGAAACAACCTGCTGTGCGAGCTGAAAAGTGCATTTCATTCAGCAACCAAGGAAGAAGGCAGTGAAATGGGAAGAACTGATGCAAGTCTTCCTAACCAAGTGACTGTTGCAAGTGACTAAAAATCTTCCTAACCACTGTCATCAACTTTAAGAGATCATGGGTCAATTAAAACTCCACACAAGCAGTTTTCATTTTCTTTATAACAGTTCTGATGCTATTTCTGAAGGGTCAAGGGTCAATTCCCAGTATTTCATTCACTGTTTCACTTTCTGGTACTAGAATGCAGAACAAGGAAGCAAATATGGTCATAAAAAATACACTCCAGAAAAATCACCACTGGGTGAGAGTCTCACCTCCTCAGGCTAAGAACACATCACCTCATTTTGATATGCACAAAAAGCCACACAAGGCTTAGTCCTCTTAGGAGGACTGGAAATGCTGTCTATTAATAAATTTGTAGAACAGAGGAGAAGAGAAGAATGACTGCACAAACCTTTCCTCATGAAGCCAAAAGCAGCATATATATATGGCTTATCTGAAACAAACTGTGAACATTGGATTACAACACTGAGTGTGCAGCTTGCAGTATGAGTATCTCTGAGTTTCACCATGAAGAATGACCCAGAAACCCAACTAACCACACACCACAGCTCTCAGGCGATAAAGCATTCCCAAGGCTGCAGTCACATGTCCAGAAATAAGAAAAGGGAAGTGCTTGAAAACCTTTTTATAAAACAGAAAACATCTGGTTAAAAAATATTAAGACACACAAATGAGTCTGTAACAGCTAAGAGGTGATTTGTAAGGAAAGCTCATGACAAAATAGAAATATTTCTCCTCTTATGGCTTCAGATCTCTCTACCTCTTCTCCTTCATTTTATTCTCATCATGGAAGAGGTAAGGCCTGCTAGAGCTGAAGGAAACATACACTTGGATGTCTGCATCTCAGATGATCTAATGGCAAATCTGGCTGTGGGGAGGAGAAGGAGCTCCCACCCAGTCCCTGCTTTCTGCCTTGGCACATGAGCACCTTTGCAAAACAGATATTCATGGATCTCTCATCCTTCCCAGCTCTTCCAAGCGCTCTCAGCTGCCTACCAGTAGGCAGCAGAAGGAACATTGGAGTGCAAGGCCACTACCAGCTGTGACCAGTGCTCCCTGCAGCCACCAGCTCCTGTCTCTGGGTCACCTGAGCTCTCCCTGTGACACAGAGGGTTCCTCTCAAGCTTGAAGTCACATTCCAAAACTGCACATCCCAATCCAATCCCTTCCCCAGACTGCATTTCACAAACCTCATCTCCCTCAAATGCAGGGCTGACATCCCTGCTTCCAGGGCAGGTGAGGAGCACAGGCCACTCATTGCCTTTGGCTTTCAGCCTGGCCTCTGCTAAACAAGCAACTTCTGGCCCTTGTGTCACCTCTCCACTGCCTTCAGATTCTCTCCTGGTAACTCCTTCCCTCACTTTGCTCTTGCTGAAGCCCTTCTCAGCCTGCATCTCTGAATCCTTTCTAAATGAGCCTCTTTTCCCTTCTCTGGACAAGCTGTAGCTCACTTGCTGCCCATTCAACATTTGGGCAGAGAATCAAGACTTACACTTTGTAGCCGGGGGTAACAGCCCTGCCATGTTCAGCTGTCTAAAAGGAAAGGCCCAGCACAGCAGCACCAGTGCAAAAGCACTTGACATGGGCAAGAAGGAAGGACAGCAGCTTCAATATTTAGTCAGCATAGTGCAAATGAGGTGAAACTGCACTCAAGCAGGAGGCTTTTCCAGATATGAGATATGAAATCTATGAAATGCCTGCAGAAACCACTTATCTCATTTTAAAAATTACAAAAAAGAAGGGAAAAGAAGGAGGAAGTTCAGACTCCCAAGCATGTCTCAAAGAGCTCAAAGAGCTGCTCCAAGGAGGAAGAAAAGGCATCCTTATAGCTACATGAAATTCAATATATTCACCTAAGAAGTGTTGCCATCAGCAAGGTAGGAGGCAAAAATCTTCAAGAGATCACCCTTCCAACCTGAAAGTATGTGGCAAATTTCTCAGTTACTTACAAAAGTGGAAAAGAAACAACAACAAAAAAAAAAACAAAACAAAAGCCAACAATGTGGAAGGGAGGAAGGAGGGGAAACAGCTGGATCCCACACAAACAACTGGATCTCTGAGCCAGAAACTGCAGCAGATTGTGTGTTGCAATCTTCCTAGCCAACGATAAGAGCAGCAGTCGGGGCAGGGCAGGAGCCTGCTCCCTGGGTGGGAAGCCGCAGTCACACCAGAGGTTTACACTGCTGTCAGCAAAACACTGACAGCACAAACAGCAGTGCTTCCACCCTCCTTCTCCTCTCCTCCACTTCATAAAAATCGCCTCACTGTAGACAAGATCTGCAAGCCATTTTGGAAAAAAGGCAGAAACAGAATATCCGAGGAAAAGCAAAACTGACTGAAATTGAGACTTCGCATTTTCACTCCGGGAATTTTGTGCACAGAGTAGATGAGTAAATGCAAAATTTTCCAGAAGTACAGAGAGCCTGATGCAGGACCAGTGCAAATCAGAGAGGAGTGTATTCAGCAGACAGCATTCCTCCAGTGCTGATTACATTACCTGTGTGGTCGAGTGAAGGTGGAGTGAATACAGGCATTGTACCTGATAAGAACAGAGCAGCCTTTCTTAGTCACTCAGGCTCTGTAAGCTTTCTTTAAACAAACTGCTCAAGTTAAATCTTGCTGTAATCAAGGAGATGCAGACACAGATCCACGATCAGAATTTTAAAAATAATCCAAGTAGAAGAGCAATACAAGTTAACCTGGACATTAAGGATGGGAAGGAAAGCAAACAACAGCACATACAAAATCTGGAAGTCCAGAAAGCTTCAGCTCAGTGCTGACTCTGCAGCATATCTGCCAACACACAGACAAGCTGCCATTACCTGAAGGCAGCACCAATCTGGGGCTTCCTTGGTGGAGAAGCAGTGAGAAACGATGCCCCAGAGCTGGCAGGGCTGAAGCTTTTAACCATGCCAGCAATTTAGCTGTGAAATGTCTGCCCACAGGTAAGCCAGGCTGAACATGGGGAACCAGACACATGGAACAAAGGCCCAGTTTTGGCATTTATTAGTGGCTCTGACCTAGCAAGCCAAATATAGCACCACTAAGAAAGGAGGTGTCTTAGCTTTTATAACCATGATCCCTGTTTTCCCAGAACCAACAGAAACAAATGGGAAAGCAAGCAAGAAGACTCCTTTTTCATGGGAATATAGCATGCCAGGTAGGACCATAGCATGGGCCACTCTGGCAAAACCAGAAATGTACAGAGTAAAAGTCTTCTGCTAAAATGTGAGAAAGCAAAATGGAAGAGCTTGTGTTGATAGGAGAGTTATCTGTACTTGAGGGTTTGGCACAACACCTTGGAGTCCCACAGTTATGCTGTTAGTGGCAGGGTTTATCAGACTGTTTTGATCACTGGCTGTTCAACAATTTGTAGATGTTTATTATTCAGTCCTCCAGTGCTGAACTGCAAACCACTGGGGTATGTGTACCCAGTTTTGCAAGGGATTATTTATGCCAACAGTTCTGATCTTTCTGCTTCTTTCCCCACCCATCCCAAAAGGGAGAACAGCAGAGATAGCAAAATCTTGCTTTAGGGTTAAAATACCTGCCAATACTTGTTCATGAACTGAAAGCATAAAGAGATCTCTCTGGTATTATTCCTTCAGACATTTCAAGCAAGAGTTTTCAAGGGCTGGCTGTTTTGATCAGAAACAGACACCATCAGTCAATTTTGTATTGTCCTTTGCCTCAGGAGGGTGACAAGACACTGAAGACTTATCTTGCAAGTCACAATAACACAGAACAGATGGGGGAAATTTTTTTTCAGAATCACGTGGATGTATTTACCTTGCAAAATTGCAACCACCTATAAGCAAGTGCAGTGATTAAAGATCACATCAATGCATGTTCTGTTTATCCTGTTTTGTCCAGGCTGTTTAAATGACAGACACACAGAGCTATCAGCATCTCAAGAATCCTGTGGAAATCCCTCTATATGCACCCTGACAGACAGAGAAATGCATCTGAAGCCTTACAATACTAAAAGAGGGGAATATAAATTTTAAACAATATTTCCTCTTAAATCTCTAAAGAGTTGAACTTTACACAGTTCAACTGGGACATCAGGCAAACTGGTGTTAAAGAGCTTAAGTTTTTGTTTCTTACCTCCTCAGGTACAATGATTAAAGGGTATTTGTCCTCTGACAAGAAGTTAAAAATAACCCACACTTTAAATGCATCTTCATCGCTAATCAGCAAAGGATTTTTAGACAGGTTCTTCTTAGCACAGAGAGTCCAGCACATCCTGTTGAATTCAACTTTGTCAAAGTTTCCTTGAACCTAAAGAGAAGAAATTGAAGAACAGCAAATAAATTGATATGCACGAATGGCACAGAATAGCAGATGGACAAAGTTTATCAGGTTACATCATACAAAAAGCAGTGAGAAAATTTTAGTTTGCATGAAATATCAAGGCCCAGGCACTACAGCAACCTAGCCTGATTTCCTGCATGGGGTAAAATAAGGAGTTTCTCTCAGCTAAACTGACATGCAACCTTCAATTTCTGGTTGAGTTAATAACACCCTGAGTCCATGGAAAGGAGGCGACAGTGCACTCTGTGTTTCCTCTAGCACATCGACTTCAAAATCATCCCCAGAACTGTCTTAGTTCCAGCTGCCCTCCTATTGCACTGACTTACTGAGATTTTATGCAGCAAATTTGGCAACCAACATAGCCAAATCCACATGTGGATATGCTAAAAAGGATATTGGAGCAGCAACTGGGAAGGACCTTTAATACGTTTTTTAGTTCACATTAGTCAAACTAACTCTTGAAGAGTATTCATAAACACAGAATAATTTTTTCCTCAAATGCTAATCCACTTAAAAGCTTCTTCTCATGCTTGAAAACCTTCACCTCAATGATAGAAAAATTCTTCTTGTTTTCATTATCCTTTATCATACCTAGCAGCTGCACCTACAGATCTGTGAATTATTTATATAGGCGAGAACTCCAATTTACTGGGGTTTTTTTTAAACCCTCATTTAAGTTATACATTAAATGTATTTATTATCTCCCCACAACTTACCAATGTTATTTCTTTGCCAGAGCTTGATAAAGGTACATTTGGCACTGTAATGGTAGCCCCTTTGAGATTTTGGAAAACACATCTAAGAAGCAGGTTCTTGTACCTCTTGTGGCAATGAGGCCAGTAATGGTCATTGATTTTTTTTATGATAAGCCAAACCACAGATCTCAGATGCTTCAAGAACATCGATGCAAACTGTATGATTTCCTACCCAGTTTGATAAGTGGTCAAATACAGTGACCACACCACAGTGCCTAAGGCAATGACAGCCTTGGGAAGTCGATGAACTGATGTGGGTGGAAGGGAAAAAGAGGGGAAAAAAGATTAAAAACAAAGACGGAAGTAAACAAGAAACCAACGTGATGACAAGAACAGCCTCCAGGCATAAAAGTGAGACTATGAATAAAAACCATAGACTTTGCATGCTTGCAGAGGTCATCAATATGGGTGGAGATGCAAGAGCCTACAGCTGTCCTTTGAAATACGTGGCAGCTGTAGGAGCCAGAGCTGTTACAGCCACAAGTTCAGCACTGGTCTTGTTTGCACAAGAAACATGGAACATTAATGAAACACTGACTAAACAAACAAACACCCTCTGGATGAAGGGCTACAAGTCAGGATTCCTTCTTCTTCGTTCTGTTTGCCAGCACTCCACTCCTTGGCTACTCCTGCCTGTACTTCTTCTGTCTCCTCTGCACTCTGCCCAAGGAATAATGACTTCTTTTCTAGAAGTTCTTTTCCCACCCTGATGGTGAGCAGTTCCACCCTGGAAATGTCCTGGTGGTGCTTGAGTTCTGCTAACACAGCAGAGCAGGACTGCAGCATCTCAGACACTCCTGTCAAAGCCCAGGTCACCTGCAGCACATCCTGCCACCAGGACTGTGCAGCAGTGGAGCAGGAGGTTTCAGAACCATCTTACCACAGGGGAATAGGTCCCACAGTGCCAGAAATCCCACTTCAGACATGTGAGCCTTTTCTTCAGAATCCAGACTTGATTCTGAAATGGACTTTGTAAAGCCCACATGTCATTCAGAACACAGACACTGTTCAGGAATTATTCAGGATAATAATTACATCAGCACACAAGCCCTGGCTCTCCAAAACAACAGTTCCAAAAATATAACAAGCATTGGTAGTGTAACTTGCATTCATGAAGCTGCCTGGAAGATAACCTGAGGTTTGAACAATGTCCTCGTTTGTGCCCACCACTAGGACTCTTCCCTGCTCTAAATAAGCCTGCTGTAAAATATCACCACTGCCATTACTGAAAGGGAAACATTTCCAATTGGTATTTATAGATATACATTGTAAATAACAGAACATACATACCAAAATATGTATGTATTTTAGTAAGTACCCAAGTAAAACAAATTATGAGGACACTATATTGGCAAATGACAGCTCCCTCCTGAAACGGACATTTACAGAACAACACAGGTTTTGTTTCAGATGCAAGAAAATTCCAGATACATCTATCTGCTGAGTAATAAGATGCATAACACTGGAAATCATCAACCATGAAATACTAATTACTTAAATCATTTATTGAAATTATCTATGTGGATAAAGGAAATTAGTTGCAGTGAATGTACCTCATTGAACTACCTTGTCTTTCTTGACAATTGTGCCTTTCTCAGTGATTCCTTGGTTCTATATAAGGAGGCTTTATTGCAGAGTAAGTCAGCACCAAAAGAATACAAAAAATTACAACTGCATTTAAGAGAAGAGCAGAAGTTATTTCCAAAGGTTACAAAGCCTTCTCAATAAAATTCTAAGTCATAGATTAAAAAAACCTCTCTTGAGCCAGTGGCTCTGGCTCGAATCAATTAATTCACCATAAGATGCATGACTGGAAATTGAGAGAACTTCCTGTCTATTATCTATTACTCCTTCTTTAGTAGCTTTGCTTGCTAGAATATACTAACAGCAATTTTTCTGCAATTACCCCATCTAAAATAACAGATTATGCCTTGGAAAAATAAATAAAGAAAGAAGTTTCTTGTTCGCTTTTTTTTGCTTGTTTGTTTTCAACAAAGGAGACACGCAATGAATCGGTGACTTCATCCCACTGCATGCTGTCTTTTGGCACTGATGTAAACTCATCTCTAAAAGAAGTCACAGTCAAGATTTTTCCTGTCCAGAAAGATAGCCTTCTGTCCAATAACTTCACTACTTTTCTTGTTTACAAGCTTTTAGTCAAGATCAAACAACATGAAGTTACAGGTAATTTAATCCTGTTCCTTCACACTTCCATCTTTTAAGATTAAGTGATGATTCAGATATATCAGGCAATCGCTGGAAGCCAGATCAGTATATGAATAAAACAAGAAAGTATACACAGTCATGCTCTTCCCTTTCATACCTACTTACTCACACAGCCAGATCTACCATTTTCAGATAAAAGTGTTACTTAAATGCAATTTTGCCCTTCATTTCCATAACTACTCTCCCTAGAAACACCCTTTAACAACTTTTATATTTCAAAAAGCCATACATATGTATTTTGGGTCTTCTTTATTTAATGGCTTGCTACTGCCTACAAAGAGTATCAACCCACTTTGGTTCAGCCTCTCCCACCGTAATCCTTTGGACAAAATAAATTAAGGCCTTTTCTTTTTTCCCAGAATCTGGGAAAGAAGGCTGCTTGGTCTCCACAGGATCTCAGACAGCCAAGATGTAGCAGAAAGGAGATCACAGCCTCTTAGGGACAAAGCAGGATTCTTCAGCATAAAACAACCAAGACATTAAAGAGGTACCTTTATGTGTACTAAAGGCCAACATCTCCCACACATCAAACAGGACACTCGAGGTGTTTGCCATACTCTTTGGGTATGAGAGAGACACAATCAAGAGAGGCAGAGAAGCTGAGCATAGATATAAGCTCATATCTAGATATAAGCCAGATATAAGCTGCCAGACTGCATTACATATATCACATTTGCCACCACTATTAAGTGAAGGAGCAAACATCAGCAAACGGCTGAGGAGCGTGTACCATCTGCAATTGCTGCATTGGACTTCCCGGCAGTATGCCAGTTCAGGACTTCTTCACACAACAAAAGAGAGCAAACAGCTCTCTATCTCTGCAGGCACAACATCAAAGTTTGAGAGTTTCTGGGGCTGGCCCACAAGTGTACAAGAAATCAGTAGAGTTGCAGCTGATGTTTCCACTATCATGTGAGCTGCTTTTGCTATCCAGCCCAGTACATGAATAGAAGGCAGAAAAAAAGCAGAAAGATCATTGTTCGGAGTTTATGAACTGTCCAACCCAGTGACCACTGGGGAGAGGAGAGGGAGAGGGAGAGGGAGCCCTGCTAGCTTTCCAATGTTTCTCCTGAAACAAGACACAACAGAAGACTGAAGAATGCTCATAGATGAAAGGAAATAACTTGAAAGACAAAAGAAACCTCAGGACATGCCCTAATGCCATCCACTGTAACTCTCTGAAGGGGTCTACTTATTAAAGTACTTTGTGACAAACAGTGAAGATTTTTTACACCTCCTGTTTGCAAAGGAGTCTGTGACAATGTTCTGTTATAGCTGCAGTATGAAGTGGGACAACCTATAGCTCCCAGACACTTTCAGATAAATTCAAGCTGAGGTGCTTTATATTAACATGTTCTGCATGAGCACAGCTTAGGCAAGGGCCAGATGTGACAGGAAATAGAAACCAAGGACAGAAGAGGTAGAGAACAGTGCACCCTTCCATTTTTAAGCACAGGCTCTCCAGAGTAACCACCCAGTGAGGACCCCACACACACACTCCCAACGAGTCTCTTCACACCAGCAGCAGCCTCCTGCATGCACCAGTCACCACAAAGACACTCTTAACAAAAGCTGATACAAGAAAGCACCGAGCAGGAGAATTCAAAACTTACCTTTTCCAAGATGAATTTGTTTAGATAAGGCATGTAACCCTGATTGGAAACTGGTCCTTCGTCATCGTCCCTGAAGTGCTCTTCCAAGGCCACTGGATCATGGGGAACATTTAACACTGTGCACAAGTTGTGAGAAAGGACCTAACGACAGAAGAAAAACCAGTGACACTGCTGTCAGCCTTGTCAGCTCCCTCCACAGCAGACCTGTGACTCCAAAACCATGTGCAAAGTGACACTTCAATGTCACCACAAGTTCTGCCCCACAGAGTTTTGTCAGAAAGCAAAATATAACTAAAAATTCCTGATTTGATGGTTTCAGAGAGTTGCATGTTAGAGAAGCAATGTGGGCACGGAGAGGCCCAGCCCTGGAGAGCTGCAAATGCAGCTACACAAGCTCCCCTTTGTACATATATCCTCATGCAGCAGAAAACCAGGAGAGGCATGCAGGAACACCAGAATAATACTTGCAGAGTGAAGTCAGATAAGTATCAAAACAACCACAAACACCTAGCCTTTGAAATTATAAATATTTATATCTAGTGAAAATGAGTAACAAAGAAAACAACTGAATATGTAGCTTTCATTTACAAACAAAAGACCATTCAGATTAAAGCATTAACTATGGATTTCTCTCATCTGCTTGCTTTTGGGCTGCTTCTCAACATTGACCACATGTTTCAGTTGGCAGAGGAAAGTAATGTTACAGAAAGAGGAAGGGTTTAGGTGTGCTTCTCAAATTTTTATTTTAAAAATCTATTTGCATGAAGCATGTCACGAACCTGACACCCACTAACACTCATGTCTGTTCTTGAGAAATGACCTTCAAGAAGGGACTGCACACTTGACTAATTTTAAGGAAGTGCTGAATTACTGAAAACTAACTGGTAGCCAGCCCATCTCAACTTCTTCGGCCTGAGCTGAGCTTTGCAAGCACAGACCAACACCTCAGAACCAACAGGAAGGCAGAACCTAGGCAGTAATGACTCCTGTGCCACCAGCGCTTCCCAAAAATAGGCAAAACCACCATCCTTCCCTTTGGATGATCACACTGTCTGGAGTCAGGTCAGAGCTGGAACAGGCTGCCCACTGCACCCCAAGCACTGGGGAGCCCTCTCCCTTGTGAGTAAAAAAATTACACAGAAGTAAAACACATCACATCTTTTGAACAGGTATGCTGCCAGTGCTGTTGTTTTTTTTTAATCAACATAGATTGAAGGGTAACTGAATTTTGTGGGTTTTATATAGAATTTTCAAAAACAGACCCAAATGATGCAAAGAGAAAACAATGAAAAAAACAAATGTGCAGAAAACGTATAAGCATGTCTATTTAGGTGAGTAGATTTAAAGTGGTCAAAGATGGAGCAGTTGTAAAAGAAGAAGTGAAAGTCTGAAGTTGTCAAAGCCTCGGAAATCAAACCAAAGCTACACACTTAAAATGTCTGGGCTTTCCCCCACCCACCTGCCCCCCAAGAAAAAAGAAAATGTACATTTACTATTCTGATGCATGAGAAGGAGACAGCAGAACCTAAGTGTTAGTTAGCAGAAAAATATTACAAAGATAGCCCAAGATGTATATTCAGTTCAGAGGAGAATTCCTCTCCACATACTTCAGAAGTTCAATTTGCTTTTAGAAAGTTTTTCCATGAGAAATACATATTTTCTCTGATGTATGCTAACACTAAGGCATTAGAGCTAATAAGGTGTAGAAATTTAAAAACAGTTAAACAACACATCAGCTACAGCACAGAAAAAGCTGCACTTCCCAGAGCAGCAAAAGAGCATTTAGAAGTTACCGCATTTCGTACTACTCTCCATCAGCAGAACATTTCACTTCAATCCATCCTTGTCTCTACCCACCACATCAGATCAAGTATTTGAGTCCATGTGATGGGGTTGGGGGAATGTACTATCATGTGTGTTTCCCTTTCTGTTTAAGGCTTCTGCTGTTATTTATAGAAGCCTGAGGGATTCTTGAATTTCTGAGAGAGAGATGATCACTGTTTTCCAACCACACTGTAGTTGCTAATACTGTAACTACAAAAATACTTAGCTAATAAAAATATTCTAAAAGCATGACTGACTTCAGCTTATTACTAAAGTCAATAAAAAATCCAAATAAAATACTTTCTTATCATATCCTTTCTACATATTTGCCTTCTCTTATTTTTGGTGTTCTTGCTGTGCTTGGGCTGTCAGAAACCTAGGTGGTTTCCACATCAAGTGACCAACTTACCAGGAAAGAATTCCACTTTCAATGATTTTCTAAAACCTGCCTTATCTCCATCTCTCTGGTGCCCAGTGCTTTCTTTTCATAACTCAGGAAATTCCTTGGCGCCTGCCAAAGCCTGCCGTTCTCTAACATGGCCAAGTGCCAGCTGAATTCTTCACTGGCAGGGTAAGCCAGAAAAATTCTGCCCTGAGGTCTCCTTTGGTTTGGTTTTGTTCTCTCAAATCACATTACCTGGACCAGAAGATACTCTATGTTAATCAACAATTTAAAATTTAAAAAAAAAACAAACCAACAACAAGTAGCTAAGCACTACATTAACTGGGGTACAAAAAAATCACCTTGCCTTGCAGAAGTTACATCAACCATGAGGAAGTTTTGCATCAGTCAGGATTATTCCCCCACATGGTTGCTAGGCAGCTTTCTCCTTCCACATTTAACAGGCTCTGGATGCCACGTTTAACAGTTTACCTTCATGCCAAAGCCAACTCCTGCCCCAGCCAGAGACTTATCTCTGCTGCAGCTCCTGGGTACAGTGGGGGTCCCCAAACTGGGTCTGAGACAGCACCAGCAGCCTGCACAGGATTTATGACATCAATGCACTCTGGGTACAACATCTTTATTTTCAGGAAAAGTTTTGTACGAAAGATGCCTGGTGGCATCTCATCTTTTCCTGGGAACACTGAAGATGTCCTGTTCCAAACACAAATACAAGCAAGCTGAACACCAAAGATCATGACACACTTTGGATTTACTTTATTTATGCCGTTTCATGCTGCTTTACCTTCAGCTATACTCTGCCAGAGCTACTCCCCTCTTGAGTTCCCATTTTCCAAAACTTTCAGCACGTGTTGAATTGTTACCATCTGAGTAGTTTCATTTAACCATGTCCATAAAAGCGATCTGCAATTCAACAGGGAGAGGGAGGATCTGCTACACTACTTACTGCACAGTGACAAAAATTTGGCCCAGATGACAGCGGGAGCATTACCAGGGCAAACTAATCCTGCAGCAGCTATTGTCAGCTTCTTGGTAGTTTTCTCTTTTTCTTTTCCATCTTTCAGGGGGTCTTCCCACTCCCCGTCTCTTTTTCAGATTTTTAAAATGTTGGCATCCCAGATCCCGACAGCTCCATTCAGTGGCTTTGTGTGAATCCATTCCAAGACATTCTTGGCTCATCTCTCCCTAACATCCATGTCAGCAGCCAGCCAGCCAGCCAAAATAAGGCTACTCACAAGCACTTTCCCTTTTTCTTTTATGACCAGTGCTAAAGTAGCATCACATAAGCCCCTTGTCACAAGAACCAGGTCTTTTCATCCAGGGTACATCAAGGCACACACACCATATCTTGCATCATCACATCCCCAAGGTACAGCTCCCTTATCCACTCAGGCAGCACATACTCCATCTGCAGCCCCATTATTTGATGTTGGGGTTACTGCAGCAGCCTCTTTGCCAGCTGGACGAGTGTATTCCAGTCCAGCCTCCACCAGCCCAGGTTCCTGACACTTGTGCCCTTCACCCACATCAGCTCCCAATCCTTCTTCATTCATTCCTTTCACCCCTGGGAACTTGCACACCCCTCATCAGCATTTTCAGCAACCTCACCCTTCCTTTTGCCTTCATTATCTGCACAATTCCCCTCTGCCTCCAGTCAATGCTTTGGCATCTGCCAAAGGTGCCAAGGGAATTGCTTTCTGTCCTGGGGCTCCCAGCCCATAGGAAGAGCTCCTTGTAAACATACTCCACGTACTTTTCTTCCACATTTTCCCTGAAACCAGCTGACAGAACAGAATCACAGAATCCATTAGGCTGAAAAAGATCTCTGAGATCATCAAGTCCAACCTGTGACCAAACACCACCATGTCAACCAGCCCATGGCACTGAGTGCCATGTCCAGTCTTTCCTTAAACACCTACAGGGACTCCATCACCTCCCTGGGCAGCCCATTCCAGTATCTAATCAGCCCCTCTGTGAGAAGATTCTTTCTAATGTCCAACCTGAACATCCTCTGGTGCAGCCTAAGCTTTTGTCCTCTTGCTGGTTGCCTGGAAGAAAAGACCAAACCGCCCTACAAGAGAGGTACAAGCTCTCCTCAGGCAGTCGTAGAGTGATAAGGTCTCTCCTGAGTCTCCTTCTCCCCAGGCTAAACACCCCCAGCTCCCTCAGCTGCCCCTCACAGAACCTGTGCTCCAGACATTTTATCACCTTTGTTACCCTTCTCTGGACTTGCTCCAGTCCCTCAACGTCCTTCCTAAACTAAAAGGCCAGAACTGGACACAGCACTTGAGATGTGGCCTCACCAGTGCCTGGTGCAGGGGACAATCTCTGCCCTGCTCCTGCTGGCCACACTATTGCTCATCCAGGCCAGGATGCCACTGGACACCTGGGCTCAGGCTGGCTCAAGGTTAAACAGGCTGCATCCAGCGGGAGCTGCTCCTCCCAAGCACAGTGTCATGGCCCCATCATCTCCTCATGCTCCCTGTTTTAGTCCCCAGGCTGCCTGCACTTTCCTGGCAGAACAGCACCCCTCCTCACACCTCACTGCCAGGATTGCTCGTGGCTACCCCAATACACACTCCAAGCCCCGTGGACAGCAGCAGAGAGCAGAGCAGACCCTGTTCCTGTGAGTCACGGTGACTAATTTCCTAAATTTCCTACTGCCCTCCACCGCTGCACAAAGCCGATTGTCCGGCCAGGGTCCTGCCCACTCGGCGCAGGCTCCCAACCCTGCCCCTGCCTCCCTACATTGTTCAAGGTCTTCCTCTCTCCTCAGACCATCCCTCTGACCCCTGATTATACCATTCTTCCTCTTCCCACAGGCCACCGACTTCACATTTAGGGGAAAGGCAAAGCAAAGGTACAAAAAGCCTCGAACACCCCAGATATGAGACCAATATAAATCTTCTAAGTAGCTTTGGTCACCCAAAGTCATAATGAGACAGTATTTTCACATGTGGCTCACCATCCACATTTGCAGATAGCATCCAGGAATCCAAGACCTCAAGGCTTAGAAAATACACTCCAATGCAGCATATAAAACAAAACAAGAACACCAAAATAAACACACTGCCAAAGCAGAGACGAGTCACAAAGCAATGTGTGGAAGAGCTTCCAGAGAGAGTGTAAAAACTAATTGGTGGATTTTTCCAAGATCCAATTATACATACACACTACAAGCAGTTTTGCCAGCTGTCAAATGGAACTATATTTAAAATTACAGTGTTTCCAGATCCAGATGAAAAGCAGACTTAAAGCTGGCACCTTGGAGAAACTTCTAAAACAAGTTAATTTTGAAGTTGCAGACTGTAATAAAGATGAACTTGGATCTAAGTGTAGGAAAGGAAGTAATTTGCATGCAGCTTGTGCTGGAATGGCAGCAGCAGCTGTAACTGTGTACACAGAAATTACACCTGAGCCTTGCTGTATCAGTGTTTGAATGTGCCAAAACACACACTGGCAAAACAATGACTGTGTCCAGCTTTAAAGCTGTAATTTAAGAGCAGAATACACAAATGTTTCTGCTGATGTAGAAAAAAAGAGCTGCAGCCAGCATTACAGTAAAACTTCTGAAGACTGCCAGTTGAAGAAAAGTAGAAAACCCCAAGCAAACAAACAAACAAACAAATCAGTGCATATTGGGAGAAGACAAGATTCAAAATTACACAGAGGACTGATTTGACTGATTTGCCTCCTCTCTCAGCAGCTCAGAACATACACAAAAGATACAAATATCTCATGGCATCCTTACTATTCCAAGCAGTCCCTTTCTGCCCTCAAGCATTTGCTGTTTCTCCAGACCCAAACTGATTCACCTCCATTCATCTGCCCCAGATCTACTGAAAACAAATGTGTGATGCAAGTCCTTCACAGTAGGGCCTCAACCACACAACACACATACACATTTGTTTTTCTCATAGTATTTAAGGTTAATTATTTATTTTTATGGAAGGATCAAAGGTCACTTCTAGGCAGAGTAACTAGAAATCACTCCCTTTAACAACTAAACGTATTTTCCATAAGAATTTCCCTGCAACGTGATGGCACCACCTTATACTGGATTACACAAACCAAAGACACATTGCCAGTAACTTTCCTTACTGAGAAGGGAGGAGTTCAGCAGGTTACAACACTGCCATTCTCACAAAACAAATAGGTTTTTATCATTTTTTTAAAAAACTAGCAGTTCCACTAAATTATTAAGCACATTTTTCTAACGTCACAGATCTCTACTAACCTGTTGATCTCCAAGCATCACCTCTCCATCTTACAGGAGTGCTGTATCTTCCTCATGATGATGAAAAACACTTCATTGTGAAATACCTTCTCAGGACAATGTAGCCCTATCTCTATCATATAAGAACTTCTCTTTTGCTGTCCTGCCTGCCCTTTTTAACCATGTGGGGCTACTACCACCCTGCACACCTTTTCTCTCCAGCAGAACTATCAGTGAGACTTTTTGTGGTAAATGCTGAATGTGGTGTCAATGTAAGAATACTCTCTACTCCTTCCTGTAGCTCCAGAAAACTAATTCTTGGTGGCCACAGGAGAAGGTGCCAACCTCATTTCAGACCTGTTGCTGCACTCCCAGATTCTCCACCTGACACTTCCCACAGGAGCCTTTATGTCACAGACAGAACTGCACAAACACACGAAGCCCAGCTCTTCTGGATGACACTATATCAGTCCACCAGACACCGGGAGTTTCTTTAGCCATGTCATTCAGCCCAGCACCTGTGGACCACAAGAGGTTGCACACATTTCCAGCTCGGGTTCACAGCCAGGTCGGGCGTCTCGCCCAAATCCTGCTCCGCGGTCACTTCTGGCCAAGTTCAGCTCTAACTCACAGCCCCATCACCCCAGCAGAAGAAAAGGAGAAGAGGAACAGGCTGCTTGCAGCACGCTGCCAGGTCCGGACCCACATTACATAATGCTAAAAATAAAGTCCATGAGTGACCCGGCACGCATGGAAATGCCACCCACAGCACGGCCATTGTCGCTGGTGGAGTTAACCCCACAAAACCTCGCCTAATTTCTGCGGCCCACGCAGCCCCAGCACCCAGCACAAGGAGCCACAGTCTCCAATATCAACAGGTGTTGCGTTCTTTTTCAAAATATTTATTTAGCCAGATTCCTGCTATTATTCCCAGGCCAAGACGGTCCCATAAAGCAGGGCCAAGATGGAACTGGATTCAGCGAGCTGCCTGAGAGCTCTTTTAAGAGCACAAACACTACTTCAGCGTATAAGCTAGGGAAAGAATGGCACAGTTGGAGCCTCTTGACTAATTCTCCTGTTTATATCCAAATAAGAGAGCACTGTGGAACCTCTCTCTCCCCTTGGCAAGCTGTGAATTTCACTTGGATGAAGCCAACCCCTATAGATGGGACCTTGTGGCTACCCCACAAAAGATTTTGGCCAGAAAGGGTAGCAAGGACATGCGGTTGAAAGCAGACCAGAAGCACAACAAGGGTTTGTGCACTGACATCTCGGGGAGGACGGAGCGCCTGCCTGGGCAGAATGAAAATCAGCCTGCCCGGGCTCCGGGACGGGTCCGCGCAGCCTCCCGCGGGACGGAGGCAGCCGGGGCCCGCAGGGACAGCGATGGGGTGGGGACAACGCGATTTACAGCGCCCAGCAGAGCCCCGAGAGCGAGTGCCCGTGTGCCCCCGAGGCGGCCGCCCCAGCCCGCGCTCCGTGCCCGCGCTGTCAGCGCTCGGCCCCTCGCCCCCCGCCGGGCCCGCCGCCCCCCGCTTGCCTTGAGTTGGGACTTGGAGACCTTCCCGCTGCGGTCGAGGTCGAGGGCGGTGAAGGCGTGCCAGATGGACTTGAGCAGCTCCTCCTTGAGCCCCACCATGGCCGGCCCGCTCCCGGCCCGCTCTCCGCCGCTGTGGCCCGGCCTGCGCTGCCCCGGGGGCGCGGCCCGGCCCCGCTGGCACCGCCCCGGCAGCCACGTCCCGCCCCGGCGGCGGCGGAGCCCCCTCAGCGCCGCCCGGGCCGCAGCGCCGTGCTGGTCGGCCTGTGCTGCTCCGGCCTGCGGAGCTTGCTCGCCCAGCGCAGGTCTGCCTTTTCTTCTTAATGGGAAATGCACGCGCCGAAATGGAAAAGTGCGGGATTTTGCCCCTCTCGGTTTGTTTGATGGCTCGCTGTAACGTGGATGAATAAATTATCGTTTGTCACTTCACTGTTCTTCACCGCGGTTAAAACACCATTTTCACCTTAGTTGAGTTAGTAAATAAAACAGTCTTGTCACTGTGATGTGCTACTGGATAGATAAAGTAAGCACTATACAGTAATGAAAGCTGTCCTGAATATATCAGTGAGCCTGATACTTTTCTATATTTGCAAGTAATTCCACCCTAGAAAATGGTGGGTTTTTGAAGAACAGGAATACAGATGAGGCTGTGAATGGAATTTATGAGAGTCTCAGGTCCAGTGTTCCCAGCAGGATATACGCCTCACACTGAGGAGAGCAGCTTTCGTCTTGGAATGTGTCTGAAATGCAGCTTGGAATGAAGGCTGCACACAGCTGGAGAGTGCAGTGCAATCCCAATGCAGAAAGAGCTGAAAAATCTCCTACCTCCAGAGCAAAAGGCATACAAATCACGATTGAGAGGAGGGAGCTGTGTTCTAGGAAGTTTTTTTGAGAGTTTTTGGGTGTTTGGGGTGTGTTTTTTGTGTTAAGTCCTCTTTAATGCTGGGGTTGGGAATAAGCTGTGGGTGAGGGCAGCAGCTGTGCAAGGACTTCAACTGAGATTATGAAAATAAAATACATTATGCATAATTTCTTCTGCATGTTGTAGGAAAAGCAAATTTTTATTTATTATGTCTTTACTGTGATCTCAGTGGCCCTTTTCCCATGTATGGAGTCCCTATTTTTTTGGCTAAGTGGTGTGTTGGTCAGTCTACTTAGCCAAAAATACCTCTTCAGACTGGCTTTGGGGAGAGAAAGTGTGGAATGGCCTTTTTCTTCATCTTGATGGATGTCTTCTGCATTTCAGTCTGAACAGCAAATGCCATAAGTCATGTCAGCAACACAGCCAGGATCCAAACCCCAAATGCACTGAAGCCCTAGGCCCAAATAGGAGCCATGCACTGGGACCATCTCTGTGAGCTTATTTTGCAGAAAAGGACAACGAGGGAGAAGAAGTGAGGGATGATGGGTATGGTCTTAGAAGGTACAAAACTCTTTAACACTAATTGACTGACAGAGGCTGAGAAATAAGACTCCTGCATGCACTATTTCCTGCAATTGATAGAAAAGCTCACAATTTTCTGTGAGTCTGTAACCCATATACATTGCTTGAAACACTGTGACTGTCACAGAACACAGCCCATGATCACTGGATTTCATGCAGAACCATTAAGATCCCAAACTCAAGACACATAACAAACAGCAGGGGGAAAAGTTCGTTTTTGCCCAGTTTTAATCTTCAGTCAATTACATCATCAGAACAAAAATAGCACTCCAAGTGAAATAGTTCTTGCAGGTACAATTTCACAACTTCTTTGTACCAGGTGGTGCTGGTTGATTGTGATTCCAGTAAGAAAAGCACTCAGATTCTAAAGTGTCACTTAAAACACCATTTATTGCAGCCAACATTATAACGGAGAGAACAGTGCAGATAGCCTCACATTCCTTCAGGAGCCCTGGGCTGTCCAGCACCCACCTGTGCAGCAACTCACGCAGATCCTGCCCATGGAAAACTTACACCATTTTGGTCATTCAAGTAATTGCAGGATTTGTGTATTTGTGTACAAGGAAACAGCTCTATTCATTGTCTAGGGCCAAACAGAAAGGATGTTCACACCAGAACCCATTGCTGCCATTTTCAGATAGAGTGCAGGGCCAGGAGCAGGGCACATGAGCAAAGTCCACTGTGGAAAGTAATTCTAATTCTCATGGGTGATAAATCATAAGACTGGTTTTCTGAATTGATGGAGACTAGAATCATCCATAAATTTCTGGTAATTTTTATTCTTTAGGGATCTTCTAGAGATGTTATAGTCTCCCAGTAGCACAGTCAATTGCCAAACACAACCTGCCCTTACTCACTGAGCATACCCTAAGGGCCTTTTCCCCCTCCTTTTTCCTAACCCTTTGCTCCATAATTTATTCAGGACTTTGGAATCCACAAATAATTATTTATGCTCTTTCCTTAAGATGGATACTCTGAACTATATGATTAACATAAAAGATTATTTTGATTAAGTTTCCTAATTAATCATATTTGCTAACATTATAGCTGTTACTATTCCCAGAAATATGTCATTTTAAAATACATTAGCATTTCTCCAATTAGAACACAACTATTCCACTTAAGAAGGAAAGAAACAACTTTTACATGTGCAGATAAGTTGGTAACTGAGCACCCACAAGGTCACCAGTAAACACAGAACACCCTTACTAAAGTGCATTAAAATACAGTTAGATTCTGTGAAAAGTCACTGAAGAGAAGCAATTGCTGTAGTTCCCACATGAATCTTCTAATGGCACTGACTTAATCTCTGCTTTCAACAGAGTTCAGTGATTTTTTAAATTTTTGTTAAAAACAATAGAGTGGAAAAACAAAATCAAAATAAAATACCCCACAAATTGTAGAAAACAACAAAACTCCACCACACCCACACATATAAAAACCAACCAACCAACAACAAAAAAACAACCACACAAAAAAAAACTTCCACAGAAAAACCCACTAAAACCCTGTGTGTTGCCTTTGATTTTCTCTTCATTCTTTTTGCTGGCTTCTGCTCCTCCTGATTTAAATGACATGTTAAAATCCTTTGCCAGAACAGGATTTGTTTTCCACTCAGAACATAAATAGTCCCATTCAAGTCACTAGGTTAGCAGTCCATGCTTAAATGTTTCATTAAAGTGAGTGGTTTATACAAGTTTCAGCTGCTCCAGCACTTGGGAGGTTAATCAAGAGAATCATGCATAAACCTAGTACATGATTTTATATACTCATATTTAAATCCTCACTGTTTTTGTAAGCTTGAACTAACTGAGCAAATCCAGTTAAATAAAGTTCATAAGCAGACAAACTTGCTGTGGAACAAAACCTTTGTTTTTTATGCTTACCCAAAATAGCTTTAACACAGTTACGGGACTAACTGCATCCACACCCGAAGTGTGAGTTATTTTAAGCAACCCTTCTATTTTGGTATGCTAATCTGGATCTTTGCTTATCAAAGACTTTACATTCTGAACCTTTGAAGATAGGATTGACAGGTAATCCATTAAACATTAATTAACAACAATCCCACTTAACCAAGAAACC
This sequence comes from Sialia sialis, assembly GCA_009812075.1. Lineage (NCBI taxonomy): Eukaryota > Metazoa > Chordata > Aves > Passeriformes > Turdidae > Sialia > Sialia sialis. The sequence continues at coordinate 37,149,728 of VRYO01001269.1, read as the reverse complement.
CTTGATAGTACTACATAAATGTTAAATTGCTTGCATGGTACAAAAGCAAATTCTGATGCAACTTCACATACTTCTGCTTTTCCTGAAAGTTGTCTGAGAGCTCAGCAACTTCATTTAAAGTCCGTGCTTATTCTAATTTTGTTTCCTCACCACAGTTAAAAACATGACTGAGGGGAGGGAAAACTGGCTGTGTCTCACAGAGTGACTCACAGTTTCAGGAAAGAGCTTTAGTTAGACCCTGCTGAGGCTCAGCCTTGAGGGGTCAATCACTCTTCTCTTGGTCCTCTTTGCAGAAGCTTAATTACTCCTTGTTAGCCAAATAATAAGTATTTGTCAGGGAAGTTCTAACCAGAGGAAAGATTACGCACTTGAACCGTTACTAATTTTGTTTTATGCCACTGAGTCAGTTAAACTGACATCAAGGAAAGAATTCCGGCACTTCAGTTTTCTGCTCTTTGTTAGCCCAGGGAAAATCTTCCCAACCTTGGCTGGAACAGTCATTTTCATTCTCCACAGGAAAACTAAATAAGGAAGCAAATAGAAATTGAAGACCATTAAGCCAACTTTGCAGCAAACTGTGTTTCCAATATCTGCCACTTCACAGAAAAGTTTGGGGAGAAAATAAAACTGAAGCAGATGCTAGTGTTTATTATCAATGTGTTAGTTTCTGAATAGACTACTCCTGCCATAAAACATCTCAAGGAAACGTTGGGGGAGAGTGTAAAAAGCAGTAAGTATATTTGACATCATAGCATGACCCAATCCTCAAGCCATCTGAGGAATTTGTCTTTTCTGTTACTTTAAAATACTTCAGTAGTTTTAGGTGAAACTGGAAGCAGCATTAAGTGCTGAATCAGAATGGCAGTTTAGTCTCTCCTACAAAAAAAAAAAAACCAAGGAATTTTCCATTCCCTTCTAAGACTTTCAGAGCAATCTTTAAAGGGATTACAGCAAGGCGCATGTATTTCACTATCATTTTGTACTATTTATACACACGTGCACAATACGTGCATTTTTTATTTAAACTTAAGAAAACAAACATAATGCAGGGGTAAAACGTCAGGTTGCCTTTCAGTTCCTCCCTGGTAACACAACTTATTCTACCCTTTCAGCTGGTGTTTCTCACCAAGTTACAGGATTCACCATAGAGAACACAGTACCACAGACACCTTGCCTGCAGAGAGGAAGAAATTCAGTCCCATGTGTGCTGCAGCAACCATCTGATACCATTTTTTGGGATGGAAACTGGAAAGAGCCAATGGAAAAAACCATTTAAGCAGAGTTAATATAGAAGACAGTCAGTCAGAATCATAGAATCTTTGGGATGGGAAAAGAACTCCAGTGTCAATTGAGACTCCCTGTTAACCCAGCACTGCCATGTTCACCTCTAAACCATTTCCCTCAGTGCCACATCCACAGATTTTTGACTTCCGGGGATAGTGGTTCCACCATTTCCCTGGGCAACCTGTTCCAATGCCTAACAACCTTTTCAGTGAAGAAATTTTTCCTAAACCTCCCCTGGAGCAGCTTAAGGCCACGTCCTCTCATCTTCCACTGTTACCTGGGAGAAGAGACTGAGCCCCAGCTGGCCACGGCGTCCTTTAAAGCGGTTGCAGAGAGCAGTAAGGTCTCCCCTGAGCTTTTTTCCTCCAGGCTAATCACCCCCAGCTCCCTCAGCTGCTCCTCACAGAACTGGACACAGCCCTGGAGGTGAGGCCTCACCAGTGCCCAGTTGAGGGGGACAATCCCTGCCCTGGCTCTGCTAGCCACACTATTGATGACACCCTTGGCCACCTGGGCACACTGTGGCTCATGTTCAGCCCCTGCTGACCAGCACCCCCAAGTCCTGTTCCCCTGAGCAGCTTCTGCAGCTGTTCTGCCCACAGCCTGTGGGCCTGCCCGGGGTTGTTACGACCCAAGGGCAGGATCTGTCACTTCATCTTGTTGAACCTTCTACAATGGCCTTGGCCCATCAATCCAGCCTTGACTCAAAGTCTACAACATCAAAAGGAGTTTAAAATCCCATCTGCTAAGGCATGGATCAAATATATGGTGAGATTCTGCCCTGAACATCTTCAGTAGATGAGAATGAAAAGAGGCAAGAGCTGCAGAGGCAAAAACATCACCTTAGATTGGTGAGACTACTAAAGGTTGGAAATAGCAGGTGTTTCTCCTACCCCTGTTCCTATCCTGCAAAACTTTGCCTAAAATACTTTTATTAGTGGTGCTTTCTGCTGTCTGTAAATCATGAGATGGACAAGATCTTCTCCATCAAGATGCAGGCTGAACATGTAAATCCTTCCTGTGCTTAAATTCAGCAACACCAGCAGGTTTTATGTCCATTATCCCACCTGTCTGGCACCAGCTTGAGGGATACACAGAATATCATTAATCAGTCAGACCACTTATCTGCTTTCATCTTGAGTCAAACAGAAATCACTTTAGACCAGCATGGTAATTCAGGTGTCGTGCTGAATGTTCGTATTGTGTATTGCAAGGCAGTCAAATGACTGACAAAAGGAAGATCTTTGAAACCAGTGCTTCAGCTTTTCAAGACTATCCAGAACCTCAAGTTCATTTTAAGGCATGCACAACCTCAGATCTCTGAGCAACATATTAAACAATAATAAATTGCTTCCTGTTTAATTAGGCACAGCAATATTCTCTCCTCAGGGCACCTCCCTTTCCCTTAACCCAATCCCATTATACTTTGGAAAGATAGAATCTTCATCCAATTCCAATTCTCAGACAACTCTCCTGAGAGCTGTCCTGCCCAATTTCCTCCTGCTTTCTCTGTGCCATGTTTCTGGAGCTGAGAACTTTCTGTCAGCTCCGCAGCACTCCCTCAGAGGGTTCCAGGCTTCCCTGGAGGAAGGGAGGGCTCAGCCCTGATTTGACTCTGCTGGCACCTTTAGACCCAGGTCCTCAAGCCCAGTTGCAGCAGGGAAATCTGTAGGTAGCACATACAGAGGTTTATTAAACATATGCACACGTTACACACCAAACCACATATACAGACACATCATGAGGGTGCCTTTCCAAGCCTGCACAGCCAAAGGGGTGAATGGGGATGGACAAATTCAAGGATGCTTACCTGAGCTACAGCTGGCAAGAATGCTGCTACTGCTGCCAAACAGCACAACACCTTCTAACAATCAGGGTCCAGTGTCATACCAGCACACAAACACTTCAAAGACAAAAATTCAGTGCTCAGTTAACAACTTTGTCCAGCAGGTGTTGCTGGAGACTACAAAACAGGCAAGGTCCAGCTGGCCAGCTTTTGGGAGGGTGTCAAACAGGTGCTGCCCTGCCCCAGATCAGCAAGGACAGGGTGCCCAAGTATTCTTCTATTTGTGAAACTTTTCAACGTTATGAAGTAATGCAAGCTGGGACATTGAAATCCTGTCTTGGAATATATGAGCAGTGCCTAACTCCATTTCTAAGTGGAGATAAAACTTAACTGTGGCTTCCAAAATAAGCCAACTCCACAGTAAGATTTCAGGTTCCACATTTTAATAATTCAGAGCCATTCCAGCTAATAGGGCAACAGGATACTTGGAAACTGAAAAACGAACCAAACAAAAAACACTAAAAAGCCCTGGACAACTGTTGTGTGGATACCTTACCAAAAACACCAAACAACCATAGAAAAATTATCTCCAATTGTATTTTGACATTGATGACATAAACAGAATTTCATGTAGTATTTGAACACCAGATGTGATTCAGTATTTTTTTAAGTATACAATTTATGATTCTATTCAATGGTTTAGCCTGCAAACCCATCAGTATTTCTACAGAAAATGGAAAGGTTTGAATTGCAAGATGAATTATCCAAATAGTGAATCAGTCCTTGATACCTGAAATCCATTTGTCAGTCTTAAATGGTGTCGTGTCTCTACAGGAAACTGAGTCTGCAGGAGCTTCAGTCTATCACATCACCCACTTTTTGGTCAGAAGATGCAGAAAGACTGAGCAAGACCAAGCAGGTAGTGTTGTCCAGTAATGCATCATGAGAAGATTGAGAAGACAAAGGAGCAGACAAATGTCTAGAGGAGGTAGGATACAAAATATCTGCTTTCAAGCTTTTTTACATTCACTTTGAGTTCTTCATGAAGTCATGTAGTCGTCAAAAAAGTTCTTTGGAAATTTAAGCTAGATGAATTCAGGAGAAATATGGTTAAACATTAAATGTAGCTGTTTCAAAGAACACATTTGCCACTCAACTCAAGTGCTCACTTTTTAAATTCAAATAAATTCCTCTTCAGGTGCTGAATCTCAACTAATATCCAACTCTACTTTAGGTGAGAGGTGAGAAGCTTCTATTTCCACCTGCAAAGGCAACTTGCTCCACTACAGCAAGTTTGGTCCAAATCTTGTTTTTGTAATAATTTGTAAACTACGAAAATTACTGTAAGATTGTTCCTATTAAGAAAAAGAACCCCCCCTTCAATATCAGTAAACATAGATACCACTTCTTACTCAGTAAACATCTGAGTCATGAATCACTGGATGCTGGGAAAATTAATGGGAAGCATTAACACACACTTCCCAAATTCTCTGCTCCTTCCCACTAGCCATTGTTGTAGCCAGGATTCACTGCCTCACCATTTCCATCAGAAAGACTCATGAAAACTTGAGATAAAATTTCACAATTCTTACTGCTCCCATACACTTTAGAACCCTGAAATGCCTTTTTAACTATCATCCTTGGCACACAGGAAGAAGTTAAAATGTCTAAAGTCACTCCAGCTCTATGGTTTAAGCAAGGCGTCCCTTCAGTGGCACACAAAACCTGTGACCAGCACTAGAATAGATCCACAAGAATTCTTTAGGTTGGAAAACACCCTTAAGATCATGGAATCCAACTGATGCTGTAACCCAGCACTGCCAAGTACACCACTCCACCTTTTCCCAAGTTCCATGTCCACACAACTTTTTAATAACCCCAGGAATGGTGACACCACTTCCCTGGGCAGCCTATTCCAATGCTTGACAACTGTTTCACTGAAGAAATGGTTCCTAATATCCCATCTAAAGCTCCCCTGGCACAACTTGAAGAGTTTCATTACTTGGGAAAAGAAGCCAACCCCACCAGGCTATAATCTCTCTCCAGGCAGTTGTTGAGAGTGATAAAGTCTCTCCTGAGCCTCTTTCTCCAGGCTAAACATTCCCAGCTGCTCCTCACAGGATTTTGCTCCAGACCCTTCCCCAATTCTGTTGCCCTTCTCTGGACTCTCCAGCCCTTCAGTGTCTGCCATGCAGTGATGGGCCCAGAACTGGACACAGCACTTGAGGTGCTCAGCACAGAGGGGCAGTCACAGCCCTGGTCCTGACACACTCACTATTGCTGATCCAGGCCAGGATGGCATTGGCCACCTTGGCCAGTTGGCTCATGTTCAGCCTGTGTTGCAGCACGCCCAGGTCCTTTCCAGCCACTCCTTCCCTGCCTGGGGTTGTTGTGACCCAGGGGCAGGATCTGGCACTTGGCCTTGTTGAACCCCCTGCAGCTGTATCCTCAGCCCATTGCTGAGCCTATCCAGATCCCTCTGCAGAGCCTTCCTGCCCTCCAACAGATCATCACTCCTGCCCTTGGTGTCACCTGCAAACTGCGGGAACCTTCGCTCCTCTCACCCAGAGCACTGATAAAGACATTAAAGGCTGGGCCCCAAAGCAAACCCCGAGGCTTCCAGCAGGATATAGCTCCATCACCTCCCTGGGCCCAGCAATCCAGGCACTTCTTTACCCAGCCAGGAGCACAGCTGTCCAAGCCCCCAGCACAGCTTGTTTGCACAGCAAAGCCTCTACTGCTGTTACAGGCCTCCAAAAATGCACCACGAGCAGCACAGAACTGTAATGGGTACCACAGTTTTTTACACTGTAGAGAAAGGCTTAATTCACTGATCACTCACCAATTGGTGTATCTGACTTTATAAGTATGCCTAAACATCTCAATATAGATGAACATTGTAACACCGCAACAAAACCATAAATTTTTAAAACTGCATATTCAGTTATCAGTAAAATATTACTATTTGTATACCTTAAACCAAAACTCTAAATTTCACTATCATATGAGTAGAACTGAGAACTGTTAGTTATTTTCTGCTAATTGCAAAGCGGAATTTTATGAGTCCATGGAATTCAGACACAGCTTGAGTCACCTGCAGCTCTAATACAAGGTAAAAACCCTCACTGTAGACTGATCTATTAAGCATTTACTTTCTTTATTCTTTACATGTGCCTCCATGCCACAGAACATGCTATTTTTGTATTCCTGAAATATTCCAATTCCTCCCAGTGGTTTTCTTCCCAACTTCTCAATCTGCAGCTCTTCCCACTCTCAGCAGTTTGTGCATTTTTCCCCCTTACCTCAGACCCAGCTATTTCTTCACTTAGTTTCTATTCCTCCACCATTACTCATGGGTTCCACTTCTTCCAGGGGTTTCATCATCCCTGAGTCTGCTATGGACACTAACATATGGACTAGGAACCTTCTCTCCTAACCATCAGCAAGTGCCTTATCTCACTCAGTCCCACTCCTACGACAGGGAATCAAAAGCTTTAAGATTGAGTGGGAAGCAGATCTCATCAGTACTTGCCATAGTATATTCCCAACTCAGTATTTTATTTCTGTAACTATAAAATTAAATAAGTGTTACACAATAGTAAACAAAGAGAACTTTTAACTTTAATATTCAAATTCAACACTATAAGAACAAATAGAGCACAAAAGGGAAACATTTTTTTAAGTAAAATGAATGAAGAGACAAGCCAATAATCAGAACAGTTCTTCTGTCAGCCTAGGGTGGTTCCATGGCCACATTCTATTCCACATTTTGGAACTTCAAACTGAATAGTTAAGCTGTGTCTGTTGGCATCCCAGACTGCAGTTTCTGTATAGTACACTATAAGCATGATCAAACTTATGTACATAAACAATGAAAAACAACCTGAACACACTAAACAACTATTTACAAGTATTCCAACACAAAAAAACCAAACATACAATAGCCTCAAGAATGGGCAATTGAAGAAAATATGAACATTCAGAGAACCTTATTAGAAAGAAGAACAAAACATCAATAGCAAAGACATTAACAATTGCACTACACTAATACAGAGTCCAAAATATTAAATTGGTGCATTTTTTCACAATGCACTAGCTTTCAGAGAAAAATGCTGCCTTCACTAAAATGCAGCTTACATTTGTTTCACTTAATTGCTTTAACAAGAAGCCTATTAACACAATAATGATTGTTTTAATGCTACAGTTTACAGCAAGGACATTGAACTAAAAATAGCAGCAGTTCCACATGGCACTTAATTCCACAGGTTCCTAAGCTGTGGTTTATGCAATGCCTACAAAGTGCTCCCAGTTGAATACACAAATAAAATTCACAACAAAAGTCTACCTGACATCAGGTACATTGACTGTAGCTGGCCTTAAAGCCTGTCTTTCAAAATTTATTCCCCCTCTGCTCCAAAAAAACCAAAACAAAACAAAAAAAATTAACTATCAAAGTAAGGCCCCCTCCCTCCTTCTTAAAAGATTAGGGATATTGCTTCTTATTACAACGCTGTAACACTACAAAGCAGCACACCACTATAGTGGTTAACCCTGGGACAACGTAACATCTAACAGTGTAACCGAAAGGCTTATGGAATGACAGCCAGGAGAATAACCGAGTCCGTTCACTCCAATGGTTAATAGACAATCAGCCATAGAGTACAAGGAAAACCCAGAAGCTGTAATAGCTGCACAACAGATGGTTCTGATGGCAGGACAAGAAAGCAGGCAGAGGAGCAATGGCCATCTCTGCAGTGCTCTGCTCTCCCTGCTCAGTAGATGGTGAGGCTCAGGGAGCGGTTCATCTTCTTGCCAATGAGGCGGGATGGGCGGTTCTGAGTCGTGGATCTCGTGGTCATTCTGTCCGTGAACAGCGCACGCTCCTCGGCCGCCGCCTTCGCCATCTGGGCCTTCTTCAGCTCTCTGCAACACAGGGACACCGTCACACCCAGCAGTACCCACCAGGATTCACTCAGCACAGCAAGACACAGCACACCAACCACAGCAGGTCACAGTTCAAGCCTTCAGGTCAATTTTAGGTCATACTGAGAGCGTGATGATTTGCATCCACCTGTTTCCAACTAGAGGGCAGAGGTGGGATCATTACTTGTCAAGATGTTCTTTTGAAAAGCAAGGGAAGGAAATTAAAAACTCACACTACTCAGATTCTGAAATCCAGCCTCTTAAAGCAGCTCAACACTTCAATTACCAGGACACAGCATGGTACTTCTACTTCCTAGCACAAGGCACGTGTTAAGCTGTTCATTTCTGAGGCTTGCCCAAAGGAAGCACATTCAGCCACCCCTGAGCTTCTGTGGAAGACTCAGGCACTTAGAAGAACACAGGTGTGGGTAACTGGCAACAGACAGTTCAGGAAGCATCCTTTCCCTTTTGCATACCCACATCAAAAGCTTATGACCGCCTCTGTGTTTTTTGCCTAATAAAAATGGGAGTCTGCAAGGCCGAGTCACTGAAGGCAGCACAGGCAGTGCTCCTGTGCAACATTCTGCCAACTGTTCTGTTTCAGAGAATTACCAATAACCCAGGCTGAGGACAAAGTTAAACTCTGGATAAAATTATAAAATAGTCCAGCTAAAGAGCACAGCTATCTTAATAAAGCTTTGCCCCATGCACTGCTTTTCTCTTTTCTTCAAATACTGACACACAGGTAAGCCTCAGCCTTCCCCCATACTTTCTTCCTTCTCCTATCTCAAATTGTCCATTAAAGAACTTTCTCTACTATAAGAGCTAGTTAGTATTTATAATTTCACTTCACATCTGGCTGCAAAGCAAAATTAAATATTACAAGCTTGCTGCATATTGGTGCAGGTGTATTCAGTTTTAAGCTACATGTTTTAGTTTAATAAACAATTCCCATTCTTGTAAGCCAAAGTATTATTCATTAACACCCGTGCCCCATCTAATCATCCCCACATTATCACTGCCAGTTCAGTGAAAGAGAATGCATCCAATTTTCAGTCCTCTTCCTTGTGAGCATCAGTCACAAATTCACACAGGTGTGCTTGCCCAACCACCGCACCATTACCAGGAAATAAGAGTTTCACAATATCCTTCCACTCTTTCCTAGAAGTCTTGACTTCTTGCCTAGAAATCTTGAATTCTTCCTTCCTCTGAAGAGGACAACACAGTAGAAAAGCTGAGTTGCCTTAAAAGGATTCTTTTCACTAAAGATGACTTACTTACACACAAAAATGGTATTTTAAATGGTTCAAAAGCAGAAACTTAAGGAAAAAAAACCCACCAAAATGAAACAAAAAAACCCCAAAAACCCTCTCCCCCAAAACCACCTGAAGTATCTTATGGAGCACTATGCCACACAACATTAAAAATTACTGTGACTAAGTGTTCTTTTAAAATCATAATCATTCTTGGATTTACAAGGATGTATCCCTTGTTGCCAGGCCAGGAGTCTTCACAAAACACTTAGCTTTGCCAGTCTTCTCTTTCAAGTGATGCAAAAATATTTTGTCTTCATACAAGCAAGCAACTTAACTCAGCAAATCTGCCCTTTAGCAACCTGTACAAATTGTCTGATTATTCTTTCGATGTAATTCATAATACTATAAAGATAACCAGCTAATCTACTACATCTGGCTGTGGTTGGACCAGCAATGGCAAGATAAGCAAGCAACAATGGAGTGAACCTGAACATGAAATTAACATGTCTATTCAAGACAAACCAGTCAAGAAGAAATCAGTGTTCTATATTCCCTCGTAAAAGCCTGCCTATTATGCATTAACACATGCAAAGAGAATTGTACTAAAATAATCAGGTGGCTGCTTATTAACTTACTAACTCTTTCCCTGAAACTTAAGCAGAAATCAGACTTTCCTAACGGGAATCTCTTCTTCCAAGCTTGAATTCAGAGTGAGTGTTTGGGCCAGGGGTAGGACAAGATGTCCTCCAGATAAAAATGATTCTCTGGTGACCCAAAAACACTGTCTGTGTACAGGTCAAATTAGTTCAATAACATTCCTGATGTGCCATTTCATTTAAGTTCAAATCAGGTCATTTAAGTGGTTTTCCAACACTTCGATGTACAAATGACCTAGGAAAACAGACTCAAATCATATAGATGTAAGCTAGGCTATACCTGTCACAGAAGCGTGCACTGTCCTGAAGCATTTGTTTAAAAGCATAATGTTTTGTATGTCTTGAATACTAATAGTGCTGTTGAGATTCCCTTAGCATGTTCAAGCAGTTCTTTCTGTGGAGAAAGTTCCTTTTAAATTTCCATGACCCACTTTGTACTCTCAGGTACGCACATGCATACAGATTTGTGGATCTCACCCACAAACAAGGACATTCCTGTTTTATCACCACTTCACTCTCAGGTGAAAATCTGTTAGAAATGAAGTCCTGTTGAAGGACCCCAAGGACCTACTCACTTCTGCAAGAGTGAGTTCTTGAATTTTTCAGCATTCAGCTCTATCCGGAGCTGCTCCGCGCTCTTTTTTGCAGCAGAGAGAAGCACCGAATGCTTCACCAGTGCCACAGCTGAAGGCCTTTTCTCAGGATCAGGATTAATCATAACCTTGGGGGGAAAAAAGAAAACAAGATATCCTTGTTAAGGCCAGCAAGACAATAAATTATACTTATCAGTGAGCCACTAGAACAGGAGTTCTTACTTTTAGTAAGTCTAGTAATTCTTGAGAAAGCACTTGTGGTAGTCTGGGCAGTTTTCCTTGCCGAATTTCGTGCCATTGGTCCCCGTTAGTTGGAAGTGGCTCAGCCCCAGCAGCACAGACAACAGTCAGAGCCAGAGCAAAAATATCCGCTTTCGGCAAGTGAGTGTAGTTCTTGAAAAGAAAAAGGAAAAAACAAATTCACCATTTTCTTCCTAAAGGAAGCAGCAGGCAGGTCTAACATCACTGTTTGCCACAAACAGAACAGTTACCTCTTGCAGGACTTCATTGGCAAGGAAACGGCTGTCACCTTCTTCCACCTGAGGACTAGAGACTCGAGTTACATGGCCCAGGTCACCTGCAAGGAGAAAAGAAAGTTACTTTTCAGAAGACAACGAGATGATGCAATTCTTTTGCACACAAGTGTGCTGTTTCTCACCTATTTTAAATATAACTCTATCAGATGACCAGTCATCATCGTCGCCTTCCTCTAGAGTTATACTTGGAACTGATGTTCTAGATATGAAAATGTTACCTGAAAAAAACCAGAATTGTTAAAAGAAACATTTCTGTACAATTTCTACTTGACCTACTTTCACTACAATTTGCTTTAGCCATGCAGAAGTTTGATTTGTATATATACCCTGTTCAAAGAGTCAGAATCTATAACTGTCTTGCTGTGGCCCCTCTGCTGGGAAGGCAGCCAAGTGTTATGCAAGTAGAGTCAATTACACAAAAAGGACCCAAGATAAACTCAACAGTTTAGGTCTGCTGGCCAATTTTATAACTGACATCTTTGTGCTCCTATTCAGAACTTCAGGGAAGAATTTACAGTTAGTAAGGTGTGGCTAACTGTTCATTTTTCTACAGCAGATTAAATGAACTGAGCAAGTTGTCAATAGAGAATAAAGTAGTTACAAACTTACTAGGTTTGATATCCATGTGTACCAGGGACATCGAATGAATGTACTTTAAACCTCGAGCCACTTGAAGTAGCAGGTCCTTCAGTTCTGGTTCAGTAAAGTAACGCATATTCCTGTAATTTTCACTTATGGCATCCGCTAAACTGCCACCTGAAACAGCATTAAAAAAACAAGGTATTTTTTTACATCAAACAGCTGACAAAGTAACAACAAATACTAGCCCAAATTAAGTGAACATATCACAAAGACCTTTCTGGCAAAATGCAGTGTGTAAAATACTGTGCTGTATCCTTCTATTTAGCCATATAACAATATAATGCAATTCTTTTCCCCTGTAGCTGCCACACAAACTAACAGGATATCAACATAAGGGAAAAGGCTGTCTCTCTCTCTCTTCCAAATCTCTGTCAGGGCATCAACAGTAGCAAAATGCTTCAGAAATCAGGTTTAATTTCCCTTTTTAATGGAAACTCCAGCAGTTTTCTCTATTCCAGCCTCTACTACTGTACAAAAGAAAGAACAGTTCTGCTGCTCACAAACACCTCACGGTAGTTTGAGTATGCTTGAACATGCATGACTTGGTCTGCAACTTAGCAGAGTTTTTGCTTTATTCATCTGATATGCCTTTTCCAGAAAGGAGTATCAGTCACTTGAGAGAAAGCATGAGCTATGAGTAATCAATTCCCAACTAGTGTTAAAAGTCTGCAAGATACCTGTATGTCTTCTTTACTTACCATTGCAGTATTCATTCTGTATAAGCATGTGATCATCTTCTGCCCATGCAGAGTAGTACCTCACTACATGAGAATGCTGTCCCAGAACTGCATGTGCATACACCTCTCTTAAAGCATTCTGCCTGTTAGTCAAAAAACAACAGCACGTGAGTATTGTGAGGTGAAATTAGTACAATTTCTTATTACAGTAAGCATTTCTAACTAAAATCTTACTATTCAATTCTATGACACCCTAAGCTGGATCTGTACTTATGTCCAAACAGCAAAAATAATTTACATTATATTAAAGACTTGATGTGTGGAACATCAAAAAAAACAGAGTTTGATGTGGGAGCCACATTTCCATTACATACTTGCCAATCAGTAGCAATAAAAAAACTTTGAGATGCATGTCTGAAGTTTTAGGGAAAAAGTAAAAGTGCTCCTAAGCCAAGGGTTTGACTGAACTCAAAATGCCCTAAACTTTAAGTCGTATGCAATTTTGGGCAACTCACACCTGTGGGGTTTTATATTATAACTATTTGAACACACTTATATTATAAAATATTTGAACAACTATTCCACACATTATTGGGGATAAGTCCTGAATCACAGGTTGATTCACAAATGCCAAAAAATCACTCCCAAATTGACTTAATTCATCTGCATGTCACTCAAGCTGACAAGGACGAGGACTCAGTTGGGAGTTGTGCCTTCCTTTTATCTCTCAACGAAATCACCCTTTCAGGAAGTGTTATTCTCACTTGGAGAACAATTCCACACAGAATACTGGGACAAACATCTGGCAGGAGAGGGGCCAGTCAGCCTTTTCTCCCCAGTACTGCACGGTACCTGGGTGGTGGGTGGGGAAGAAAAAAATTAAGTGGTTTCAAAATTTTATCTATTTTACATTTAATTCATGTTTGTTTTGATACTTTCCTCTTAAATGCCATCTCTAGACACCAAGACAAAGAACCATGTGAAGAAGAAACACCAGGAGAAGAACTGTAAGTTCTAAGAGCAGGAAGTACTCACTCATCCACTGAGCCAGCCAAGGGTTTCTTGGAGCGTTTTATTGCATAGATGCAGCCATCCAGCCTCTTCACACACTTAAACACAGAGCCAAATTCCCCAGATCCAATCTTCTCCAATTCATGGAATTCGGTTGCGTAGCGTGACTTCATGTTACTTTCTGTTATTGTTATCCTCTGCGAAGATTACCAGGGAAAATATTTAGATCTGCAGATACACAAACTGCTAAAATTCCTAACAAGGTTTAAAGATTAAGTACCTTGGCAGGTCTCATGGTTTCCTCTTCAGGCTCTCCATCGCTTGGTTCCATGTCCTCTCCACAAGAGCTGAAATTCACACCAGAAATAACATGGATTAAGTAAACTTAAAACTGAAGCCCAGAAGCTGTTGAATTTTTCTAAGATCTAATTCTCCTATTCTAATTTTAGTTAACTAATTGAACATTAGACATCTGTAAATACAAACCCATAAAATTGCCATGCTAATATCTTTGTCATTTCTTTCTTCATGTTTCACACTTGTATTTAATGCATTTTTTCCTCCTCAAAAAAAGACTGTGTATGGCCCCTTCCATGAGTGGAAAAAGACCAGGTCACTGCCTAGTCTATCCTGTCTGTAGAGTAATTAAAAGATCTAGTGCTAAATGATTAATTTAGAATACATGCATCTTGAAGCACATACTTTTAAGAGCTGTATTATACATTGCTAACAATCTTCATGCAAAAATCCTTTCTTACAAGCAATCTGTGACAAACTTTTTGCAGCCAAAAGTTGTTCTAAATAAAAACTTAACAAAGGAAGCTACAAATCACTCACTCATTCCAGTGTATCCTCTTCCTCCGACGACATTTGCCTTCAGTGTTGTGAAGGAACATGGAATCGGGAGTGAAGGGATTGATGTTCACGTGAGGTGTTTGTCTAAAATCTTCTTCTTGCTTCTCTGATTTCCCAACATTCATAAACAGGGAGCCCCCTCGAAGTTTGACTGAGCTGGAGCCTAAACCTTGTGCTTTAGAAAGCAAACTCTGTATTCAAAACAACCAAAAAAACCAACCAAACAAAAACAAAACAAACAAAAAAATTAAAAAAAAAAACAAACACAACAACAAAAAGAAAGAAGAAGAAAAAAAAGAAAAAACCAAACAAAAACAACCAAAAAAGAAAAAAACAAACCAAAAACAAACAAACAAACAAAAAAACCAAAACAAAACCAAAACATTTATAGCCTTGATATTGCCTTAGACATTTAACAGGTCATGCCTGAAGCCATCATTACAGTATTGTCTAATTATTGTTTAAATACCTGCATTTCCATCAAAAAGAATTTCTAAGAAACTTTCATGCTTTGCACTCTACACAGAAACAGTTCAGGCAAACAAGTACTAGAATTATTTTTTAAAAGATAGCAAAGATGATGAAGAGAGTAATTTTTTCCTGTCTTTAATAATTTCATCACCTAAACGTCTTGGATGAATCTTTGTCCATTAAATGAACACAGATGGAACTCGAGGACACTCCTGTACCATATCACCATGATTTTCATTTGCATGTGGAAGCTAAATCAGACAAAAATGATCTTTGGTTTCTACAGATTTAGGTGACAATCTTAAAAAAAAAAATCAACAAATGCAACATTTAATATTGCTGCAGTGGTGCATTTTCCTGAGCCTACAAAAAGTGGTTCAAGAACTGACAGCATGCCTGCACTGTTAGTAAAATACCCAAAATTGATCTTCTGGGTAGTAATTTGCCAGACTAAGCATGATGAAACCTCTCCCAGCTACACTGGAGAGTCTGCACCTGAGTCGCCTTCATCCTGGTGAGGATGCTGATGACTGGATCACAGGCAGGAGCATCACCTTATCCTAACAACAAAACAAAAATTTGAGAGGACTAAAGCCTAAAATCACCATAGGGAAGAAAACTCAGTACATGGGAATCTCAATTGCAGTCCTCAAATCTGCATTAGATGTACACCTGTGATTCTCAGGACATTTTTCTGTACTTCCACTGGATACCTGAACCAACTGATTCTTTCAAGTAAAACCTCTCCAAGACAACCTATGCAGAATCTCGGCACCTAATTTAAGAATCCCGCTGAACTGCTATGTTAAGAACTTGGTTTTAGTACCACATTCCACAAAAGTTTCCTATCTCTGAAGAATCTGCTCCCAACAAGGCATATAATTATCACCAATCCTGCCTTTTACAAACTTGTACCACTGATTTTTACCAGCGAACCCTCACTGGAGATGGAAGCTGTAGAAAACCAATTAAGAAGGAAGCTTCCCTCGCACCTTAAGTCAGTTGTTTTCCATCTATAGTCTATAGACCCCTGGGAGATTATCCCCGGGGATTATCCCAGGATTACTTCTAAAGGGCTATATGAAAATGAAGAAAGGAAGGCAATTATCACTAGATTTAAATCTACTATACGGGACTTTACACAGCGTCGAGTTGAAAAGTTGAAATGCCTTCCAGAAGCCTTTTATTGACAGAGTTAAGAGCTACCCATCTCTCCCTCTAAACTCCGGACTCCATCAATACAGCATCGACTGCTCAAAGAGCCTTTCACGTTTGATGCAGCAGTGCAGATGCTGAACCAGCGCTGGCACACGACAGCAGCACTCCAACACGACAGGGTAACAGAACGCATCAGGACGCATCAGGAGGAGCCCACCGAGCCCAGGGCACTGAGTGCCAGGGACAGCCTGTCCTTAAACACCCCAGGCACGGTGACGCCACCGCCTCCCAGGGCACGCCATTCCGATGTCTCATCACTCTTCCCGTGAAGAAATTCCTCTCAGGACGTGCCAGCTCACCGACACACACGCAGGATCACACCCCCCAAGTCGAGCTTTAACTTTTTGGCTACACCCCTACCAACACCCACTCAAGCCCTTACTTGAGGGCTTTTCACACTCTGCGCTCGCGCTTTTTAAACATACTTTCCACAAAACACTGCCTAACTCTGAAAACTTGAAGAAAGTTTCTACACAACTAACACTAGGTGGGCGACTTGCCCCGTGTCCCGCCGGGAGGCGGCGCCGCCCGGCCCAGCCCGGCCCCGCCCCAGCCGGCCGGAGCCCCCGGCGCGGAGCCGAGCGGCGCCCCCGCCGTTACATAACGGGCCGGCCGGGCCCGGCCCCGCCCCGCTCACCTTGGGCGTGTGCGGCGTGTCGAACAGCCGCAGCTTGCGCAGCGTCTTGTGCGGCGGCGTGCCCGGGTAGTCGGGCAGCGGCGAGCCGGGCTCCTCGCCCCGCGCCCCCCGGTACCCGCCGGCCGCCGGGTGCGGCGGGGAGCGCTCGCAGCAGCGCCGGCCCTTGTGCGGGGCCAGCGGCGAGGGCGAGTCGAGCAGGAAATAGGCTCCGGGCGACTTGACCGGCGAGGAGCCGAAGCCCTCCTCCTCCCACGAGTCCCCCTCGTCCGGCAGCGGCGCCGCCGCCGGCTCCATCTCCTCCTCCTCCTCCTCCAGCAGGGGCGGGTCGCTCCTCGCCGGGGTGCGCGCGGCCGAGAGCGGCGAGTCCGCCTCCTGGAACGCCGAGTCCTCACCGGTGCTGTTGGCGCTGCTGCTGCCGCAGCCTTCCTCCTCCTCCTCTTCCTCCTCCTCCTCGCAGTCGCTGTGGCCGCTCAGGAACAGCAGCTTCTGCCGGATCGGGGCTGCCGCCCGCCGGGCCGAGACGCGCCGCGGCGGCGCCGCCCGCTGCAGGCTGAGGAAGCTCATGGCGGCCGCTCCCGCTGCGCTGCCCGCGCTCCGCCCGCGTGCGCCGCCGGTTCTGCTCGCGCCGCCCGAGAACGGCCCCGCCGCGCGCCGTTCGGACTCCGCGGCTTTCCCGCGACCGTTGGTCACGTGCCGCGCACGCCGGCCAATCGCGCCCGCCCACCGGGTTTGAAAACACGGCGCGCGGGGGCGGGGCCGCTTTGGCGCGAGCATGGTGGGCCAGGCCGGGCTGGGCCGGGCCCCGCCCCGAGGCGGCCGCGCGGACGTGTCCGCCCGTGAGGCGCGCGACCGCCGCCATTTTAGCCCCGGGGCGGCCGCGCCCGGGCAGCGGGAGCTGCTCGGGCACGGAGATCTGGGCAGAGCCCGCCGGGCCCGGACGCACCGCCCGGGGAGCTCCGGGACACGGCGGGGACACCGCGCCGCACTGCCAGGCTGCCGCTCCCCGCTCCTCTGCAACGTGGTCTCGCAACTCCGTAGAGTTGCTAGAACTGAGCGCGCAAAAAATGTCCATAATAATAATATTCTTTAATAACAATAATTATTATAGCAACAATAAGAACACCTTGTGCGCCAGTTCAAGACGCCCTTTTCCTTTATGAAGCGCAGCTAGACGTCGCTGTATCCCAGACTGTGCACGTGGTTTAAAGGGCAGCGGCGCGGGAGCCCAGCGCAGCCCGGGCTGTTCCTCCTGCGGGACATTCCCGCACGGACTCGGTCCCGTACAGAAAAGGCCATGGATGCTGGGTGCTCTGTTAGCAGACGCGTACCCTAAGGTGCCATCACTCCGCTCCTTGGCTTCGTTTTCTGTCTGGTCACACCTAACCAATAAACCTCTCCCTCTCTTTGAACAAATCGCCTTAAAACGAACCCTTGGGTAACAAAGCAGATGGGAAAAGGGTTTTTTTCCAGCCACGGGACCCCAAAGAACCCAAAGCAGGCCAGCCGGGTGAGCCGCTCTGTGCTGCCGCAGGCTCTCCAGGCACATGGAGGCAATGAAGATTCACCTCCCGGAGCTGGGATGCAGCACAGCTCCTCTCCAGCCTCCTCCCCACAACTCCCCCTCCTTGCCCGGCAGACAAATCCTCATGTGCTGCCCATGGCTCACTCCTGCGGGAAAAGAACCTCGGACCCACAGGGATGTCAGTGTCCCATGTTCCACTTCTGGCAATTCTTCCTTCTTTACTTCTTCTTTCTGAAAATATCTGGGTTTTTTTGCAGAGAACTGTCCTGGTTTTAGGGCAAACAGTGATGAGCCACGGGAACACTAGTTTTGAGGTTTGCATTTTGGAGAAAACTGAAAACAGGTTTTAGAAAACTGAAAGTAGCCAACATAACCAATTGAAAATGGAACAGAGATGAGGCTACATCAAGCCAAGTATAAATGCACTTGGTGTGCAATAATTTAGAACCACAATAACATCCCATTAAAAAGAATAATTTTTAAAATGAGATGTCCTGTATAGCAAGTATTAACTGAAGCATTCAAATTTTAGGACAGGTAATGTAAGAGAAGGCTATTTAAAAATAGACTCTCTACCATCTCTTTCTCCATTTGAAGCCCACAGAGGGAGATGCAAAGCAATTCTCATAAAGTGACTCAAAACTTCCTAGCCACTATCTGTGGCTTGTTTCAGTCATATATGAAGGTTCCTTTTCTTTGAAAAAGTTTAGACTGTAAGCTTTGAATAACACCCTCCCCCTGTAATGTCAAAACTTGCAGTTTCCTTCCCAAACTCAACCTAATATAACTCATGCTCTCTGGAGTCTATGGACACTGGTATTTGGTGACAGCAAGTGACAACCTGAAGTTCAGAAGCCCTGTTGTAATTGAGTTTAGTCAATGAACTACTAATTGCTGGAACAGTTCAGTGGGACAAAATGAAGTGGAACAATTCAGAGCTTGTACAGAGAAGAAAGTGTTTCTAAACAGAAGACAAGAGAGGAAAGAAAAAAGGAATAGAGAAATAAGAAAATAACAGTAACACGATGGTATTAAAAGAAAGTTTATTTCCAATCTGAAAGCAATTAAGAGAGGGAAGTACTGAATAAAGATGCAGCTAACAAAATGCACAGCTGCCATGTCAGAGTTCACAGGTTCTGATCTTGCACCATTTCTCCTTTGCTGTAGTCTGACAGGACCATGCACAGTTGTGTTGAAGAGATGACTTTTGCCCAGACTGAGTGAGGAACTCTGCTCCCTGTCCCCTGTGACACCTGTTATTAGCATGAGGGGCCCCAGGAGCAGCCTGGCTAAAGAGCCCCACGGAGCCAATTCCCTCCCAGAGAACACTTGGACATCACCACAGGAGAAGGAAGCGGAGTGAGGAGGAGCTCTGCAGGCTTCCACTGTGCCACACTCTCCCTGCACTGTCTCAAATTCTCTGAAGCTGATCAAATTGCACCTTTGTACTGCTACAGATCTTGCAGATTCAAGCCCTGGTTCTTCCAGTAGATGTAACAGCACACAAACTGATGTCTAGGCAGTGCCGGACTGATATTCCTACACATTTGAGTGGTTTAACGGTTTTCAGGATATATATTTGCAAAATTGGCTTCTTTTCCTTTTTACAATACTTGTTCTTAAGGTGCATTGAAGATTTTGCTACTAGAAATGTTTATCTGGAGCAGTGCACACTCACAGGCAAACAGCTGCTTTTAACTAGGAGTTTTCAAGCTCAAGGAAACCATTGTTTCCAACTTTTGTGGGTAGCAGGGGAAGTCAAATAATGATGAATGGGGAAGAAATAGAACAATGGCCAATTTTTCTGGCTGTCAGAACTGCCAGAGAAGTGGCGATGCCATCTCATCAGGATTCCTGCACTTGCAAGCTCATGCGGAATCCTGCAAAAACACTTCCATCAAATTGGAAGAGTTCTCCCAAAATCTGTCTGAAACCCATTCTACATCAGCTAGCACAATTCACCTTATTATGAGAGTTCACCTTACCGTGAGAGGTGTAAATGGAGTGAAAGAGCAGAAGGGGAAGAAGGTCAAGTTGCTTTTATGAAAAACAGAAACGCTACAGCCACCTGTGCCAAGGCCGTTGGTGGAGAACTGAGAGCAGAGAGAGATCTCTGCTGTTTTCCCAGCTTTTATCTTGGCTTTCAGCAGGTACCCAGGGACCAGTGTGCTTATCACCAGTGCCAGCGATGGCATTCCAGTGTTCACACAAGACTTGGCATATACAGGGACTATAGGTCCCAGTGGGAATGTGCCAACTTGAAGATGATGTGTCTGGGCCACTGACAGCCTAAAGGTGAGCATTTTATAGATTATTTTATCTGGGGTTGTGCTGCTAACAGCTGCTGTTAGCTGGCAACCTCTTTCTCTTCCATTACAAGGTCCAGAGTTAAATGAGTTTCCCATCAAAAATGGACTTTGTATATCCAAAGACATGCCAATAGCTGATGCTGACAGTCCTTGTTCTCTTTATAGTCTGCAGGCAGAGGAGCTATTTCTCAGGGATTCATTCACCCAGGAACTCTAAATAGTAACAGCAAGAGAACAAGGTAGAAAATAGAAAGGGGAATTTGACAGCACCACAGTTTCCACAAAGTAAACAAGAACTTCTGGATCCAAAATCTCAGAATTTCAGGGAAGATCTCCAGATACTCAGAAGTAAAAATGTACAAAATACATTTAAAAAGTGCAGGTTGTGCCAAGCAGTCACATACAATTCAGCAATTTTCTATGAGAGCACACAGTCGTGACAGTTTTCAGTGGCTCCCTTTTTTGCTTGTAAGTCTGCCTCTTAACACTTGAAATCTACTTAACAAGAAAACGGCAAAACAACCTATTCCTGAGAGTTGTATTCAGGTAAGAAATTTCCTCCAAAACATTTGAAAAGTGGAAGAGATAGAATGATTGCCATGACTGAAACAGGTACAATTAGAATGTCCCAGTCCTCTGTTGAGGCCAAGTTAAAATTATCAAGACAGAAAGATTTTGTACCAGCAATTAAAAACCTCATAATGTCTAATCCAGAGAAACTAAGTAGTCACTGCACTACTAATTTATCTCTATTACTAACCTGTTTCTTTTTTTTTCTCCTTCAGGAAAACATGCAAAACCATAAAAGAGGTACTGTGCCTTTTTTCAAAACTAGTACTTTTCTTTTAATAATCTGTTACGTGCAGCATTTAAGGTAAGACATTTTACAAACATTTTTAGGTGTGCAGATAAAAAGATTTTTAAAAAATCCATCTCTGTCTTGAATGTATCTGTTTAAAAACAAAAAACAGCTTATCCCAGCTGTCCCACAAACCACTCTTTCTGATTTTTCAACCAGTCATTACAACCTATATTCAAATCTGAATTAGCCCTATACCAAGGCAAAAACCCCACTGGAGATTTAGCTTTGGACCACTGTTGTGTCTCTAGGACACACTCTCCTGTGGGGAGTTTCTTTTGTGCCAGCAGACCTGCCAGATGTTGGAGAGTCAGTCTCTTTCCCTTGTGTTCCCTCACCAAGATGCCTGTTCAGGAACCTCTCAGCAGATTCTACAGAACCAAGCAGTAACACGATGGAAAGTCTAAAAGGCTCTTCAAAAATAAGTAACAAGCAGCAGCCAATCAACCTAAAGGCTGATGATGGATTTAAACCAAAGAAAGGTTAAAACACTGAAGGTTTTGACAACCACATAAGATACTTTTGACTTATAGGAAAAGTTCCACAGTTACTTGTGCCCTGAAAGTGTAAATGGTTTGTCATTCCTGCGAGCAGAATGCTACAAATAATTAAACAGAACAGTAATAACCCAAAGAAAATCTCTTTTTGTTTCAGAACCTGAGATGGATTGGATTAAAGGGGTTTATTTCCTGCAGAGATAAATACACAGACTGTGTAGAACCAAGTGCTCACTTGTTGACATAGGCTTCCGTGTTTATTAGGACAATTGATAAAGCTTGTTATGTTTATTGGGACAATTAAAGTCTGCTTTGAATATAACCCTCAGTTAGAAAGTCTGGTATCACCCTGTTCCTGATAGGGTAAGGTGTCAGCCACTTAGTGCTAATGGTGATGGCCTAATGAGATTGTTAGATTTTCCTCCAGCCAAGTGAACTTCACTAGCAGAATGAAAAATAGAATCAAAGGAATGCCAAAGTGATGGGGCATTTTACAATATACATAACAAGGAAAAATGCTTGCTTCTCTGCCTCAGTTTGAATGCACTTTACTACCTCCAACAAAAGAACTGAAAATGGCTCTTGATTTTTGTTTTGTTGACAGAGGTGTCTATGCTTTAGAAGGTTTTTACCCATAGAGCACTGGATACTTTTGGGAAAATGGTGTTCAAATACATATTTTGCAAATGAAAAAGTAGGAGTACTTTATTATAAACAAGGGACTGGAGTTTGATTTTATGCATTTAGGCAATTTCCATTTTTTCAAGACAAAAATGATGCATGTTGAATAAATGCATCTTTCAAAGCTTTGTTTTAACTCTAAGTTAATAGCTGAACAGGATACAAGTTACTTGTCATTTCCAGTCTCTCAAAACTTCACTGCTTAAGAATATCAGTTTGCATGCCACCCAAATATTAATGACAGTTCATCTGCGCTGTTTGAAAATCGTACAGAAAATTTATTTTCATTCACTAACTCAGAGTGAACAGAATAGGTTTGTTCTGGGGCACTTCTGCGTCTTGGTCAGCTTAAGGTGTAGAGTCTGACAAATCTCAACAGCTCTAGAGCTGGAGTTGCCAGACTCAGAAACATTTTTGATCAGATCCTTACTCCACACCGTCTTTCCTTGGTGGCTAAATACTGATTAAATGGCTTCCTGTCCCTGGGGAAGGCTCCCCGAGTGCACTGGGAGAAGCACAGCAATGCAGAGGGATTTCTGGCAGAAGCCAGAGCAGCCAGTGGGTCAGATGCCGGCAGTATTTGAGGGGTGAGGAGGGTCAGGAACAAAGTTTAGGCAGAACAGCCTGCCCAGCTCAGCCGTGCTGCCCTTGGGCTGAGCAGACACCACGTGCGTGTCTCACACCCAGGATCTGCGGTATCGGTCAGCTGAGCTGGGTTAATCACACCAGCCGGGATGAGGGCTGTTTACAGCAGGATTTACTCTTATGAAAACCATTAGCCCTGTAGGGTAAAAGCCATCCTGTTGTTATGCAGTGTGTCTGGCACAAGAGGTCATCAGCCTGGAGCACCGAAAATAATCACCTCTTTTACTATCAGAAGATAGCACTACTTTACTACAGCAAAGCCAAGCCCACCATAAGGAAAAACTAGAGAAACACTTAACAGGGAAAAGTTGACTTCGAGGTCTGGAAAGACTTTGGGCTTATTCCTTTAGGGGGAGAATATGTATGGGCCTAGAATTGAAATAGAAGAGAAAAATCGTGACTGGAAATGTGGGAATCAGTCTGTAAAAGGCAGTGATACACTGAGCTGTTTTATTTTACCGGGTTCATCTTTTACAAGTTACTTCTTTCTAGTGTGCCAAAGCATTCCCCTTTGAGACAATTTTCAAGACGGGGTAGAATCTGTGGGTAAAATAGATTTCTACTGCCAAGCACCCAGTCCTGGTATTTGCTTTTCTTCCTCTTCTTGAAATCCTTTTTTGCCAGTTTTCCTATCTATCTAACCCGATCTTGTCCTGTCTCAACTCCTCTGCAGGACCTTACAATGCCAACATGCAGCATCAGCTACCACAACAGTTCATTCCTGGATGAATGGAAAAATCACCAAGGTCTCTCCACCCAGACAGGGAGTCTGTTGAGAAGGCAGCCTTGGAGCTAAGGTACACAATCACCTCAGCTTTTCTTTAAACACTAAGCAGTCTAAGTCACTCTACCTTATTTATTCAGTAAGTTTTCCTTTGTAGAGGTAGCTAGAAAAACATGGAAGCACCACCTTTGACCTGGGAGTTTTGCAAGAGTAACTGGTAAGATAAGAGTGACAGGAATAATTTTAGAAATACTACAGTGTTCCCTACTGAGCTGGTTGTGAATGAACACCTTGCAGCAAACCAACTTGTATGAAAGAGAAAGAATACTCACGTTTGTACAGAGGTCAGGAAAATGTCCTGGGAAATCAGAAGAACTGAAGTTATTTCTTTGCTAAGTCAAAGCCACCTTTCCAGCCACGTTTCCAGAAACTATCAGCAATGAAATTTAAGGAAAAAAAAAAAAAAAACCTTGAACATTCATGTCAAATGATACAACTTTAATTTCTGAAAGGTGATAAGTTCTAAGAAACTGATCTAGTTGACAGGTAATTAATCCTCCTTGCATAGTACATTTATCTCCATGGGATATCAATATTTACAACATTTCAGGAAAACTGGCACCTAAGTGAGCAAGCAACCTCAATTCTATACAAAAGTTACAGACAACTTAAATGTTTCAAGTTTCACTTAGCAATTTATGCAGAGAATAGCCTTTGCTTTGTCCCCATCTATCCCACAGTACTGTATTTCTCACTGCACTTTACAGCTGGCTTCTGTGTAGAAAACATAAAAGGCTGCAACCCACACTGATACAGTACTTCACAATAAATTGGCTCATTCTATTCAAACTTGGCCTTTCTGAGGTCAAATACCTCAAGGTACTTAGTTCTGGACTTTATTTTTTCATGTAGGATGTGCACCTTACAATACTTGGGATTCCTTAATAAAGATTTTGTCCAGAGGCTGTTCAGTCCTTCCCTTGAGAAGGCAAAAGGTGAGGCTTCAGTTCAGAAGTGCTCTTGACACTAATCTAAAATGAGCACTGAATCTTACAGGAAGCCAAAAATTTTTAACTTGTTTAACCAGCTTGCTAACAAGACAAGAGTAAAAACACTTCTTCATATAAAAAGAAATTGAAAGTTACATTTTGCTGTGTGTTATCGACATATCTACAATGGATTTTTTCCCTTACAGAATGACAGTTGGAGAGGAGCATTGTACTTACATCATCATTCATCCCTTTTTTCTAGTAACTTGTGTCCTGATTTTCAAAAGCACTGATTATCAGCACATCCTAGGTACTGATTGGTAGCAGCAGGCACTCAGAACTGTTGAAAATAGACTATTAGTACTTGTACTTTTGCTGCAAATGCACCATTTGAAGATAGTTCTCTTGAAAATGGGTAACTTCACCTTTCAGTGAAAATCACTCTTGTAGTGTTTTAGAATGTCTGAAATAACTATTACCAGTATTTGCTTAATACACTATAGTGGATTACAGTCAAAATTAACGTCAAAAAATTAAGTTTATGATAAATAAACTTTGGAAAAATTTATACAAGGCCGTAAATAAATAATTTGAACTTCAGTCTCAGTAAGAAGTAAAACAATACGTCACACGACAATATCATCCTACCTAAACAATACAATCTTGCTATATTTTATTGCATAATAATTTGAGAGTAACATCTTAAGTAAAATATGTAAAGAAACAAAATCATTAGATTTACTTTCTTTAATATTGAACAACCAGTTCTTTGTACATAATCCAATTTAAAGATAATATAATTAGCACTTCCAGCATTAACAGTCTGTATTTACAATGAATGAGATCGGGCAGATAATCTAAAGACTGTTCAAATCTGTATGAAACAAATCAAAATACGAAGATTTACAGTAGTAGGCTTAAAATCCAAGACTTCCATTAATGGAATGCAATTTAAAAAGGCTTTCCTGCCTTTATTACTTGTAAGGGTTCCTGAAGTGGTTATTTAAACAGCTGAAATCTTCAGTAATGCCTTCATTATTTGTACATGACATTAAAAATTAATTCCAATACTTCTATATTTTACTTGCTTGTAGACCAGTCTGAAATTTGATGAAAGGATAACAAGGAAGTTTACTATATAATCCTAATTCCATATTCCTGAACGCAATGGTTGGAAGTAGATGATGTCAGTCCATTCCAAGGGTTATGTACACAAAACTTAGAAAATGTTCTTCACTCTTGCATAAAATGTGTACACAGTATCAGTGAGTGAGGGACTTCAAAGTTTTATGGGCTGTTGCTGGCATGAACCTTTGTTGGTTGAAAATAAAATACCTTTCACTCTAATGTTCTGGTAGCAGTTTTAGAAGTTAATCATCAATCCCTGGCGTTTCTCCCTGCTGTATTCTGGAGGCTATTCTAATGGCTTCTTCCAGAGACTGTTGTTCTCCAAGCTGAAACAAACACATATGAACAGAAAAGAATCCAAAATGTTACACTTGCATAATAAATGCATCAAAAAAGACCTGAAAGCACAGATCTGGATACCTAACAATACTTCAGCCTAAATAAGTGTGATCAGTATTGTCACACCTCTTCTGGGTAATATACACCAGCAGCTATCTAATCAGCATGACAATTAAGATAGCTGCTGATAGGAGATTACACTGGGTTTCCATATAACTACCAAATACATGTGCTTCAAAGAACTGCTGCATGACAAACACACTACATGACCCATAAAGTAGGTGATATTTTACTTGGCAGATATTACAAAGCTCAGACAAGGCTTGCAGAAGTCAGTGGCTGTTGCATTACGTTTTATCACATAAAGCAAACATCTTCATTTTTCTTAACTCTGACTCTAGGAAGTCAGCTCTTTGGAACACCACATGACATTAATTTATAGAATAAGTGTACATTTATTGCAGAATCCCAAATGCATAAAGAAGTTGTTGTGATGACATGGTTTGATTCTACAGTTAGTTTAGAGAGGAAATAATCTGGTACTATCAGAAGCAAGATAAGCAACCCTGAAAAAAGACAACTTGACACAATTTTGGGAAGGAATCCATAGAATTTTATAGTATGTTCATGGGAACACTGAAGACAACTTCAGCTTTATAAAAAATATAAAGTTGGCCATTACCTATTGGCTCAGGAGAAACATGGGAGTTGTGAAAGGTAAAACCACATGGTTTGGCCTAATGGGACAATTCTAAGTATTCCTCATTATTTTTAAAGTCACTGCATATCACATTCTGGATCCACTAAAATCAAGACCTCTGTTTTCACCTAGTTAGGGCTTCAACAGGCTACTGGCCACACTACTGGCTTTACCAGTACTTAGAAACCAAATGAATTAATTTATTACTATCAAAGTACAAAGGAAAAGCCAATCAAACCCTCAGGAATAATCAGTATTTTAATTTTGAATTCTCTATTTGTGTACTTTAAGTTGAATTAATGTAAAGAGACTTAAGCTAACGTTCCATTGCTGGTAACAGTCGAGGGGGGTCTGTGCAGAGAGTGCCTGTTTTCCTTTCATTCAAAGGACCCACTGCTGAAGGTGCAAGTTACTTTTTTCTTGCTCTCATGCAAACAATTGCCTTCTGACCTGGTTTCTCTTACAGGCAGTTTTGATTAGCGCTAAAAAGAGAGGAATTCAGAATTGAGAGCTTCTCAGCTTTCAACAGCATCTGACTTGCTACTTTCCATTAAACAAAGGGTAAAATAACAATCTCTCATTTCTGCTTGAGGATATTAATACTATTCTTTTCAATATGAGCTCTTAAGAGCTCTTTCATACCTAGAAATTACCTTTTCCTAACAGTGTTTGAACAATGTGAGGAACTATTTACAGAGACTGCTTGTACTGTGTTGGTTGGTACATAACAGAAGGTCACTATTTCCAGAGATTTCTGATTATTAATTTTTCTGTGACTGCGCTATTTTGCTATTAGCGTTTCAAGGTTCAAATAATCTTGTTAATTTTATAAGTTCATAGCAATTTATCCTTGAGGGTTCGACTCTATATGTGCCAACCCTATATATAAAGCTGAAAGATGAACAAAAGCACTTTTTCAGCTGTGAAAACCTGTGAGTCCAAGAACAACTCAGTTGACCTGAAGTTTGGCCCTCTCCCAGCCTTCCCCCTTTTTTCAGAGTACTACAAGTAGATTGGGAAAATCAGATGCTGTTTATTCCTCTTCCTAACCCTAAATATTCTTTTAAATATGAGATGACACGGTTGTGGGCTTTATTTTTTTTCATGGAAAACAAGCTTATTGAAATCATTTTATCACCTGACTAGGTAGCTTCTAGCTCTAGAAGTAAGAAACACTCCAAAAACACCCCACAAATTATCTACATCTTACCTGTACTGCAATTTGTGTCCCATTGGATGTAGCCAACAACGTAACAGGTCTAGTTTCTGTAGTCACTAGATGGTGTCCGTGCTGCTGGTGTCCCATTTCTGAGGAGGCACTGTGAAATGCTGCTAAGTCTTGGGCCACAATTGCAACCTTCAGGACAAAGGGACAGAATCACCTGTCTGGCAGATCTGTTCCTGCTCCTCACCTCGTGCCACCACTGCCTTCACAGTTACAGTAATT